>VZRX01021261.1:0-51233 GCA_013398075.1 Notiomystis cincta
CCCCCCCCCAATTAATTATAATATTATTGACTTTGTAAAGTAGTAAGTTACAAACATGAGGCTGTTCTTAGGTAACTTATAGAGTCCATGCATTTCGAAATCTACACCATTATTTTCAGTAGCCTTTTCAAACCAGTATTCTACTTCAATTTCTGGAAAATATGTGCTGGTTTTGGACTCTGTCTCTCTGTTTCTCTGTTGGATTTCTCCCACCTTATCTCCTCCTTCACAGCATTTCCTTTCTCCCTCACTAGGTTTGTGTGGTTGTTTCCACTTACATCACAAGTACCACAAATACAAGTTCTTGAGAACTGGACAGGGTCACCCAGAAAGGCTCCTTGGTAGTGCGGGAAAGGCACAGATAATTGTGGGTCATCACATTTTGTTACTTGTTTATTTATTGGTAGGTTGAGATCCTGATTATGTAGTCTGAATTGATTCAAAGTGAGCTAAAGGTCAAACTCATTTTGGCCAGGCAGTTGAGATGATTTTTAATTCATGTTTCTCCTGTTTTAGCCAGGGTCAAACACTTAAGAGAGCTATGGCTGGGATGTTAACAGGTTCCTAACCCCAAATACATGGGGATATTTTTACTATCCATTCTTTTTGGTTTTTTTTCTTTTAAAAAGAAAATTTTATTTTTTAAAATGAAGAACATACAGGAAAAGTAAATGAGAACATTCCATTTCCTCATGCAAACACAGAGAATCATAACTCTGTCATAACTTTGTGTATGTGTGTGTGTATACAGACAGACATATGTATATATATCCATCCTAAACCTATTATGAATTATTAGCAGAGGATTTAATAACTATTCCATGGCCACCATTCTGAATATTCTAAGCTATTAAATAATGCATTTTTACACTGATATTATGTCAAGCAATCATAGTATTTGTAGCATTTTCTGTTCTAAGTGTCTATAACCTATAATCACTAAATAATTAAATTATTATTTGTGTATAAAATTTTGTGAATACTATGTTGCCTGCAATAACTCTGCTTAAATCTGAGGAAAGGCAATATTTGGCTATAACCCTTTGTTTCAATGCATTGACAATTTGACTTTAGACTTTTTTCATGTTATCTTCTGCTTTCACAATATCAAGTCATGATAAACTCCAATTTAATTAATATAAAACTATTTTCTTGGAACATCTGTTACCAAGGTCTCAGACTGAAAGATTTTCAGTATTTCTATGGAGAAGAATGTTCTTCAGAATGTGCCGGTCTGGAAATTATTCTAATGCATAAAGTGCCTTTAAGTGGACAGGTGCTTCAATTAAAATAATATCTATCTGCAATGTGACAGGCTTGCAATAACTGGATTACTTGTCTAGTAGTCTAATTTGAAACCCCAGAGGTAAGAACTGAAATCCACAGGAAACAAAGCTTAATTTGACGCTGCGACCTTGTGCATTGTTTGATGGTTTCCAAAACCCTAATCACTTTAACGGCCACCCTGTAATAAGTTCCCAGTAAATAATTCTTCTTCCTCCATCTACCTATTTTTATTTTGAAGAAGGCAAAAACTGGGGAGATACAGAATGAAAACTAAAAGACATTGAAGCAAATAAACAACTAGATAGGAAATAGCAAACTGTCCCACTACCCAAACTCTTAACCCTGTTTTGATTGCAACGCCTAACTGCTGCATACATCTAATTTAAATGCAGAATAACACTGCAGAGCTATACTATGTATTGCTAGTTTAGAATGGCATTCACAGTTTTACAGGAAGATTTCTTCATATTTCTTATTCCAAAGGAATAGATCTGTTCTCTTGCAAACAAGTTTGGTTTGATTGTTTTTATGTTCTTTGCCTGATCTAATGCTAAGAATTTTAATGTATTTAATCTTCACTTGATTTATTCATCTGCTTGATTGGTTAAACAGTGATCACAGGTGATGCAGGTCTTCCTAGGATGTGCTTTCTCTTCTTTTTTTTAATGAACTTGAAGTCCTGTGTTCTGAATACTTATCAGTAGTCATCTTGGTTAGGTCTGTATTCAATTACAGGACTTTGTGTTTCATTTCCCTATTTGAGTTAGGTGATTCCATCCAGAAGGTTATTTGACTTGTCCATTATCATGCAAAACAGTATTTCCAAATAACTTTCTTCATTTCTTATCTATGATTTGCTTTCTCATGGCCCTTTCTGACTGCTTCAAAATTTCCTTATTGAATTCCCACGACTCTTCCTTCAGCATAAGAACAGGACAACCCAGACAATAAAACTAAGTATTTTGAAGTTCCTGGAACTGTAGATCCTGATTTTCTTTCCCCCAAGCCTGAGTCTCCTATAGCTTCCCCTGTGTCATTACTTCAGCAAACTTTTCTTTGCACATTTTTCAGAGCAAGCATCCTGTGAGTAATATGGGGTTTTGTGGTTCTTTAATGCTACTTCTGTTATCCTATTTCTTATCTTATTTCTCCACCCTGGAAGACTTCCAATAGTACAGCTCTGCCTCTAGCACTGCAGTTGTCAAGATGTTTAAAGAGTAGAGAAGTTACTTTTTTAGCTCTTTACACTTTTAAATGAGGCTATCTTTCTTGTACTTTTCTGTAGAACTTTTGAAATACAAGGAAACTTTTCCAGCATCTGGAAGTCCTTACACAAAGGGGCAAATGCTACAGCCTCTGCACCACGAGCAGGTTGTCTCTATGCCAGTGAAAGGCAAGGTCTGGGGACACAAAAATGCTAACTGCTAGACATAAATCTCTGTGCTTCAGGAGCTATAATATTAGAAGTTCTTGAACTCACAGACCTTCTGGTAGCAGTAAATAAAGATTTTGGCATTACTTCTAATATCCAGCTGTAAGAAGGGGTAATTCTCAGGAGCACAAAGGAAAATACATGCTGATGGGACCAGTATGTTCAGTGGTATAGAACCATCTTGTCAACTGAGCACCTGGTTTGCCTTACAGAACTGCAGCTGGACAAAATCCCCAGGGAGGAACCCAGGGGCTGTGGGGTCTGACCATCTCATCTGACAACCTCAGCAACTGCAACTTAACCCTTTCATGGTAGAAGTTGCCCCGAAATGGGCATGGGAGGGAAGAGCCTGAAATCCAGGCTTTTTGCAATGTTACAGTCCATATAGGATTTGCACAAAAGGGCAGGCAGTGGACTTTATAAAGAGAGCTTGTATTTGGGAAGTGAGCATTAGGAACCCCTAGCACAAACCACCACTGATGGTCCAGAAAACATCTGCTGTTCTACCCAGAGAGGGAGCTCTTGGGGTTACTGCTGACTGGTGATGGGCGTAGCGCTGTAAATTTTCTTGCTCCATAAGATCTTTGCATTCTTTCAGAGGAAAAAAAAGCATCTTTATGGGCCACTGTAAACATAGATTCAACCAGATTTATGTGTGAACAGAGAAAAGGAGACAGCAAAGATAGCTAATAAGGTGTGTCTGACTGACTAACTATACAAACCAAAAGGGAAAGTATTATCTTTTTAGATGTTAGACCTTCTACGTGCTTATTTCACATCTGCAACACTTGGATTGGAACAGGATTTGCTTTCAGACCTTCCAGCTGTGATCACTCATCATCTTTCATTTCTTGTATCCTCCTACATTCTTGAAAATATGTGTAAAATACTGCTGATCAGTCTGGATATTTTAAAAGCAACTGGTTCTTTTTGTACAACACCCAGAAGCATAATGAAAATACAGTCATTAACAGGTAACAGGTTTGTACTGTCCATGAAAGACAAGATTAAAGCGAGGGACTGCGAATCATTGTGGTAATAACCAACAGTGAAATAAAGTTTATATGGATGAAAACAGGAAGGATTTTGGTCAGTTGTATTGTGGAAGGATTGCAAAATAGATTTCACTGAGGCAATCCCTCAAATCCTGCACTGGCAGGTGAATAGACATCTCTATATTTCCAGTAAATTCTTATCACTGTGATTACAGTTTTCCAGGTATATGCTGGAGGATATGTATAAATAATAATGATAAAGCTCAGTTCTTACTACATAGCCACATGTACAGGAATAGAAGACAATGAAATACCAACCATAGCTGGGATAGAAGTTTTTTGCAGCCTGATGAGTTGAGTTGATGATTTAGTTAACAGAAATGGGACAACATTCAGTGGCACAAAACACAAGGCCAAGGATTAAGGAGTAGTATCTAGAGTTTCTGCATCATATCAAGTCACCTGTTGGAACAATAATAAAAAAAAACAGATATCTAGCAGAGATCCTGTCATAGTCTGATGTGATGCAGCCATGTGAAAACATCTTCTCATGAACTGAAATGTACTAAACAGTATTCTAGCAAGAGTTTACTTGGAGCATAGTGTACAATTACAGCTGCTCACACAAGAGAATTAAGCATGCTGAAAAGCAGAGAAAGGCATCTAGGATGCTTAGATGGAGGAAAGTTTTAACACTGAACTGAAAGTCAGAGCACTTCTTCTATGAAGACAGGCTGAGACAGTTGGGGCTGTTTAACCTGGAAAAAAGAAAGCTCTAGGGGGACCTTATTCCAGCCTTTCAATACCTAGAGGGGTGGGTTATAAGAATGAAGAGAGAAACTTTTTACCAGGATCAGTAGCACTAGGACAAGGGGGAATGGTTTTAAACTAGAAGAGGAGAGATTTAGTTTGGATGTTAGGGAAGATGCTCCTTACTGTAAAGGTGGTGAGGCACTGACTCAGGTTGCCCAGAGAAGATGTGGATGCCCCATCTCTGGAAGTGTTCAAGGCTGAGTGGGATGGGACTTAAAGCAACCTGATGTTGGGAAAGATCCCTGCCCATGGCAGGAGGATTGGACTAGATGACCTTTAAAGCTCCTTTCCAACACAAACCATTCTGTGGTTCTGTCTTCCAAGAGGAACTTGGCTTTCACAGCCTAACAAAATGTTGCATGTCTATAATATTGCATGTTCATACACTGCAGAAAAGCCATTTGAACTAACAGCCACTGCTAGCACAAGAACAAATGGATATAAACTGGCTATTTATCCCAAAAATTTATCCAGAAAAGGTTTCTAAGCATCAGATCAACAACATTTAAAAACAGCTTTTCTAGTTGCAGCACAGAATTTAATGTGGTTAAACAGTATAATTACAACTTGGATTAAATTATATGATCAAACAGCTAAGCAGAACTCCTGTGCTTTCTTATGGCCTTTATTACTAGAGGGAAACATTATACAAGGTTTTGGGCAATAGAAGTATAGATCCTATAACAATAGATAAGGTTCTGAGTTCAGTACGCACTGAAAAATGCATTTGCTGTTGCTGATTTTTCATGCTTCACTCAATGCTTAGTTTCCATGTCTGTTGATCATTAACAACACTTGTGAACTTTATTATCCTTTGGGTTTACTACTGTTTAGGTACTTAATTATACCTCTATCATTAAATATGCACTAATTGTTATAATATACATTTTTTAACAATTATTCTTTCAGTAGAGTAGATCTTTTCAGTATATTGTGAATCTTTTCATTACAGTATAACATTTCAGCTTGGCATGCTGATGTGTAATGTCCATTCCCCTCTCCTGTTAGGGTTTTATTGGTTGCTATAGTTACCGACCATTGCTCCACTCGTGTCATTTTTGTGGGCTAAATTCTTAGTGACCCTAAATCTGTTATCATTCACACCTTGTTGTTTTTATATTGTGAGATGTCAAGGCATCCAACATGTTATGAGGAAGACTTACAAAGAAATAAGTAGAGCTTTTCTGCATTACAGTTGGGATTCACAGGCCTGAATCCCTCCATGCATTGCCATGTTTTACATCCACCTTAAGAGTAAATCAGCCAGGTCTTGTACATGCTGTAACACAGTCTATCTTGATATTTATTATTTAATCTATTAAAACATTTGGCTGTCTCCACACACAGTTGGGGGACCAATTAAAAGTCCAGAAAAACTATACAAAGTTTCTCATGTAATTAGACGTTTCAGGGCATGCTATTAAGGGCCATCTGTTCTCCTGGATGACTGAGTATGACTGAGAAATGAGATGTTTCCTTTTGTACTTGAGGTTCCGTCTGTCTTGATTCTATATTTGATTAACTCTGCATGGGGGTGGGGGCTGAATTTATTTATAATGGTCTTAATCTGTATAGCAGGTTAAGTATGATTAGGGTAGGGTGTTGAACTGTTTATCATTTGAGATACCCTTTATTGTTTCAGTGCAAATAACCCTCTTGGACATTTTTCTAGGAGAATCTCCACTGCTTTTCTATTGTTTACATTTCCCCAGCAGCTGGTTTTTCCTTCGATATCAGTGATCCAATTTTGCCATGGAACAAATGGTTACAACTAGAGAAANAAAAAAGAAAGCTCTAGGGGGACCTTATTCCAGCCTTTCAATACCTAGAGGGGTGGGTTATAAGAATGAAGAGAGAAACTTTTTACCAGGATCAGTAGCACTAGGACAAGGGGGAATGGTTTTAAACTAGAAGAGGAGAGATTTAGTTTGGATGTTAGGGAAGATGCTCCTTACTGTAAAGGTGGTGAGGCACTGACTCAGGTTGCCCAGAGAAGATGTGGATGCCCCATCTCTGGAAGTGTTCAAGGCTGAGTGGGATGGGACTTAAAGCAACCTGATGTTGGGAAAGATCCCTGCCCATGGCAGGAGGATTGGACTAGATGACCTTTAAAGCTCCTTTCCAACACAAACCATTCTGTGGTTCTGTCTTCCAAGAGGAACTTGGCTTTCACAGCCTAACAAAATGTTGCATGTCTATAATATTGCATGTTCATACACTGCAGAAAAGCCATTTGAACTAACAGCCACTGCTAGCACAAGAACAAATGGATATAAACTGGCTATTTATCCCAAAAATTTATCCAGAAAAGGTTTCTAAGCATCAGATCAACAACATTTAAAAACAGCTTTTCTAGTTGCAGCACAGAATTTAATGTGGTTAAACAGTATAATTACAACTTGGATTAAATTATATGATCAAACAGCTAAGCAGAACTCCTGTGCTTTCTTATGGCCTTTATTACTAGAGGGAAACATTATACAAGGTTTTGGGCAATAGAAGTATAGATCCTATAACAATAGATAAGGTTCTGAGTTCAGTACGCACTGAAAAATGCATTTGCTGTTGCTGATTTTTCATGCTTCACTCAATGCTTAGTTTCCATGTCTGTTGATCATTAACAACACTTGTGAACTTTATTATCCTTTGGGTTTACTACTGTTTAGGTACTTAATTATACCTCTATCATTAAATATGCACTAATTGTTATAATATACATTTTTTAACAATTATTCTTTCAGTAGAGTAGATCTTTTCAGTATATTGTGAATCTTTTCATTACAGTATAACATTTCAGCTTGGCATGCTGATGTGTAATGTCCATTCCCCTCTCCTGTTAGGGTTTTATTGGTTGCTATAGTTACCGACCATTGCTCCACTCGTGTCATTTTTGTGGGCTAAATTCTTAGTGACCCTAAATCTGTTATCATTCACACCTTGTTGTTTTTATATTGTGAGATGTCAAGGCATCCAACATGTTATGAGGAAGACTTACAAAGAAATAAGTAGAGCTTTTCTGCATTACAGTTGGGATTCACAGGCCTGAATCCCTCCATGCATTGCCATGTTTTACATCCACCTTAAGAGTAAATCAGCCAGGTCTTGTACATGCTGTAACACAGTCTATCTTGATATTTATTATTTAATCTATTAAAACATTTGGCTGTCTCCACACACAGTTGGGGGACCAATTAAAAGTCCAGAAAAACTATACAAAGTTTCTCATGTAATTAGACGTTTCAGGGCATGCTATTAAGGGCCATCTGTTCTCCTGGATGACTGAGTATGACTGAGAAATGAGATGTTTCCTTTTGTACTTGAGGTTCCGTCTGTCTTGATTCTATATTTGATTAACTCTGCATGGGGGTGGGGGCTGAATTTATTTATAATGGTCTTAATCTGTATAGCAGGTTAAGTATGATTAGGGTAGGGTGTTGAACTGTTTATCATTTGAGATACCCTTTATTGTTTCAGTGCAAATAACCCTCTTGGACATTTTTCTAGGAGAATCTCCACTGCTTTTCTATTGTTTACATTTCCCCAGCAGCTGGTTTTTCCTTCGATATCAGTGATCCAATTTTGCCATGGAACAAATGGTTACAACTAGAGAAAAATCACTGCCATTTTAGGCATTTTGAATTTGGCTAGTAAAGCCAAGCAGATCTGAGCAGTGCAGCAAAACATATGCTGCAAACTTAGGAGAACTGGCTTACTTTCCCCTTGGTAACATCTGTGCAGGCTCACCAAAGGTAACTTAGAACATGCCAGACTGCCTCAAAACACGGACATACCCAAATTAACTTTTAATTTAGGTATTTCTGCTGCTCTGCCAGCTGTGATGTACCAATACCCTTAAGAGCAGATTTCAGTCGCTTTTTATCAGTGCAGCTGGCTGCCTACACTTTTCCCTCTAAGTGCCTCTAAATCCTAACAGAGCAATGACACACAGCAATACATTTGTTTAACATTTCTAACAACAACTGATGGCTTTAGCTAGATTTTTGCATTAGCACACACACATTTAAAACCTAAACCTGACTCTAAATAATACTTCTGCTTCTTTGTATAAATTTATGCAAATAAGATCAAAGGTCTCTTATGCTCTTCATATAGCAAAGTATTTACAAATCTGTGCCAAGCCAAGACATCTGGTCATTGTATTTTGGTTATAGCAATGTGGTTTTTCATATCTACTGTGCTTTCTTTGATATTTCCACTTTATTTACAGCAGCAAGTACAGTTATATCAATACTCAAACAACACATTCATTCATTCAACAAATGCAATATTGTTTGAAAAATTAAACATGAAATAAGAGTTTCTGGCACCTTGTTGCACACTAAGCACTGCTAATGTCACTGCTCCAGCATCACCCTTAGGCAAATAAACCCTGGCACTTTCCCAGGCTTCCTGTTGGTTTTAGGAGTGGTTATCATAAAGAGTTTAAAACTAGTATTTGAAGATAATTGTAGGCACTTAGAATAGAATCATGTCACCAAAATTTAGATACATTAGCCATCAAGGACTGAGTTAGTTACCTTCCACTCCCTTTAGTGTCAGCAAATAATACCAAGGAATTTCCAATTTGAAGTTATTTTTCCTGACTTAGAGAAGGTGTGTAATTAGGTACCTCACTTGGAGTGAGGTGTATCACCCAGGAGCTCACCTTCCTCATCACTATGAAGAGCTCAACATCAACTTCTCTTTTAATTCCCTGAAGTTAACTTCACTGCTCCCATACGTTTCCTTGGCCTGCAATGTGATCAACTCAGTATTTTTTAGCAATTAGTATCTGACTCTAGAGACTTCTTTGTCTCTCTTGAGGACAAAGTGCATGGATCTTTCTACAAAGAAAATATAAGTGCAGCTACCGTGACCATGCAGCTACAGCTGTTAAGGATGCACAGCATAGTGAACATGATTCATACAGTCATCTGGAATTCATTATCTACTGTGAAGGAGATGTGGACTTTTTTGTGTAATCAGAAAGAGAATTTAAATTCCTTTTTAAAGAATTTTTCCTGAAATGAAAAGACTAATTTCTCTTATTATTATTATTCAAATTGAGTAAAGTTGTTTGAAGAACACCACAAAAGCTATTAAAACTTTGACAGATGTTCTTGTGAAATGTGAAACCGTTTTTTTACCTTCAGGAATAACATTATTTCATAATTCTATGATCAGAAAACTGCAAAAATTAGCTTTGATGGATTTTTTTTTTTCCTAGAATGTTCCTTACACAAGAGAACTGCATAAGAGATCTGGAAGCATCAAGATTTGGCAAGAAACTAAATCATTCTAAAAGTGGAATTTTAATCCTTATAGGAGCTCTACTTAAAGGGTCATCTCACAAAGGCATTTTCATCTTGGGAATAGTCATATTGGCTGTCTGCTCCCTTGACAATAATAATGTACATCAGTTCTCACAGTTTTTATAAAATGGAGGAGAGTATAAATCACTGCATATTATATAAATACTGCATAGTCAAAATACTGGGTTAATAGATGTTTTTGCATAGTTTTACAATGAATTTTAATATGTGTATTGTTCATGTGCTACAGTAGTGACGTTGCTTTCTCAAAATTTAATAATAATCAGAAATCCTTAACATGTTTCTTATAATTTCTCTCCATTTTGATTGTAAGAATACACATTCTGTTACAGAGAACTAAAAAAATAGATATGCACATGAAAGTCAAGGTTTGAAAAGTATACATAATTTTCCTGCTACACTATGAGCAGGATGAAGAAAGATGAGTTTTCCGGACCTATTGGCTTTTCTGGGCCCTAGTAAAAGTATCTAGGTTTTTCAGGCTCCTCCCCTGTCTCAGCAAACTTGTTTAGAAATAACTACATGGGACATATTTTCTTATAATTGAGACAGTAATTAGTACTGTCTCTGCTATTCAGTGGTGAGTGTAATTTCCCATTACAATACTTCACCTATAGACACAGCAGATCCTTTTTCTCTCAGAATCTAAACTAATTACAGGCTTTTACCCTATGTAAAAATTCCTTTGTGACAATCTGTTGTTCTCCATGTTAGAAAGGAGGTTACAGGAGATCACTACAGCCTGATCTGGCTGCAAGAAGCTGTGAAAAGTTCAGAGCTGTCATCAGTGACAATCCTGTCCATGGGGGAATTGCAGGTGAAGCCATTTGTCCCTCAATGACCCTTGAAGCCTGTGTCCATCTGCCTCAGCCTGTGGAGCCCTGAAGGGCTCCTGCTTTGAGGAGCAATTGTCCAAAAGATACTTGGGGAGCTTCTCCATCAGTGGGGTTAGTAGCCCTTTTGGGGTTTAAATCTTTTTTGTAGAGGAACAAATGCGAATGGATATGCAAAAGCTCTCTCTGTTAGGCAGGATATTACAGACTCTGTGTTCAAGCTGTATTTTAATTAAGGATATCAAAAATAGTGTCATGCAGACTGAACGCTAGGGATGTTTTAAAAGGCAGAAAGAACGATGAGTGAGAGCTTAGCAAACTAATATAGGCTTGGAAAACAAGATTTGATGACCTTTTAATCACTGACTTTCTCAGTATGTAGAGGAAGATAATTTTTTTCCCCCAATGCTTCAGTTTTTTTCTGTACAGGGGGGATAATAAAACTGCTCAAAATAAGCCATTTAGGGAGAAATGTTAAATATTGGCAATTGTTTACAGATTTTGATCAAAGAATCACACTAGCTATTTACTTTGGGCAAGTAAATGCTATGTGTAGATACAGAATAATAGGTCATGAAATCATGATATGGTAAGGCTTTCCTCTCAGACTCATGAACTAAAAAAGCCAACTGGACATGAAAGAGCCTTTGACAATCTTCAGAGGAAAAGACAAGTTAGAACCCTTAAATCTGAAATTATAGATAAATACATTCTCCTGCCTTAAACCCCCTGCAGTTCCAATTAGGGATTCTACTTCTCACTTCCCTCCCAAAGAGTGGCACAATGCTGCTATGCATTATTGAACATGCTGCTGTGCCTTACTTGACCCCAGAGGTGACTGCTTCTTGGCGCTGGATGAAACAAGTCACACAGATTCCTTGAGTACTTCACTGAGAGATTGTGACAAGCTTAATAAGAGAATGCTCCAGAAGTGCTGAGATACTTGGATTTACATGCATTATGTAAGGCCAAATTAATCATGAGCATTAATACAATCTTGATCTAAAGAGTAATTTGAATAAGAGATGAAATAATAATAAGATCCTTTTGAACATATACAGCATGCTTTGCTTTTCCATATAAAATGTCTCCCACATCATTTAAAATGTTTTTGTGGAGCAGAGCAGGGCAATGCCACTCAGAAGTGTCAGGAAAATGCACAGCCAGATGTGAGTCATTGCTGAACCCCAGCACCCATTGCTTTGTTCACCTTTCAAGCACAAGACAACCTGTTCACTATTGCAGAGCTGCCTCCAGGTGCCTTGATGAAACAGGCAATGAGGAGCCTGCCAGGCAAGGGGGGCTTGTTTGATTTTTTTCTGAAATTTGGGGAATTATCTTCATTCCCTGTGAACACCTGGGGTGACTTGGCACAACCATCCTTGTCCTTGGGTGAAATCCTGGCATTTCTGAAGTCGAAGAAATCAAAGAAATCTTCCCTTTGTTCTTTCCAGGATTTCCACCACATACACATTTCAGTGCTATGTTCTTTCAGGTAAGCAAACACTGAAATACTGGAAATTGCATGGATTTATGTAGCCATATAGTCAATTTCCCTGCAAAAGTAGGAGAATCAGACTGATGTCCATATCTGTCTTGAAAGTTGGATGGCCAGCATGGGTTTCCACTGCAGCTTTTTGCATGGTAAGTTTTACAGATTTTGTGGATACCTAGAAAGTTTGGTAGCATGTTAATGAAATCTAAACACATGGAGATCAGATTTCTAAGTTTAAACTTTATATATTGCTAGGCTACATTCTTTTGATTAAATACACATATACACAGTATATTTAAGACATCTATTCTATGATGAATTGAGTTATTCCTTGATCTGCATTGACGCTTAAGAGGAGTCTGCAGTAACTACAATTAGTCACATGTATTTTATAATTTTATACTTATTCTTTGCAAGTACTCTAGGGCTTTAATGAAATGGGGCTGGAATACTAAATTATTTAGTGTTACTGAGCTAGTTACCACAGAAACGTGAGCAGGGAATTGTATTTTAGCTTTAGAAGCAGTGTATCCCTGCAAAATTTTCACTTTGATTACTACCAAATGAAACATTTCAGTTGAATAACCACTTTCTTTTCAGCTATTGGAAATATATCTCTAATGACTACTCTTCACACAAGCTCTACTTATAAGGCCAGAATTCCACATGCAGGCTTCCTTTTGATATAAAACTTGGGGTGACTGTCTAAAGCCAAGCATATAAATGGCATTCTGAACATTTAGTTCTAGTCCATTTATTTTTGTTTACCTCTGCTCTGCATTATAATGAGATACACGTTTTTGTGTATCGAGGACTATAATTACTCGTGTCCATAGAGCAGCTCACCAGAGAGTATAATTATTGCTCACATGTTGGCTCAAGGCAAGAATTAGACTCAAAAGTCTGACATGGTCATTACTCCCACACTTTAATTTGTTCACCTCCTGGTAGCACCTAACAGATCACCTAGGTCTGTCCTAATTTTTCAATACAAAGAGATTAAACTCCTGCCTCTGAATCCTTTTTCGTGAGGGAGATAGTCATACCTGAGAATGAAGCTGGCCATACTCACAAAGGCACAGAGCTGGTTCAGGGACAGGAAACACACACAGGGCAGCTGGCCACATGGGCAGCACTGCCAACATCACAGACATGGCTGAGGATGAGGAGACATGACAGTTCTGGGTGCACAGGGATGCAAGGTGTTCTCTTTCTTTGGAAAAATCAAGCAAGGTCTTGGGGCAAGCTATGCATCTGTCACAGCTGGAGAGATTTATTCAGGCTGGAAGTGACATAGCCATTGCTCATGAGTTCTGTGTAGATCCAAAACTGGTTTGATGTGGCTGCCAAAGACCCCTTCAAGACAGGGGCTACAGCAGGGATGACCAGACAGCTTGCACTGCATGCTCTCTGTAAGTGCCTCACATGCTGTTATGATCGGATTTAAACTCAGAAGAGCAAAGAAAATTAAGTCTCTCTCTATAAAAGGAGTTTGTGTGAAGACTTTCCTCCACAGCATGGAGCCCTGACCATCTCAGTGGTATTTTGCAGGGCATGTATGCACAGTTCCCATTATTTTGGGGACTACAGATAGAGCTAAACAATGCTGCAGTTGGCCAAGATTTCTCCATAAGGCCCTGGGAAGGTACATGAATCTACACAGGGATGACTACCATGCTCTTCACCCTATGACCAAGTGAATAAAGGAACCACTTTTTCCTCTATATTCATACAACTAATTACAAAACAATAATATTTTTTCAGAAAATAGTCTCCATTACAGCACTGTTGGAAGTGGTAAGCTGAGAGAGAGTCTGTTGTGAACATTAAAAATTCTGTTTTAATATCCTTTAGTAATAAATGTTCACAAACAAGCACAAATTAAGTTAGTTCTCTATATTTTAAATTCATTTTTCCTCTTTAGTTTATAAGACTGATGTCTCACTATATGATTTTAAGTGGTTTTACAAAATTGCTTCAAAAGAAATGATTCTGTAGAGCTTGCATACACTTGATATATATCTTTGAAATTATTTGTTCTTGTGCATGTTTTTAGTTACAGAATAAAGACTGCTTAAACTTTTATTGAGACAATTCAAGTAATTTCCTTATAACTAAATGAAAAGCACATCATTAAAAGAAGATTTAAAGGCAAGAAAAAAGCCTTTCATGAGAGCACAACTCTTGAATAATTACTTCAGCTCTGGCAGTGAATTCTCAGTTATTTAATGAAATCTTAGTATGCAGTGCTTTATCCCTTATGTGTCAGGAGTTTTCAGTGAGAGAAAATGAACTTTGGTCCTAATGTGTACTCTGGGAGTGAGAGGCACTTGGCAAATATTATAGCAGGGCATTTTAAACCTTATTTGCTCAGGTATCTCGGGTGCCAATAACAGCAATTTCTGGTTGTCTGTCAGGCCGTGCAGCTGAAGATGCATCACTGTCCTTTCGTTCCTCACCCAGTGGTTAGGGGTCTCTCATGCTGCTGCACAAGGTGTGTCCCCAGCACGGCTCAGTGACTCAGCTGCAGCTCTTCAGCCACGTGTTGTGTTCACCCAAGGCCTTCTGTGCCCGTTCCGTGCGGTGCCAGGGCCAGCGCCGCGGCAGCTGCTGCTCTGCGGTGCCACCACTGCTCTGCGGTGCCACCACTGCTCTGCGGTGCCACCACGCTGCTGGCCGCACCTGAAGCCCCGTCTGCGAGGTCTGCAGGGAAGTGTTAGGCCACTGGGGCTGCAGCTCCTCTCACCTAACCTCAGCTTGCTAAAGGTCAGAAATAGAGATACTCCTCTATTCCCTTTCCAGCTAATGGAAGGAGACAGGAACAGCTGGCCAAGATTTCTCTGGGTGGACCTCGCCGCTCTCCAAAGGTGCCTGTCCGGCACCTACAGGGACATCAGCTGGCTGACACTAACTGCATGTGGCATTGCCAGGTCTCAAGAGTTTGCAGAGACAGAGCTTGACCTTAAATGTGCACCAAAATGATTTTAGCATTAACAGAACCTTTTCTGGCAAGCACATTGCTCTACATAAGGAAAGACACGCACATGGTCCTCCCAGCACTGGGGCCTAATATTTAACATTTTGCAGATTATAAAATGCAAGAGCAATACAAACAAAAAGTTTTCTCAGTGATGAAGAAACATCATTAGAAGCTAGTGAAATACTTTTCTAAACCATTTAAAACCATTTTGCCAATAGGTCAAGTGCAGACTCAGTTAACTCAAAAGGACTACAGATACCGATTTTTGAAAATTAATAAAATAAATAAAAAAATAGTAACATTACTGGAGCAAAATTAAAGGTTGAACCAATAAAAGTAGAAGCAGGTTATTTACATTTCTCAAAGATAATTGCTGGAAGTATATTTATGTCTGTAAGTACAAAGGGGAAATTGAAAACCATATTATTTATATGTCAACACATTTAAAGTAATATTACATAAGTAATTCAAATGAGTATAAGTCAAATTAAAAGCCATATAGCATAGAAGAGCAGTGCTCTCATTAGATGAAGTGCTTCCCAATAAATAAGTGAACCACTGAGCAAATTCTTCTCATTCATAACCTTCACAGAAGACCAGGGTAACAGGTGGGACAAAAAACTTATCGGTGTTCAATATGAAGTTCTTGTTTAGTGCCAAATTAAACTTTCTGAAACTGTTTTCTCTGTCACTGTTCTTTGATATTTTATGTTAAAGATATATTTGAATAGAAAGCCATTTGCAACTATGAAATAATCTGAAATTTGATTAAATACATTTATCAGGATGTGATTTTGAAGACATTATGGTTTAGTGAATGAATTTTAAGCTCTTTTTGGAGAGAAAAAGACTACTTGCTTTCTTTCTAGCACTTCCAGTTACTTTTTTACGAATATACTTTCTGTACCCTATTTTTTCATGATGGAGCTGTTTTGACTGATGTCACAGTTTTAAAAGTCGGTGAAAAATCTGTTTCACTGAAGTGGAAGCCCTGATTTGGCTTTGTTCCTTCTTCTTAAAACTAAAGTATAAAAGGATGTCTCTCAGAACATTTAGATCAACTTTTTTGTTCTGCTCATTAACAAAGAATTCAGGAGTGGAGGAAAAAGACACAGGAAATAGGAGACAAAGGCAGGGAAATAACACCAAAACAATAAACACATTCCCTCCCCCCCTCCCAGTTTCGCCTTAAAATCCGTAGGACACCAACTCTCCCTCTCACTTTGTGTTCTGTGGATGGAGAGTTTTGAGCCGACAGGTGACAGCATTGGGGTAGCATAAGGACCATTTATTGAAGTGAGGAAAAGTAGCTCTTTGGGTCAAATACTTTCATACTTTTTGCCTTTTCCACTAGTTCCTCAGTACTGTTTTCTGAAACAACATGACTTTGCTGATTACTGCTGCAAGAAGATTATTGCTGTAAAAGCATTCAACCGATAAAGATTTCAGAGTGTTTGTTATCAATTTGTATGAGTTAGACCTTTGTTGGCAAAATCTCGATGGAATTGCAAGATGCAGTTTTCCAGCTCGGCAGACTCGTACCAGACATTCACAACTCCAAGCAGAATGCCAGTTCCATGCATCAGAGTAAAGGTTTTCAGCATATTGCAAAACTCATCCCTAGTGGTTTCTGTCCCAGTAATTCAGGTTTTTTAATGTACCAAGTTTTTGCTAGCTGATACAAAATTCCTTTTTACATTGTGTTCATCTCAGAAGATGCAAAACAAACTGTCTGAATATGAATTTGTACATACATACACACACACTTGCCCACACACTTGCTCTAACACATACATGCAACACCAGTGAGACTCCTAATATCTACAAGCAAAATTACAAAGAGGAACTGTTTGATACAAGAGCATGCAAATGCCCAAACTGAACTAAAAAGTTTTTTATTTTTATTTTATTTTTATTTTTTTAAACTCTTCCTCTTATTCTCACCACTGATGTAACTGACAGAGCTCTTCTATCTATCATCAATTAATTTTTTAATTGCTGTAGGTGAAAGCTAGATTTAAACAAAAGCCTTGGAGGCATGAAGTTTCATATAATACTTCAGTGAACAGTCAGCTTCAACCAGTTAGATTTCATTTACTTGTGAAGAAAGTATTAAAGAATCTGGAAATTTTATTTGAGCTGTTCACAAAAATTTAGAGATCAATGGTAAAAATAAAGTTATAATAATATTACTGATTGATAAAAAAAAAATAGAATTAGTGAAGAAATTTGAATAAAAATGTCCAAAACTTCCAAAATTTTTAGAAGACTGGTTTTCTTCTAAAAGACTTTTTTACTCAATTTAATTTAGCAGTGCTCAATAAACAACTGAAAAGCTGTTAAGTTAATAAACTACTGGAAGCTATCCACTTTTTGGTGAGTCAGCATCTTCAGGATCAGTTTTAACAAGAGCCCTGATGTCAGATTAGGAAAATTTGTGCATCTAGACAGGATCTTAGAGGATAAATTTCAATGTCAAAAAAAAATGGTTTCCATGTAGATTTAAATTTTCATTATGCTTCCTTAAATTATATAAGGAGGTGAAATTTTATTCTCTCATATACTGAGGAGGAGCTAGGCAAATTTAGCAACTATATTCTGCATGGATGGTTACACATAACATACTGAGAATTGCAATAAGATGTGACATGCTGCACATTGCAAATGACATAAATCATTGAATGTTTTCATGTTAAAGGCCCTTAAGTAATTTATGCAGTTTACAGGCTGGTCCACAAGTCAGTGTTTCAAGATTAATATTATACTGCTATGGGTTGTTGAATAATGTCAGTGGTCAGTTCCCTTGTTTTTCCACTGCCTTATTTTGTGGTTGTCATTAGTGATATTACTTAACGCTTTATTGAACCTCCATTTGCCTGTTTTCTCACTATGCAGATATATTTCTGTTCCCTGTAGCCAAGTACCCACAGAATAATATGAATACTATTATCTTTAAAATGCAGTGTCATTATGAATACTTGCTAAAGCACACAAAAATTGCTTGGGTTCAGAGGCCAGTAAATAAGGAGTCTAGCCAATCCCTGGTGCTACTGTCAAAGCCTTCTTATTTTTCTACTTAGGTTTGTTCATACATGGAATCATGATTGTATTGTTCAAAAGAATACTGGGATCACATACCTAATTCCTATTGGTTTTGTAACAGTATACTCTCCAATTTACCGTCCTAGAAAATTAAGAAAGGAAAAGAGAATTGTGGGTTTTGTTCATCACTGTTCAGTATATAAAATGTTACTCCAATCTATCTGAAATTCTACCTGAAAATGTTAGCATTGACTGATTTCTGAAATACACACAGAACAGAAAGGAGAATCCTATTCATTCAATTAAAGTGGAAACACAAATGTCAAGCACAAAAAATCCCACAAATTGTCAATTATTCCTTTAACATCATCCTGTTCTATAACGTAGCTCTGAGAGTAAATTACCTCCTTGTTGGAGAAAATACCAAACCAAATGCTACTGTACCCTCTGATTTTAAAAGAAAATGCATAATGTCAAAATGTTCTATTCCCAAAATGTATCTGACATTTTATTTTCATTATGCCTCTTTGTATGTGTTAGGAGATTTATTTTGATGAAACGAATGGGAAAAAAAGAGGACAGTAGAAATAAAACTTGAAGTCAAGGCAAAATAAACTATCTATAGTCGATATTTCTCTGTAAATACAGCAAATATCCCTGGCACTGGGATAATTAGCTGCTTTGTGTGACAATGGATTTATAGGAGGCACTGCCTCACCACAAACTATACGAGCTTTCATTGGTGGTATCCAGTCTTCTTGGGTCCATGCAGCACAAAGGTCACCTGGAGAGAAGCTCCAGTTCGAGCTGCAGATTCACATCTCTGTGTCCCCTGACCTGGTCACTCTTTGTCACATAAAATCTTCAAGGTTAGCATGAAGTAACTTGTGCTTCTTTAGAGAGGTAGGACAGGAACATCACGTCCTACCTGGGGCTGGTGCAAGCACTGTTTGTCTCATTTTTTTATATCATGAGTTCCTTTCATCACCCTCTGATTCAAAGAATGTAATTAGACTAATACTAATTAAGAAGTCACTTCATATTCCATCCATGAGCAGTGTTATTGTAGTGTAAATTCCTGTCAGTGAGCAGAGGATGGATAAACAGAGACATTTTTCTCATGTGCATTTGTCTTCTTAATAATATCAATGAGCAACATCAGTTTTCTTCTTAGGCAGGTTGGGGTACACAAGCAACTGTGGTTGCTCATTATCTCATTTACACAAGTAGTCCTTGCTAAACAGGCACATATTCTTGTATCCTCGCAGCACAGACAAGACAAGATTGATGGAGATCAAAAAAACAAAGACAAACCCAGAGGGATCGCAGATATTTATTTACTCAAAGGACCATTTCCCTGATTTTCATAAGGTATTTGCTCACTTGAATTCAAACCCATTCATAATAAGGAATAAGCAATTCACTGAAATTTCATAATCAGACATCAAAACAAGTCTGTTTTATCTGCTGAAGTAAACTGAAAAGAAAATTTCACAGTGTCTGTCACAGTCAAAGGTAGAAATCCTTCCTCTTCATTACCTTCGACACAGATGCTTACACCTTGTCTCCAGGAATATACCACGTGAGAAAAAAACTTGTCAATTATCAAAACTTTTAACTCTAAGACTGAGATTAGACAGAAAATAGAAATATGTTTCAAAATTAATACAGTAAAGAACTATGGCAGCAATAAAAGCAGCCTTATGCTTCATTTTAATATTTCCTCATTTTAGTTATTGGTTTGCAATACCAGCATCCCATTAGAGTCTAAGCTACAAAGACTTCAGGATAATAGATCTTCCTTTATGCACCAGTGTTTGAAGGGAAAAGGACAATTTAATATTCTAAAATCAGTGGAACTATGTGGGCAGTAAGGAAGAGGGGTTTATCTGTAGATTTACTGTGAAACAATTACGCTCCTGCAAGCTCTAAATCCCTCTCCTACTCACAATTAAAGGCATAGATAACTTCCTAATGTACAGCAGCTGACAGATCAGATGATGGAAAGCCAATATCTATCACTCTGTGTTTACTTCTTATTTTGTATGGGGAAAATCAGCCATATGCAGAATCCATTTGGGATAAAAAGAGCTTGGGTAGCAGTGCATAGTATGAAACGGTTTCATCCATCAACTCTCTCCAGAAAGACAGGACTGGATGTTTCATTTGCAGGGCAGAGGAGGAGATCCAAAGGAGGAAGCAATCAGTTCAATAACAAAGGGAAAACTCTCAAGCAGAATTTCAAAGTCCTAAATGATTTCCTGGAAGGCTTTTGCACAGCTTCTTAACGGTTCTTTTGTTTGTCTTCAGAAAGGCAACTGCCAGAAAACTTGATTTCAATTTAAAAGCTTTCATTTATAAGGAATGCAGTGCCAAAGAAAATGGTGTGGGATATTAACTGGTACAGTGAATCAAATCTTGAAGACTTTCTTCAGAGTTTGTGTTTTACAGCCTATAAAAAACTCTAAACAACCCAGGCAGAATCTTTAGCACTTCAGGAACGCCACAATTTGGCCTGCTGGGATTACCTGTGAAGCTCTCATCTCCAACTTTTAAACAGTTTGTATATCTAAATTTGGTTTATGTCACTATTAAAATTAATCCAATCCACCAACAAAGCTTACATTTAATGCACATTACTGTTCTCTTATGTCAGAGAAAGCTATGAAAGTGATCCTGCTGAATCCGAAGCATCCTATGGCTCTCCTAAAGCTCTTTGGAGGCAGAGAGACTTGCCCACTGCAGGAAGAGGGATTTACTGCCTGCAAACTCAAAATCTATGATACTTAGATTGTCAGCTTAAGTAGTTCAGAATTTTCTTCTGTGTCCTTATTTTTCCTCTTGTCTTATGTTACACAATGTAAAAAGAAGACTAACAAAAAAAATTGTGCAAGTAAGAATCTAAATGAGTAGTTTGGCTTGCCTACAAAGTATCAGTAAAAACATCCCCATTTTCACATTACTTTTCAAATTTCTGTATTCTTCCTTCTCCCTTTCTCTTAATTTCAGAGGAGATTCTTGGCTGATCCTTAGTTGTCATAAAGATTTCGCAAGGAATTTTTTAAGGGGGTTTTAATTAAGATGGCTAGTAATAGCTCAGTTTTGTAACTCAAGCACAGCATCGCCAGCTGGGCAAGGGAGGGGATTGTCCTGCTCTGCTCTGAGCTGGGGCAGCCTCACCTCGAGTGCTGGGGGCAGTTTTGGGTGCCACAATGTCAGAAAGACATGAAACTGTCAGAGAGTGTCCAAAGGAGGGCAACAAAGATGCTGAAGGGCCCTGAGGGGAAGCCGTGTGAGGAGCAGCTGAGGGCACTGGGTCTGTTCAGCCTGGAGCAGAGGAGACTGAGGGGAGAGCTCAGTGCAGTTACAGCTTCCTGTGAGGGGAAGGGCAGGGACAGGCACTGAGCTCTGCTCTGTGGTGACACTGACAGGACCCCAGGGAATGGCCTGAAGCTGTGTCAGGGGAGGTTTAGGTTGGATATTGGAAAAAGGTTCTTCACCAAGACAGTGATTGGGCATTGGAAAAGAATCTCCAGGGAAGTGGTCACAGCACCAGCCTGACAGAGTTCAGATGTTTGGACAATGCTCTCAGGCACAGGGTGTGACTCTCGGACATGGCCTGGTGCAGGGCCAGGTGCTGGACTTTGATGATTCTTGTGGCTCCCTTCCAACTCAGCATATTCTTTGATTCTATGACTGAGGAGATCTATACCCTCCTCCGTCTGCCAACACTTCTGGGTCCAAACCCTGATGCCTGATGTTCGAGTCTTAGTGCACATGCAAAACTGCATGAAACAACTTGCACACACAGAGTGCACTTGTCTGTCTGCTTGCCTGGCCCAGCAACTACACAGAAGCCTGACAGATTCCAGCTAAGAGTTGGAAAGCAGCAGGTCCTCTGTTGACCTCAGAAGGAAACATACCAGTTTCCTGGGTGCTAGCCCAAAGGCCCACTGCTCTAAGGGATATGTGAATGGAGTTGAATCAAACCAATGAGAAATCTTTCTTGGAAAAAGAGTCTATTCTGCACATCTCCTAATAATACAAGCAACACCTTGACCTCCAAAACATTTATCTAAGGGGACACATTATCTTAGTCTTCAGAAAATCTGGGTACCTTTCACAGTGTTTTATCTCAATGATTGAAATTAAGTCAAAACCACTGTGTCAATTGTACTCCTTGAGGATTACGTTTCAGTCTCAGTGAGACTGGTGCAAACAAGGAATGACTATGGCAGGTAATGATCAACAAGTTACTTTCTTTTTATTCACTGACCCATAACTGAAGTGATTGAAAATTATCCTCCCAGAAAATGGTATCAAAAAAGCAGATTCAGCTGTTTTTATCCAATTCACTGTTTATGTTAAGTCTTTGCAGCAGTGTTTTTATTTTTGGAAAGAAAGGATGCTTGCTTTGATCTCACAAATGTGAATCATTTTTTTAATCAGTTCAGTTGTACCTGAGTAGCATGGTTTTGTGCTTAAACATATTGTGCAGACACTTGATCAAGGAAAACAATAAAAGGAATTGTAACAAATCTTGTTTCCAGTTTCTACAGAAGAAGTTTCTACAGTTACTTATATCCAATTTCATAGTCTTGGTGTTAATTTTTGTTGTAATTATTAGTGACTATTTAAACAAGACACTTCTTTATGAGACTTTGGGGGCTTATTTCAGTGTTAGACATCAGAAGACAATGACCTGTTTCAACAGATTGAAAAATATACTTTAAAATGAGATGCTACTGTATTGGGTGTATCTGAGACAGAGTTACTTTTCCCTCACAGTGCTGTCATTGGAGGTATCTAGAAAGGTGTTGATAACACAGTATCCATGCTGTCCCTCCAAGACTTCCCCTACTGCACTCAGTAGACTGGGGGTGGGCAAGGTCTTGGGAGAGGCCATATCCAGGACAGCTGACCCAAAGTAACCGAAGGGATCCATGCCACAGGACTTCTGCTCAGCAGTAAAGGCTGAGAGAAGGGGGAGAGGAGTTCATTAGTACAGCATTGGGCTTCCAAAGCAACTGCTCTTCCTACTAAAGCCCTACCTGTGAAGTGGCTGGATATCACCTGCTGATGGGAAGTACAGAAGAAATCTTTTAGTTTTCCTTTCCTTCCATGTACAACCTTCACTTTTGCTTTTATTAAAGCACCTTTACCTTGAATCATGAGTTTTTCTGCTTCCTATTTTCTCTGCCTGCATCCTGCCAAGGAGGGAAGAAACAGGACAGCTTGGAGGGGACCTGGCACCCAGCCCAGGTCAACCATCACAGCTATCAAGTACTTCTAGCATCTTTCAGAATCAAAGGTGCATTTACCCTTATAACTTTTGTCACATGTTTTTTGGTAGTATTTATAACTTGCACATTAAAGAACTTGCTACCAAACATGACTACTTACTTTTTTTCTCTCTTTGAAATAGTTAGCAGATTGTTCAATGTGCTAATCATCATGCAAGAAACTTTAGCTTCTAACTGATCCCAGAAATCAAAAGAAAAAATAATAAAGAGGATAGAAAAATTTCCAATGCACAGATTTACCCTGTACGTTTTTGTGGAGGCTCAAAATTATTTTATAATCTTATTATTCCTTTGTTTTAAATTGGAAATATAAATCCATTCTTTATTGTTTTTTCCATTTTAATTTGAACTGTTTTAGTCACCTAGGAATCCAATATTCACGATTTTCTGATATTAATAACCCAGTATTTCCTTTAAAGGATTTGCTTTGAAACCTCACCGTCTAAGCCCTTATAAATGTCCGATCTGAGGAGCATTTATGATTTTATAGTGAAGGACCTGTCAGTTTTTGAATTATAAAGTTTTATTTTCATGGAAATTTACATCATCTTTTAATCCCTTCAGAGAATAGTGAATGATTTTTTTATAGTTTCCCATATTTGACAGGATTTTGCCGGGTTTCTGTGCGTTGCTTAGCTATTTCACAGGGGCTTTCTTAGCCTTGTGGTGCAAGCTTACTGCATTTAAGCCATGCAACTGTAATTTAAGCATAGAAAATCAGTATGGGATGACATTTGACACAGTACTCAATAGCAACTCCTTCAGTTACAGTGTAGTATCTTTATTTGTGAGTTCTGTTAGAAAAATATAAATACTCTCTCCTGGAAACATGCAGAGAATTTAGGTTTGAGGAATAGTGGTCTGGACACATGTCAAAACCTACTCTAATTTATAATCAATTTATCTAAGTACCCAGTTTTTGAAAACTGAATTAACATCTCTGATGCATAAGTATATATTTTTGGAAAATATAAATAGTGATGTTGTATATGGCTGCAGCCTGACTTAGCTGTCATTTCACCAAAGATGGAGAAAAAAACCATTGCATAATTTCAGCTCATCAAAATAAGTCCTCCAGCAAAAAATGAAGTAAGGTTCTGTAAAATTTAGTTGATGAGCTTTGAGGGTAACATAAATGGAAAGCAGCCACTTTTGAGAAAGGCAAATTGATGGAAGCCAACTTCTCTTTGATGTCTCCAAATTCTTTGTTGCTTCAAGTTCTCTGTCAGCTTTATTGAACTCCTCCCTATCTCTTTATTGAAGACCGTTTCATCTTACTATCTTTCTAACTCTTACTATCTAAATTTAAAGAGATTTGGTATTTCCTGCTAATAGAGTGTCCAATGGCTAACAGGTGATCTATTTCCTGTGGATAATTAGCTGAAATTATCTTGGCTATGATCAATAACACTTGGAAGGAGACATGGTTAAAAAATATTACTTATATTAGTAAAGACTATGTGTATAAATTGCATTTTTTCTTTGAACATAACAGACAAGAAAACCTAGTGGCTGATCTTAGAAACAAATATTAACACACTGAAGAAGGCTAAACAAATTAACATCTATGAAAGCAGGTTAAAAAAAATTGGCAAAACTTTGTTCCAAGGTCATTGCTAATTTGTATTTTTCTTAATCACATGGGTCAAATAGGGTAACTAACCTTATTAGATAGGGTGCTAGTAAAGAAGTCAGAGACAAAAGTTTACTTCCCTTACTCTGTGGTTGATTTCCTATGTCACTCTGTCCAATAAAATTGAAGAAATGGCACTTTCTTACCAAAAACATACAGGCAAAATAGAAGGATCACAGAATCATAAGATTTTAGAATAGTCTGGGTTGGAAGGGACCTTAAAGATCATCTAGGTCTAAGCCCCCTGCCATGTGCTGGTACGTCCCTCCCTAGACCAGGTTGCTCAGAGTCCCATCCAACTTGACTTTGATGGGACATCTTCAACTTTCCTGGGCAACCTGTTCCAATGCCTCACCACCCTCACAGTAAAGAACTTCCTCCTAATATCTAATCTAAACCTAGTCTCTTTTAGTTTGAATCCATTCCCCCTTGTCCAATTAACACAAGCCCTTATAAAAAGTTCCTCTTTGTCTTTTTTGTAGGCTCTCTGGGTACTGGAAGGCTGCAATTAGGTCACCTCAAAGTGTTCTTTTTTCCAGGATGAATAAACTAAATTCTTTCAGCCTTTCCTCATAAGAGAGGTTCTCCATGCCTCTAATCATCTTTAGAAGGTGGCCTCCTCTGGGCTTGCTTCAATAGGTCCATGTCTTTCTTATGCTGAGGACCTCAGAGCTGGATGCAGTACAGGAAAAAAATACTGACCAGGAATGAAGGATGATCATTTACAGCAGTAATGAAGAGCTCAACAGTGTCTACAAGCTGAAACAGCACACAATGGAGAAAATTCATGCCAGAAAGTAAACCCTAAAAAACATTCCAACAGCCTTTCCCACTGCACTATATGAGATACAAAACTGGGCTAGATAGACCCTTGGTCTCACTTACTGAGGTGCTCATTTTGTTTCCAATGGATGTGTGCTTCCCTCCTTGCTGTTACTTGCTACTTGACTTAGTAGTCAGAGAGACCCAGGTGAAACATATTGATTGACAGTTTAAGGAATGATCTGTGGGACATTGGGACCATCTCTTTGGCTCAGTATTGACTTTAAACTGAACTGAGTCCCAGAGCATTCAGGCAGTCTATCTGATCTGTTTTCCACAAATAAAATGTAAGTAGCAAGGACAAGCTCATCTTCATGAATATTGGCAGAACAACTTTTAGCCCTGAAAACAAGTGTAGAAGTAATTCCTTATGAGGAAGAGAGGGTTTCTTAGCACATGAAGAAACACCAGTGGCAGCACAGGTTTCTTTGAATTTTGACAGTACTTCAAAAACTCTGGACAGTCTGAAGCATTTTAAAGCTGAAGCATTTTTAATGTCTGAGGACATTTAATAGCAAGGAAGAGTGTTCTGAGGGCTACATAGATGAATATTTCAAGTGAGGAAACAAAGAGAAAAACTTTTTTTTATTTTAAATAGAACCTCACTTGCAATGGCCACAATTCTAGTTGAGAAAGTATTTAATTTCTATTATGACATTTAGAGGTTTAAGAACATGATCTGTTGTTCATGTTTCTTCATTACCCAACTATAAATTATTATCAAACTCTAGTAAAAGTCCAGTCTGTCTGGTTCTGAGGTATGGAATATAAGCAAACAGATTTCTGAATCCTTTGAAAAATGTTTCAGTTGCCCTTTTACACTCCAATTCATGTAGCTTTTACCTTGACATATACCTGCCTTTGGCATGTTTGAAGAAATCTGGTTTTGAAACAATCAAGTCATGCATCTTGGAACTGTCTGCCCTGGTCACAAATGTGCCACATTGTACATTTATTGACAGCCACATTTTATCTTGAGAGAATTATATTCATCTATGCATGGCTCTCAATGTATTCATGAACATATCTGTGTGTCAGATATGGGAATAAAGCATAAATAAAATATTAGAGTTGAAGAAGAAATAAAAATTATGAAAGCTCCTGGAAAACAACTCCTCTCCAAACACAAGGTACGTGGGAATACAAGAGGATCATCTCCATAAATACATTTCTTCATCCAATTTAACCTTAGCTTCCCACAGATCAGTGCAGAGCAAAACTTCTGATTAAACTTCAATTTAATTTTCTTACAGACCTTAAGGAAATTACATATAAAGCATATATATCAAGTATCACATGTACTCTGGAGAACTCATATTTCTTTATTCTCAGATATGAATTATCCAAGTAACCTACATAAGAATTTCACTCTGCTGAGTTGCTGCTTTTATTGTTTCCTAAATCCTTGAGACAAGAAGTCATATAGTCAATCAAGCTTACAGTAGAGAGGAAATGAATGTCACAGTTGAAATGAAGAACTGTGCATTTATTTTACATAACGTAACTGAAAGATCAAACAGTGAATTATTTCAATAAAGGTGTAGAATTTAGTTAGAACAAAACTAAATAGAATTTAGTTAGAAGTTAATTTATTTCATTTTATGAATTATACTTATAGAATAGTTTCCATGGATTTAAATGAAGTGTGCTTGCCTTTAATAGGGGTTTTATGTTGTTGTAAGTCATGACAACTATTTCTAGTCCAAAAATTACACACGTAATAAAATTTAGGTTCACTTTAATAGCAGTTGATTCCTTTTAATCACTTGTTTTCTTCATAATGACAGGGTTTGGCAATCCTGGTTTCATTTTGGTTTTGGGGGATTTTGGTGGAGGGACTTTTGGGGGTTTTTAAAATATTTTTTTCTGATGTTTTCTACTCATTCAGCAGAAACATGATTAAAGACAACACAGATATTTTGGCAGATGGGTGATTACTTCCTAAAACCTCCTATGGAATGTCTATTTGTAGCAACTTATGGGCACAGGCAATTTTCTCCCTTTAAAATATGCACAGCCCAATCTTTCCAGTTCTAATGTGAGACTTGAGTCCCACATATGGACTTTCAGATTTCTGGACAGATGCATCAGGACATAACTTGTACAGACTGATTTGAATTTTAAATTGTATCACTTGAGTCACATCATGCAACTTTTAAATGGCATCTTCATTTGTACTTACTGGTGCTCACATTTGTATATCCCCATTTTATATCAGGCATGGGAACCGTGGTAATGTGACCCTCTCATGCTGCACACAGATGCTCTTCTTCTCTGAAGCAACAGCCCAGCTGCTGGGAGAAAGGATTTATGCCAGTCCACAGGCTTTCCCTGATGGGTGCCTGGAGCCACAGGAAGCACAGGTTAGGAGTTGTGAAGGAGATACAATATTGATACAGCTACCTTGATCTGTTAGAATTATCTACAATCCTTCAGCTGTAAAGCTGAGTAACCACTGACCCAGGATATGAAAAGAGATTTTTCTGAGGGAAGGAAAGTTTCATGTGAAGGAAACAAAGTTTAATCTTAGGAAGCCAGTTCTTATAATTGAAACATATTCATGAGATAAATAAAATTACTTTCTCTGCCTCTTTACCACAACCTGGTCACCTTGTCACTTGTGTACCTATCTATCCATCTGTCTAAAAGCATGTATATTTATACATATATATATATTTGTATATGCATACAAATATAAATGACCTATTTATACAGCATTTGCATTAGATATTCATTTTACTAGTCTAAAATATTTAAGTTTCTCTGAGGAGTGTTTTTTTCTTCTCCAATCTTCTTTATATAGCTGCCAGATACAAGGAATTCTGGGCTTCAAGAATCTACATTTTTAATATTAACCTGAAGTCTACATTTTGCACCAGAAAAAATGAATGAATTAATAGTTTAAGCGTGTTAAATTCAGTTGGACATATTTACAATTACAGCAAACTGACAAAACTCATTTTAAGTGAATGAAATGGTGACAATTTACATGGCTGAGCAGATGGCACTCCCTCTCTCGCCTACAAGAGCAGTACAGTGTGGTCCTTTTGAGGAGAGACATTAGCATAACTTTGAAGACTGAGCTGGACTGCACAGTCTGTAAGAATAGATTTATTACACACTACTTATGTGTGCAGCCAGCCTGACATGCCAGTGCATGACCACGACAGTGCCACAATACAGCACAGGTCCATAAAACAGCTTCCATGTTGCTATGCAGTGCAAAGATTGTGGGTCTTTTTTAGTAGGAGACTTCTCAGCACTACTGCCAAGGATTCTGGGAGGAATGAAAAGGGCAAAGGCAGGTGCCATGGGGGAGATTCCTGCATGAATCAAAAGTCTTACTTGTGTGTAAGACTGCCAGACCACATGCTATTTCCTCCAGTGTAGATCAGAGCATGTATGTCCACATATAGCTAACAACCTCCAAAAACTCTCCTGTGACTTTACATTTGGAATATTGAAATTTTTACAAAATACAGATAAGAGCTATGCCAACCAGTTTCTGTCCAATAACTCAGTCAGAGGGCTGGCATAAACACACTCCTTTCACTTCTGTGTCAGTGTTAAAGCCCCTCTTTTCACCTTGCAGCCCAATTCACCAGGTTACAGTCAATCTTCAGGTTGTCAGGGAGGATGTCAGAGCAGAATATTGAGCTTGGTTTGGTTTGGTTTGAAAGAACTTCTAGAAGGTCCTATGTCTCACTTCAAGTAATACAATCATCAAGATAACACTGCTATTACAGCTCTTCCATCAAAGGACTGACTCTTTGGCAGAGACAGCACAGGATCCTAGAATCATTGGAAAAGACCTCTAAGATCATTGAGTCCAACCATTCACCAAACACTGCCAAAACCAACACTAAACCACGTCTCAAAGTACCACATTTGCATGTCATGTGGCAGCATACATAACCCCTCACATAAAGGTAATTTGCTTTCTTATCTGAAAATAGGGCAATCTTCAGTTGTTGCTAAAGAAAAAATACATGCATGCTACCTGGCCCAGGGAATTAAAACTGGAGCCCTCATCTTCCTGCCTGGTAATTACTCTTTCACCATATTAAAGCTCCCTGTAGCCTAAAGACTATTTAATTTCACCCAAAGCATTTTTGGCAAAAGGAATTGAGACAAATCTCTTCGAGAACACCACTGTGATTGCTGGGTGCAATGTTCCTTTGGGAAAGAAGGTGCAAACTACTGCAAGAAAAAAATTCACTCTGTATCCTTTAAGCTCAGAGCTGGTTAGACAGGCGAGGTGCTAGAAGCCATAGCACAACCACTGTGTCTCAAGTGGGCACCTGACCTTTTTAGTGTGTGAAGTGTGATTAAGTGAGTATGTTCCAGGAAATGAAACTCATTTCTTCAAAACTTATGCCTGACCCAGCTGAGTCAGTAGAAAGAAATGGACATTGTCACTCGTGATTCAGCTGACAACTCATGCTTGCACAGACAAATGCTAATCAAAATCTCTCAGGATTCAATCACAATAATGTGGATATTTTAATGCACTCAATTTTCCATATTATGAGGCAGTTAGCAAGGACTGGTCACATGTTCTTTGGTTAAAGTTCTGTATACAGAAGTGTAACCTGAATTTTTATATCCTAGAACAGCTATATCATAGCAATTATCTGTTTATCTCTCTACTTTTTTATAAACTTCATGAAGAAAATCTTGTGGAATTCAAACAAAAAAGTATTAATTAAATGAAAATTCTTTATCTGTTCTTAGTCTAATTCTTCTTTCTTCTCAGACATCTGTTGCTGTATACAAAGAAAATCTCTCAACAATTCTGTTACTCTTAAATAAATGATGAAATGTAAATGAAGAGAATTATCTCCTATATTGTCACATTAATTTTTAAATATCATTCTGATTAGTTGTTAACATGCTTTTACCATTTTTCTTACCTAGGGGCATGAAAAACTTTCAGTATTGATTTCCAGATGGTGAAATTCTTTGAGGGAAAGGCTTTATCTTTCCTTAGGATATATTGTATTGAAAGGAATGGAATCTGTTGTCATTAATTTTATGTAAGTGATGACAAAGCACTGTAAAGTATCTATTCATAAGTGATGGTGTGATGCCTATAAACAGTAGCAAGTTTTTAGTTTCCCTGTTCTCCTCATATCATGTCTAACTTTTAATATTGCTTTTATAGAACAAGGTTTTCATTGCATCACACATTGAAATGTGATCTTTTTTTCCCTAATGGTAACGCTTTGTTTCTGAATAGAAAAAAAAATTGTCATTGCATAACTCACTGAATATCCTGAATCAGATGATTTGTTTAGAATTGCAGATTATGCTCAAAGGGACTGCTTGAGCCATATTGGTTCCATCAGAATTACACACTAAATAGAGCCATCACAAACACATTTTAATCTGTTTTGAAAACAGCTTGATGCTGAGTAATGAAGAATAATGATGCCAAAATTTTTTATCTTTAATTAACTATAGCACTGTAACACATGAAAAAAAAAAAGGCTCAAATGAGATTTTGATGCTCCTGCTCATGATTTTCACATGCTTTTCTCAAAACAGTGTATCTCTTGCCCCACATCAGCTAAAGGAAATTGCAGCTGCAATAGTTGAGACAGTGCGTTTCATACATGTTTTCAGACGCTTCCAGTTCTCAGATAAATAAAATATAGAGATGTCTTATCAATTCTGACAGGCTGTAGTTCTCTAAATGAAAATATATCCTTCCATGCTCAAGTGTAACCACACAGTAAGAGCAGGGCATGCCTGTTTGACAGTAATGTAATCCATTTACTTTTAACAACTGACTGAAGCCTGTGCTTTTTGGGCTTGTTCTTAGTTGACCACTTAGTTGTTTGAAATTATTCAGCATGTGTATTGGTTAAACACTGAGAACTCATAACCTTTAATGTGATTAAACACCTCACTGCTTTTATGTTTAACTATTAACAAAAGCAGCTAATTATTTCGTATGACCTTTTGCCACAGATATATCCTTTGACTCCTCTTGAGATCAAAAGACATATTCATAAAAAGATCAAAAGAATTTATGTGCAACTAGTAGAATCAGCTTCCTTCACAAACTACAAACTGCTTATTTCAAAATGAAGCTTCATTTCCCTGTTGTTTCTCTTGAGATTACATACAGTGCTAATCATCCCATTAGACAGTTTATTTTTTATTTATTGGATATAACATGAATTTGCACCATGCACCAATACATGTGCACATACACACTGTTCATTTATGAAAAAGCAATGTTAGATTATGCTGCTCAGATGTCACAAAGAAATTCTTCACTGAAAAGGTGGTCAGGCATTGGAATGGGCTGCCTAAGGAGGTGGTGGAGTCACCATCCCTGGAGGGGTTCAAAAAATAACTGGATGTGGCACTCAGTATTATGGTCTAATTAACAGGGTGGTGATCAGTCAAAGATTGGACTCAATGATCTTGAAGGTCTTTTCCAACCTTAATCATTCTATGATTCTATGCAATCACTGGGAATACTCACTGAATAAAGTTAATGCAAGTTCTTTATGTTATTTTTGAAAAGTATTCTTCAATAGAGCAGGAGGTACACATCTGAGTGATTCTGCAGTTGATTGTACCCAGATTTTGCTGTTTTCATATAAATAAAAAAAGTTGTTAGAGATGCTCTGCTAATAGTAGAGGTACAGCAGCTTTTTCCTACCTTGAAAATACTGGGATGCTTCAATGTATTTTAAAAGCAAACCTAAAAACTGTAGTAAGTTATACTTTGTTTGGTATTCTGAAAGTTGTGCACAGTAACTTAGCAAGTTTAAGAAACAGTCCTTCTAACTACTACTAGCTCCAAATTAAAAAAAAAAAAAAAAAAAGGAACTGTGCATCTAAAACTTAATTGATACAGCTCTTCTTTTTTTTATTTATATAGTTTAAGTACAAAACAATAAAGTGAAAAACATCCCTCCAGGCAGCTGCCTAATGGCAGAAGGCCTCAGGATTTTTAGGTGCCTCTAAATAAGCCTACAATTGCAAGCAGAACTGGTAGTCTCAGAAAAAGCAAAGCCACTTTGTATTTTAGAGCAGTAATAATGTTGCCCCTGCCTAATTCTACGTCTTAGATTCAGCTCTCTGTAAATAGCTGACAGGTTTGCAGGCAAAACCACTGATGTCTCTGAACCTTTTATTTCTGTCTCAGTTGAAAAGATTATATGAAAACATGGACGTTCCAATCTGTATAATGAACGTCCAGTTTGCAAAGCATCTGCATCACTTACATGCACAAAAGATGCACAGAAAATGATAAAATGTAGCTGCTGATATGTCACTGTAATAGAAGACTGGAAAATGTTTTGTTTGGTTGGGGTTTTTTTCCCCTGAGTTTCACTGAAAAATAAGTAATGCTGTCAGAATGAAAATGCTCTCTAACTTATTCCGTCTAATTTATTTTTATCATTGAAGTCTAAAACGAAAGTTCCAATGTGTTAACAGTTTTCTGTAGTTGGGAAGTTATATTTTTCAAAATAAAAAAAAGAAAGAAAATTTCTATTTGCTATGAAATTTTCCATTATGTATATTGATAAAAAATAGGTTTTTTGAAGAACATTATAACGATAATGCTGCTTAGATTACCCAAGAAATGGAGATGAGGGTTTTAAAAGTATGTATTATTTGTCACATCTGAATACTTCTGTGTTCAGAAAGATTGACCCGTCCTCTACTCAAAAACTTGATGTATTGTGATCAGCCTACTTGCACCTAATGAATCTGACTTCACTACTCATTTCCTACCTCTTCTCCTGTCATCCTTCCTAAGCCTCCTCAACTGAGTATTAGCAACAATTTCTTTGGGCTGTCAAGCCTTAGAACAGGCTGCCCAGCCAAGTGGTGGAGTCACCATCCCAGAAAGTATTTCAAAGAGGTGTGGATGTGGCACTGAGGGACACGGTTGAGTGGTGGACTTGGAAGTGCTGAGTTAACAGCTGGAATCGATGATCTGTCTTTTCCAGCCAAAATGATTCTGTGATTCTATGCCTCTATACACTCCATTTCTGGCCAAGAAGCCTGATCACAGCCTTTTCAGCACAGTTTGTATAGAGAACATAATTTTTCATACAAAGATAATTTCTTACCTGGTGAGCTTGGCTCACAGTGTTTCCACTAAAAGGCAGCTTCTGTTTCCAATGAAGTGTTCGAAGTTTCATGATCTCATTTCCTCTTAAGATATTGTGCTGGTTTTGGCTGGGACAGAGTTAATTTTCTGCACAGTGGCTAGTATGGGGCTATGTTTCAAGTAAGAAAAGTTTAAAGAGTCCTAAGCTAATCAGCAAAACACTTTGAGGAACCTTCACACAATTTACAGCAATAAGAAGTTTAAAAGCGTGGGGTGTTTCAGGCGACACAGGCGATGGCGAGCTCTGCCACCGGGACCCTCAGCAGGCCCCGCGTGTGCCCGGAGCCCAGGGCTGGGACAGGCAGGCCAGGCTCGCTAAAAGCCTTCCCACAGCTCCGCTCTCTTCCTTCCCTGGCGGAAGCACCAGGGGCCTTCAGATGTCTCCTGCTGAGTTCCACGGCTTCCCCCTTCCCGCACCTTCCCCACTGAGGCGGCCCTCGCACCAAGCTGGCCTTCGCGCTTCCTTCTCATCCCAGCCCCGGCAGCGGGAGGCGAGGGCTGTGCCGGACCCCAGCGGGGGCGGAGAGGTCGCGCCCGGCCCCGGGCCATGGAGCTGGGGCGCGGCCCTCGCGGCGCGGCCGCCGCTGCAGGTGGGTCGGAGAGCGAGGCCCTCAGGGCTTCCGGGAGGCTGGGGGAGCGCTCCGAGGAGGTGGCCCGAGCCCGCGGTGTCAGCGGCCTTGGGGGACATCCCTCACGGGCAAAGGCCGTGCCCAGGGGTGCGGGGCTGGGGCTGCCTTGGACAGCCCCCCGGTTCTCCTGGAAGAGCTCCCCTGCGACACCCGCCTCGGCTCCGTGCGGGAGCCTCAGGTGATCAGAGTGGTCTCCTGAGGAAAAGCTGAGTTTATCTGGGAGGAAATCGGGCCTTTCCATGAAAGTTGCACTGCCTTGGTTGTTTATAATGAGTAATATCATCTCTGAATTACTTCTCTCTATTTTTATATGTTACAAGTCTGAAGTTTCCTCCTGTCCATTTGACCTAAGTCATAAGGTTGTTGTGAAGTTTTGTTGGATGGATGCTAGGATTCAATTAATGTTGTTAGTAGTCTGCTTGTTAAAAAAAAAAAAGGTTGCATGACTATGCAGATATAACAATATAAAAGAATTATCAAAGTTATCAATATTTTTACCTGATTATTTCTAATGTCAATGACTTGAAATGATAGTTTCTGATCACTCTGACCTTAGGAATTCAGAAATCATAGGGCTTAGTAACTTGCATTTCTCTCATTGACTGATAGAAGAAAGTAATGATTAATTTTGTATCTTGTAGATTAAAAAACTTGTGGAAACGGAACTGTTCATGTAAAGGCTGAAAGTGTGAAACTGAAAAGGAAATTATGGTGATATTTTAGTCAGTATATTTTAACATGGGAAGAGGAGATACGCAAAACAGTCATCATGTAATCCTCCAAACTCTTGACAATTGCCTTTTTTTGAACTCTGCTTTGAAATTCTGCATTTAAAAGCTAATATAGTCATTGCAATAGGTAAAACTGGGAAGATAAGAGCTGCTTTCTTGTAATTTGGCAGTTTATAAAGGCTGGGATTGTTTTCCACAGTCCCTAATGCCAACTGTAAATTTATTCTTTCTGTAATTATTATTAGCATATATGAAACTTTGTAAAAGAATAAAGGTTTTAATTTCATGGTCTCACAAATTTCCTCTCATAAAGCTATAATTAAAAGTATATCCTCATTTACACCCAGCTGATTAAGTGAGCACAGTTTTGTTTTGGTAGGGGAAGAAATCTGTTCCGACATAAGAATAGATAAATTTACACCACTAAGTTATACTTTAATTTCTGAACAGCAGGTTTTATTGAATGAATTCCCTATTCTGGAAACACATTCATGTCTTTAGTAGTCAGAATAGTGAAGAGAAACATGGTAATGGTACTGTGTGCCAGATTCACTATATATTGTTGTGGGTGACACATCAAAAAGGCCTGTTGGAAGAGCAAAAGGAAGAACTCCCAGCTTGTAGGGAGAATATATACACAGTTTTAAACTACCAGAAAACTCAGGCTTAAATTATTATTTTCAAATGATCTTGTTGAAGAGTGAGGCAAAGAAAATTTGAGGAGCCAAACTGATTTTTTTATGCTCATATAATTCTCAGTGTACTTGATGTTTCTCATGTCTTTAATTTGCACCTGTCTGCTGTTTTGTGCATTGAAATATGTTCACAAGGTTATTCTCACAAACTTTTTTCCATGACTTTTGGTTTTTTTTCTAGAAAGCTTTTTTTTTTTCACCCCCCCAGAGATATCGAAAAGATCTAAAATCACAAACTTCTTTTAAGGGATGCTGCTCTCAGCCTTGCAAAATTTCTCTTGTTAGTTAGGTACCTTAAATAGGTCTTTGAAGGTCTCAGTTTTAGGTGCCTGTGGTGCACCAGCTCATCTCAGTGCAGTTGGCTGGCCACAATATATGTATGTATCTGATGTAGTCATCTTAACACTCCTTGTAGTCCGTGGGGGGAAACAAATGTTTCTGGGTCATGGCTTTACCACAAAATGTACAGATGACACAGCTTATTTTTAACATTAGAAATCTCTGTTTCTGCCCATTGATAATAAAAGAAGTCTATACAGCTAGCTCAGTTGTAGCCATCTAAACTGTAGGTTTCTGTAGTTGAGAGGAGATAAATCTTACGTCAGAAATGTGACTGAAATCCTGAGGGATTATGCTTGCTTATGTTCTTAAATTCTTGGAAACAGTTATAATTGGGGAATATTAGCAAGTTCTAAAAGGTTTTTTTCAACTCATTCATGGTATTTGGATTTGGAGAATTTATAAGACTTGATTTTAGAAGCTAAAATTATTTAAAAGAGTTTGAAGACATAAAACATGCTACATTTAAGTTTCCTTGTGCTTTTGACATAAAGTATTTAAAATATTTATTATTTTCAGTATTATTTTAGCATTTTGAGTCCATTTGAAAAAATATACTGGAGTTATTGTTAGGCTTGTTGTAGGAAAAGCAAGTTTTTCCCTCAGTGAGTGTGTCCACATTACATATTTTTGTGTATTATGAGCATAGCTTGTTTAAAGATGACACTGTGGAATAGTCTTGGTTTAATACACATTTTTACAATGAAAGCTGCTTAATTGGAACACAAGGCATACTTCAGTTCATCTTGATTATGTAGTTGTCCCCTTATCATTGTTTATTATATACACAAATGACATTGTGCCAGGCATATCAATTAAATCAAGTTATTTTATTGTTGCTTAATGTTGTGGCCGTATGTGTCAGCTCATCCCAGTTCTGCCAGAGCACTTGCAGCATTTTCTGTTCCATCATAATGAGTCAATACCTTGGTTTCTGTTGTATAAAGCAGGTGAGGTTACAAAGATGGAGGTAATTTTTTCACCTTTATTTGCACTGTGTAATTGACAGACTAGTTAAAGTAAAAATCATGGCAACAAAACAGTTTTCCCTTCAATGTTTGTACCTTTAAGGACAGACTATACTCTTAAATTTAGAAGGAGAGCATTTTTTTTATATGTAGGGCTATCTGCAGATTTTTAGCTGCTTAGTATTGGTGAATGGCAATTTGTTTCTGTCCTGACAAATCCTCCTATTTTTAAATAAAAATTTCACATGTGAAGTAAACTAAGCCCAGGAATGTCCTGTAAGTACATTACAGGACTTACAGTCTTTTTGTGTCTTATGCTATTAATTTTTTTAATTATTTTTTAAATTTAGATGATAGTGGTCTGAATAACAAATAAGTGTCCTGTTGTAAGCAGTAAGGTTTTGTCTATGACATTTGCAGCAGTTTCCTCCATTATTAGCCATGAATTTCGTGGCCAAACTTGGAAGTCACGCCTAAGATCAGTTCCTCTCAATTATGTTACACAAAGCTGTACAGGACAGTTCTTCACTTCTCTTGTAACTATGTCAGCATAGTTGAATAATTGCTTAGCAGAATTCCATGACTAGGATCTCAGCAGGTCTGTGGGTTCTCAGTACCCTCTCCCTGCATGAGAGCTGGAAGAGTGAAATGTTATTCTCGTGTTGGAAATCTGTAGACTCAACCCATCGTGTCCTCTGAGTTCTCTTCCAATATCAGTTTGTGGATTGAGGGGTTTGCAAAGGGATCCTGTCACCAGGTGGTATTTGTTGTTAGGGTGCTGAGCCCTGCTTCCAGCAGAGTTTGCAAGGGATTAGTGGTTCTCTCCTTAACACTGAGTAATTGCACAAATGGAGCTTCAGATAATTCTTGAACCTTTGTCTTTCTGTCAGACATATTTTGGCATTAGCAACTAGAATCAGACTGGTGACTCCTTCCTGCTTTTGGCCAAGTACTGTTCTCAATCAAGGAAAGTTTTGAGTTGGTTCTAAAACTTTTTTCTGCCCAACCAGTGGTGTAATTTCTGTGCTGATAGGAGCAAAAAAAAAATATTGATAAAGCTCTGTAGCTGCCAATATGCTTTCAGTGGAATATATTTGGTGGTTCAGCACTTCCTGAGAGCAACAGATTGCTGTGCAATTTTTGCTAATGCACAGTTGGCCAGCATCCCCATATTTCTAATAGTGTCATCCGGTGTGTTATTTTCTAGAAGGCTTATATAGTAGTTTCTGAGAGAGCAGTTGTCCCTTTAGGGGAATGCTGAAAAGAACTTCTGCTTTTCAATGCACAAATTTCTCTTTTCCTAACCAGAAAAGAAGTGAAGAGAGATGGTGATAGTGACAGTAACAGAATACAAGTGAAAGAGCTGTATATTCTCCATAAAATCTTTAAGAAATCCATTCTTTCTGGAGAAACATGCAGGAATATTGCTATTTGTCATTAATTATCTGGTTTTAAACAAGAGATTTTGTGATTCCAACAGAATGACTTCTCCAAATCTGCCCTGAGTCTCTCTTGTTCCTAAGAAGAACCAACTGTATGATCTGTCCTGCTGTTGGGTTTTTTTTCTAACAGCATCTTTACAAGTAATTTTTCCACAAAAGGAGTGAATATTTTTCTCCAGAGTAAGAATTTCTCTCTAAGCTCATTTGGTGTAAGGCACTCCTACTGTAGAAAAGTCTGTATAAGATGCTAAAGAGGAAAAGGCCTCCCTCAAACTCCAAATTTCACTAATTCATTAGTTAAATGTGTCTTAAGTGTTAAGGTGGAATGCTATTTAAGATTCTCAAAGCAAAATTAGGTAATGGTTTATGTGGTTTACGTGACTGACTAGGGATACATCTACTTTAAAAGATAGCATTTTGGAATGTTGCAGTTGAAAGATCCTCCAACTTGTCTCCAATGTACTGTTACCTTATGCACTAAGGGGTTTGTTGTGCTTGAAACAGGTTAATCCCTTTCAAAACAAAGTTAAAAAGTAACTCTTTTTACTTTGGTAATGAGTAGCATAGTGGTCAGCAGCAAACTTTGTATTTTCTTTGAATTTCTTTTGTACTTCTATGTCCTATAAGGAGAAATAGAGTACAGTAAATAAGAAGGTATTGGTGGTGACTGATGATAAAAGACACCTGAGCATTCGTGAAATGCTGGAATAAATACCACTCCCTGACCCATAGTGGAATGTTGGTCGTTTTGCCACTTCTGTGAATGCAATTTAAAGGAAAATACTAATACTGACAAAGCATGTTATGAAGCAGAAAGTAAATATGTGTTTGTCCTTAAAAAGAAGATAAATCAGAAAGCTTTTGCAGAGTAGTCTCTGGAGGTACCCAAATGTTAAACCAGCAGTGTAAGACATTTTTCTGCCTGCCCTAATTTATCCTTCTGCTCTGCACAGGGACTTTGTAAGAATGCAGCTTGACAGACACTGTTTGAGTAATATCTGGGTGAAATTGCTATTGATGAGATAATCTGGGGAGCATCCTTCAGATTCAAAGCCAAATAGTTTGAATACCTTACTGTTACTATTTAATCTTTGAGTGTGATTCCACATATTTCATTTTATTCACAGATCTGAAGGCAGTTCAATTACTTGAATGTTTCTATTTGTAAACATTTCCTTTGATGTATAAGGCAAGCAAAAGTCTTACACCAGTAAACTGTCCCACAGAGGTGCTAATCCTTTGTGATTGAGAGAATCAATTTCTGCTTTTCACTGAAATTCTAGATATGAATTGAAAAGTTGTGTGAAATAGATTTTCTTTATCAGAAATTTTGCAAAAGTACCATTTAATGTATAACTGTTTTAAGTAAGGGATATGTATAGTATAGTTCAGTTTCTAAAGGCTCACTATTTAATTAGCTTTAAGAATGCACTGGTGACTTAGATTAGGTGATTTTACCCTGACACACAGCGGGAATGGAGTGTTCCAAGTGGAGAAGAGTAGCTTAAAATACAGCTGTAGGTAAATAGATCCCAAGGAATTGTTGTGGTCTTGTCCTTTGTGTTCTTACAATGTGAAGTGTTAACTGGCAGCTGTGTCTGAATGGACAGTGTGCAAGGGGTGCACAGGGGTTGTTTGTGCATTTCAGAAGTGTTTGAAAGATGATAGAAATACTTTAAAAGCAGTTCCTTCTGTAAGTGTCCCTGATGGATAAATGAATATATGATGATTTATGACTTACTATCCAGAGTCAGGTAGAATGAAAGGCAGATATCAGCTTAATGATCAGCAGATGATCTGGTGAAAGAAATACCTAAAATATTTTTTTCAAACCTGTGTTGTGACTATTTCAGAGTTGCTCAACAAAACTTATTATATTGCTTAACCTGCAATTTTGTTGGATAACAAGAAAAAAAATAGCATTGTGAAACATTTGTAGATGTCAAGGCCGGGGCAAAAGTGTGAGAAGTGGTTTGGGTTTTGTTTTTTGTTTTTTTTTTAATTATTATTCTGGGAGCGGTATTTTTTCAAGAAAAGAATACATTAAACAACTGAATGAAAATGGTGTGGAATTCGGGAAAAAAAGTAGCTTTACTAATTAGATAGGCTGGTTAATATATAGTTGATTTTAATTTAATTTTTTCCTTCTCTGCTCCTAGGCCCTGTGCTGTTGCAGAAGACATAATTGTCTATTTAAATAGTTTTTTCTCTGACTTTTATAGTGCCTTTTGCCCCATCCTCTCTGTTTGTAACAGAGCTTATAAACCTGTCTTCTTCACTTACCTTACTAGCCACTTGCATCACTTTGAAGCTCTCTGCCTAGCTTTCTGCAGGCTCGAGGATCAAGATTTAAAAGTTCAAGGGCACCAATAATGGGTGTTCGGAACCAGAGACAACCTCAAAGTTTTATTTTTTAAGCACTGGGACCTTTTGGTATACTTCCAAGAAATTATATGTGTTGTGTTAATGTATAAATAACCACAAATATATTCTTCAGTCGTGGGTTTAGAATTCTTTTGGGGGGGAGGGAGTGTCAGGCTGGGTTTTTTGAGGTTAGTATTTTTACTTTTTTCATCTTTGTTTTAGTGGAGATAACATTTGCATTGAAAATTTTGCTAGGATAAGCCTATTTGAAGTCCTTATTATTTCCAGAGTTATTCTCAAACACTGGCTGAATTTTTTTTTTATAGCTGGAGTGCAGCTCGTGTATGTTCTGTTCTCACAATGCACACAGATGCTTGTATTTCTCTTCTCCTTGATGATTTAGGAATGCACTGGAAATAAAAGAACTGGTCTCACTGTTGAAAAGTTTTCAAAGCCAAGAAAATATTGTTCATCATTCCCTTAATGGAGTCATAGTGAAGTAACCTTTTTGTTTTCTGTTCTTCTAATGCAATAGAAATCAAAGGCGGAAGAGAAAATACAATTTGGTATTTGAAAATATCAAAACTAGCGTTGGCTTTTGCAATTATCCACTCAAAACCACCAGGAAAGAGTTCCAAAGAATACACAGAGTACCTTGCCAAAACTGTATCCAAACAAGATTTTGGATGGAAATGGAAAGTGGAAGTGCTGGAAGCAGAAGTTCTTCGATTGCGACAGGAACTTCTTTTGAACAGGATTTCTCCAAGATTCTGCTTGGAAAACAGTAAGTTTCTTAAATAATTTCTGGCTGTATTGCAATAGTAAGGAACCAAACAGCTTTCATGTTGCCTGTACCTTTTCTTGTACCTAGATGTGAGAGTCTTCAGTGTATAGATTTTTGTTTTTCCCAGAGTTCTTAATTCATTTGTAATGGGATTGTGCTTGAGGATTTGATGCTTATGCAGAATTTACATATTTAATCTTCAGAATCAATATGTATTATACAAAATAATTGAAGGCAAAAATTGTCAACACAGAATGTTGCTCTATAACGTTGGAAATACTAGTTTGTAAGAACTAGTTTGTATTTACATTTGGAACGTGTCTTGAAGACATATTGCATATTTTTTAAACACTCTTACAGGTGTTTAAAATCAAAATTTAAACCTAAAGTGTTGGAAGCACTAATATATGTAGCAGGAAGGTAGGGAAGGCAAAGGACTGTGTATCTATTGTTTCTGTGAGTGTACTGAGACTGTAAATACTGTGAATGTTTTTTATGGCATGTGATAAAATATTGTGAGTCTGATATTACTGGATTCAGGAAAGCTTAGCCCTGTTTCTCTGACTTGTGCGTGTGGAGTGAGTCCAGCTCAATTCAAGGTATTGGTGGCAATGTGTGAGCTTGGAAATCAGGAAGTGGAGGATTTCTTCAGGCTCTCAGGAGATATTTTCCAGGGAGATGGATGTCAAAGTGCTCTGGGCTGAGGGAGAGAGAAAGTTCACTGTTGAGGGGATCTCTAAAATCAAGATGTATAGCTAATTGCTTTATGGCTTGAAATTTTTAGGAGGCTCCCTAGTGGAAAACTTGATGAGGCTTTACCACACTGCTTTTGTACTGAAACAGTAGGTTCTTTATTGCCTTGTGAAAAAAGTTCTCCTTTGTAATGTTGACTGATATGAGGGATCATTAGACTTCAGCTAGAAATGCTAATGGTTTATGTATTTAATTTGTATAATAGACCTTTCTCTACAGAGAAGTGATTTAATGACTATTCTTACTTGGTTTTTGTCTGTGTGTCTATTTTCTACAGCCTGTTGCAACCATGACATTTAAGACTAAAAGTAACTTTTAAGATGCAGTTTCCAACAGGTGTCTTATTTTTGAAGAACTGACTGTGTAAGATCAGGAGAAATTCATAAACATCTAGTGTCTGGAGAGGATATTCTAATTGTGGATTAAGCAGAACACAGAAAACACTACCAATTAGCAAAACACAGCAAACAAAATCAATTCTGTGTTCTAAGTCTAATTTTTGAAAGATTCTCTAAACTCTAAATTTTAATTGTGAGATAGGCAGAGAAAACTGTCCCTAGCAGATAACACCTCTTGCAAAGGATATTAATTTTCATTACCCTAGTCACACTGAGGCTTGTTCACAGACCTAAAATGTGATAATTTTTTTCTAATTTTAGATGTCATACACCTGGACTAAGTTTCTGCTGGGTGTGCATTCATGATTACAGGTTCCACTGGAAACAAATGCTCAGTCATTTGCTTTTGAGTAAAAAAAGTTGTTACTGGTATCTGATGGAATATCTGTTGGTGAGATTTACACACTCCTTGTGATATCAAGTTGATGATGTTTATCAATAGTAGAACACCTGTGGTTGACATGTATGGGAGGATGGTTGTAGAAGCAAGGCCTACCTGGAATAGGGTCCACTACACCACTGACATCTTCTGCCCCAAGAAAAAAAACCCAAACCTTTCTTGTGTGTTATGCCAGTTTTGAGATTTTTCAAGCTCATGGAGATTAGAAGCTAAAGGGTGGCTACTGCTGAGATACAAAGGTACAAGGAGCTTAAATCTAAGGTAGGAGAAGAAGTGGTAATAAGTGGTGTTTCATTCTTTCAAGTGAAACTACTATAGATCCATCAAACCATCATGGTTTCCCAGGTTTTCCACCTAGTATCACATCAGAGGTATGCTCTTTAGGACTGAGGATTATAACTAGACTTGTTCTTAGCACTAAGTAATCTGCAGATATCATGGATCCTTTTCCTCCTCCACTCATTTCTGCAGCCTCATTTCTGGAGTTGGTGTTCTGCTTAAAGTAATGGAGCCTCTTAAAAATATTTCAAACCCTCTGCTTTTCTATTGCTTTCTTCTGTTTTGATTAACAACTCTTTAGATACAGGAAAATCTGAGTTTCACAAAATCCACCACCAGAAAATCTCATGCAGTAAGGATAAAACTGCATTTGTTTGTTTCTTCTGGTGCCTCTTGAGAACTGAAGAGTTTGAGTCCTCCAGCCAAGGTTCACTTTGCAGCTGTATCTTCTCTGCTTTGCATTCTGAATGTGAGAGCTTTCCTCTCCCACCTGCTGTTTCTAATAATAATAGTAGGTCTTTCAGAGACTTCAGGAATTATTGGAAACTGCCCATGGAGTTTTATTTCCCTGATGTGAGAAATTTGTGAGCTCTTTGAAGATGTGGTACCCGTTTTGCCCATCCACATAAAATTGAACACAGTATGGGCATACAAATACATGAGGAATAAAGCACAGGGAATCAATTTTTAAAAGAAATGGTGCCTAATTTTTTTTTTGTCCCACCTGAACAGTTCTTTGTCCTCAGAGACACTAAAAAAGTTGTGAGTTCCTAACTTAGGGGGAGAAGCATGTTTTGCTGCAGGTAAACTGCTTGGTGGTATGAGTTCTTACAGTTTAATGTGTTTTTAATGAAAGTGAAGTGGTGTGTATTCACTGACTGTGCTGTGTCTGGAAGTTCCTTATTTGACTTACTGTTCAGTTGTTTTTCTGAATACAAGGACTCTATACCTTGGTGGTGCTTTTGGCTGTATGTCAATCATCTGAGGAGGAGAAAAGCAAATCTTTTTGCAATTGTCTGTTATTTTTCACCTTGACAGTATTGGCCTGACAACTATGCCCATGGGTAGAAAAAAAAGACAAATTTCATGTTAAATCAAAGTTTCATGTCTTCCTTTGATTCAGATTAAAATTTAACAGAAAGGAGGATAGAAACTTCTTGGTTTTATTCTAAGAATAAGCATATATAGTATTTGAGCATTCTCTTGTCACTTTGCTTTGGACCAACAAGAAAAGCTAAAGGGTCTTACAAAGCATTGATGAATTGACAGATTCATGGATTGAAGCACCTGTCCTCTAAGACAGATTCCTTCACTCTTACCAGTTTATAAAATCAATGATCATATTGTTTCTTGGCAGGCTGTTTTGAAGAGCTCTGAAAAGCTTGCAGCTGTTACTCCAGCCCAAGAAGGCAGAAATGCAGTACTCTACCCTTTTTTTGCCAAGCATGTATTTTAGGAATGACAATTTAGAGGATAGATGTTTATTGCCTTGGTTGCTTCCAGCTGATACTCTTGAAGGTTCCAAATCGATTATCCAGGGTATATGTTTAGCAAAACTTGTCTCAGGTATTTGTTCCCTCTTCCTTAGCTTCACCTTCAAACTTGGTTCAAGTTATTCCCTTCTTATGCAGTGAGTAGGAATTTACTGAACTGCTTGCTCCTCTAATTAAAATAAAAACCAGATTCTCTCCACCCTGTACATTTTTAGAATTAGGTTCCTCTTCCTTATATAGATCATTTACAGTAGAACTTCTGTTGTGCCCTGGAGTTCCCTGCTGTTCTTAGCCTCCACAGTAGCACATGTGCCAGCCACCCTACCACAGAGTGTCTGTGTGTTTAGGGAAATGCTGAACTCTGAGTCACAACCTGATTAATCTGAATGTCTGATTTTTATCTATATCCTGAGGCTGAGTTTCACCTTTCCCCTAAATTCTGTTCCCTATGTCAAACAAGCAACTTGTATCTCTCTGGGAATAAGACCCAGAGAAAAAAAAAAAAAATTGTATCTCCTGCTTCACTCCTTAACATGATGTTTCTTGAGGCATTTAGTTGTGTGTGTGGAAAAAGAGAACAACTTCGTTTCTAGATTAGTATGAAGGAAGACTCTTCAGTCTCATTTCTTCTCACTGGGAGCTTATAGAACTGGAACCAGCCAGTTCAACAGCTGAAGTAAAACTGATTATAAGCAATACATAACTATAGTTTACCAGCAGCCTTGGTTTGGGCCATAGAATTCAGCCTTCTCTTCCCTTTCTACTTCCTTGTAAGTCATGGCTTGGGAATTTCTTGCTCAAAAGGGAGAGGCAAAAACTGTGGGTGCTCATCTTATACCCCCGGATTTCCTTGGTAGACAAAGACAGGATCAGATAAGTCCTGCTTTGATGATGAAGGAAGAGTGATGGCCAGTCACAATATTATCTGAATAATTGGATTTCAAACTTCTAAAAGGGCAAAGCTCTCCATCATCACTTAAGTAATTTAATTTGTGATGTTTACTCTGCCCCCTTACATTAAAAGGAATGGTGAGAGAACATAATTGATAATAGTTTTTTTCAAAACTCATTTTCAAAGAGAAACCAATCAGATGAATTCAGAAAGGTCAGACCAAAACCTGAAGATTCCCTCAGTGGGTATGTTATCTGCAGCCTCATAAAGGAGTCTTCCTTGTTAGTGGGGATAACAGCAGTCCACATCTGACTGAATAGTAATGATACAAACACATTAGTTTATTAGGAGAAATTATTTCCCTCCCCAGGAGGTAGATGAAATAGTGTGAAATGTTTACATCTGTTGTGAATAGCATTTAGCAACTATTTTAGTTCCTGTGACATGGTAGTAAGGTAGAAGACTATAGACTAGAATTTCCAAGTTATTGTGATATGTTTAAGGAAAAGCTGTTTTTTCAGGTTGATGTGTTTAAATGTAGCTGCTGTTGCAGATTGCTGCATTCTGTCATCACTTTCCCCCCCTGGTATTTGGAAGGAGTACAGAAGCACAACAATTGTCAGCCTCTGAGGGATATCTTTTAGTTCTTTCTTTTTCTGTCTTCCTTTTTCTAAGGTGAGGGGATTCTCCATTGGGCAGCAGTCAGCTCTTAATTTGATGTGCCTTGGAAAACAGTTCTGATTATTTTTGTCAGGTGCTTAGGGATGTGATGTTTCTGCATAAAGACATTCTACCACTCTACTTCTTGCCTCCTCATCCCCCTAAATAAAAATAGGTGTCTTTCTCTCCATACAGATCCATAAGGGCAGCCCAATGTGTCATCTCAACATTTTTTACTCTAAGGCAAAGGGGTGTCAGACAGGCAGTACTTCAAAAATATCATTTGACATCTTAAGTGTACTGGTGTACTCCCATGCTTCTACCAGTGGCAATATTGCAAGTAGGCAGCATGGCAAGGAATGTCTCACAACCTAAGAAGTATTTTATGTTTTTATGAGGAGAGCAAAGAAATGAGAGCAGATCTGTGAGATGGCAAAAATGAAGTTAAATTGTGTTTAGTACAGATTTATAGGAATATGGCTCTTGGAATATGATGATGAGATAAATCTGTTCTCCATAATTGTATTGACACAATGGGGAACTTTATAAAAGCTGAGGCCTTGTCAGGATAATTAAATAAGTTAATTTACAATCTGTAAAAAGCACCAGCTGGAGTGTAGTGATTCACTGAAATCTCAGAGTACTGCTCCTTCCATGGATAACAGGTTTGTTTTGGTTGTGGAAACTTTCTCCCTTTGAAAGCAGGTGCTCCTATCTTTTCTGATGGCATTGCTACAGCTGTTCTGAGCACATACTTGGGGCCAAGGGACTCAAGAAGCATCCTTTTCTTTCCATATTTCTATGTAAGGAATTCAGGGGCAAAACCAACCCGGTTTTCCCACCAAGAGAAAGGGTTTGTTATTATTTTATTAATTTGTTATAAGATGCATAGTGTTTATTAGGAATAAGGTTCATAAAAGCAAGTGCAATTCATAATTTAGTGTAGATTAATTTCTTCTGAGTAACAGAATTAGAGTTTTGGGGCAAACAGAATGTATATGGTAAAAACAGGTTAAGAAGATCCCATGGCAATTGGGATCCTTTTGCTTTAAGTCTACTGTGGGAACCTAAGAAGCAATCATTTTTTCCCCTGGGAATACAGAATCACAGAATGGTTGAGGTTGGAAGGGACTGCTGAAGATCATCTTGTCCAAACCTCTTGTCAAGCATGGTGACCTAGAGCCAGGTGTGCAGGACCATGTCCACACGTCTTCTAAGTATCTCTAAGGATGGAGATTTCACAAACCTTTAGGCAACCTTAACACAACTCAAACTTAGAATCTAGTTCCTCAAGCAGATCTTTGTTTGCATCCTTCTGGATATACAAACAGAAAAGCCAAATATTTATACCATATTGTATTCAAGAAAAGTGATGTTTTTAGGAAGGCATGCTTTAGCTGACTTCTTTCTTAAGGAGTCCACCTCATTTCAGCCTTCATCTCATTACATTGCATCCAGATCATTGCAGTCCTCATTGGCAGCTATTTCCTGTCTCTTAGCAGAGCTCAATTTGTTTCATAATGCAGAGCATTTTTGATAAGACATAATACTTACATGCCAGTATGATCAGTTCAGTCAGGTAATCTTCAGAGATAACATTAATTCATTTAGTATTTTGAAATATCCCCTATCTGGCTTAGAACTCAAATTTCAGACACGTCATTGAGATGGTCAATATTGTAAAGCTTGTCAGATCTTTTACTGTCAAAGCTGCTAGATGAGCATTAACTGACCCAAATCTGTATGTTTGTCACCTGATTATTTATCCTTCATATCTTTACTGCAAGTATTCTTTATTTGACTTGAACTACAGAAGATTTGTGCTGTCATCTACAGAGATCCCTTAAAAATGAATGTTTAAATCCTCAAAATCCTTCTCAGTTCTTACTGAATTCTAAACATTTAGATGCTTTATGTAAGCAAAATCCCTAACAAATTGAAGTATATGCTTCTAAGCCTTTGGAGAAACATTTAAATCCTAGCATTGAACAATTTGAGAATTTTAGATACTCAGTCCTATATTCATTTCTGTGAAAGTATCCCTATATGGGATAAAATATGTCAGCATGCACCTTTAGCATTAAAAAGCATAAAAAAGCACCTTGCATTTAAACAGAGAACCTTTCTTTTCCAAGCCAGTTACAAAAAAACCCCCATGGAGATACAGAAGCAAAGTGTGGGATGCAAGGCTTCTAAAACTTCTTATTTGGAGAGTACTAGAATCTTTATAATATTCTGGCATTATTATTTTGGAATAATGAAAATAAAAGTATGGCTTGGTTCAAGGTCAGGACAAGAATGGGGTGCTAAACACATAGGAGTTCATAAGGAGGGGAGAGTTGTTTTTTCCTCAGCCACTCAGCTTGGTTAGCAATGGAAAGAGAAGAACAGAGGCAGAGTTACACATGAAAAAAAGGCAAAGAAAACATATGGGTTTTTAAAAAGAGAATAAACTTGATTCACTGTTCATGGAAAGTGCACTTCAAACAAACCAATCAATGAAAATTAAATGAAGAATAACAGAGCCCTGAAAAATGTAGACATGGACATAATTTCAGGTACGTTTTCATTTCCTTTCAGAGGTTATTGACTGAACACCTACTTGGAAAGCAGACTGCAGTATCATCAAAGAGGTTTCTATGAATGTCTCATTTTTAGTTTTCTCTTGTTTTTTCTTTTAGAAGTGGAACTGACAGTATCAATTGTAGCTGAGTTTTAAGAGAACTTACATATCTGATGTTAGTGGGTTTGATTTTCAAGTGATAATCCATGTGTCTGCTCATGAAATGAGAGAATATAAACAATGTCTAATGCTTGAAACTGAAGTAATTTTTTCTTTGCAGAATTCAGATCATGTTTTCACTTTGTTTCTTACCTCTGCCACCTTCAAGCCTGTTTTCCGTTCTGCAGTCCCTGGAACTGCAGGTAGATGAAGTTTTTCAAAAGACTTGAAGATCATTTTACCATTTCACAGCAATTTCAGCAGTTGAGGACCCTTCTTCAGGTTTTAAATTAGAACTACATGTAACATTTGGCCTTTCTCATTCAAATGTTCTCTGGCCTGTGGCAGCCACCAGCAGAGTGTCTTAAGAAAGCATCTTCCCATCATCCCTGCTCCTGCTACCTGGATCTTATACAAGCGGCCTCTTCTACTCCACACTGGGTAGTGAGAGGTGGGATTGACTTGGGTGTTTTGTAGAGCTCTGCTTCTTTAGAACTAGCTGAAGACTCCTCATTTCTCTCTAATCATGGGGCTGGTTGGCATCTCACTGCCCTGATGAAAGCCTCTGTTCTGTTGGTGCCACAGCTGTATGTACATCTGAGTTCTAGTGCCTGCACACCTTGCTCACACACCTTGCAGTATGTAAGTCACTCTCTCATCCCTTGAGTGGTTTGATTTTCTGGCCATGCTCTTTCTGCAGTGTAGAGGGATGTGAGTTCTTCAGCCTTTGCACCCCAAGGATCTTTGTGAGACCACATCTTGCTTTGTTTGGGGCTTCAGGATCTTGCTTTGCTTTTCAACTCAGGATCTTAATTTAGTAAGGAGCTAAAGTGCTAAATAGTACTTGAGAATTTAAGTATTTCCTGAATTTGATGGGACAAATTGTGGGAGACTGTAAAATTGTTCATGACAGATATTTCATTACTTATGGTGTAAAATTTGTGGTCACTTTATGATACACACTAAATTTTCATATTTCTTGTTCCAATACACTTATAGTCAAATGTTCTTGAAATTACTATTTAAAGATTCTTGTTAGTCTGAGGCAGGCTTAACACCACTCCTTTTATTTTTTAATATTTTTGTACTTGATAACCACATGATGTGAATATCAAGACTGCTTTCTCATTTAAATAATAGGTAAGTACAAAGTGATGAGTTCAACGTCTTTCAAAAAGTAAATTACAAGCTATTTCTAGACATTTTGAGGGAAATAATGTGTATTTCCTGGTGGTTTTTTTTTTTTTTTTTTTTAAAAATTAAACTGTCACCTCTTCCCCAAATGACTGGAATATGGAAAACCTTAACAATTTTAAGCATTTTGTATTATTCATTTAGCTGGAAATATACTGATACTGGGGATTTACTGCAACAGGGTTTTCTAGAAGCTCATCATGGAACAGGACTTTGATGCAGTGGATAGAACCTAACCATAAATGCAACATTGTCTTCTATTAGAAGGAGTGTTTAACTGAATACCCTACCTCTTTTATTTGAGAACATCTTAAGTTTGGCTTCTATGGACATTGCTGTACTATTCTGCCCTTTTTCTTCTCTTTTCTTCTCCTTTCTTTCA
>VZRX01021261.1:51322-181484 GCA_013398075.1 Notiomystis cincta
TTCTTCTCTTTTCTTCTCCTTTCTTTCACCTCCTGTATTTTTTGTCTACTTCCACGAGAGAATCAGCAGACATACATACGGGGTTTTTGCACATAGTTCTTGCTTTGCTTTTTCTGGCTTCTGACATTAAATCCTCATGAACAATTTTCATGTTCTCCCATGGATTAAGAACAGGAACAAAATACCCACATAGTGGAACTCACAGTACATGGATTCCCTGGGAGGGCTGATTTTCCTTAAATGGCACCAAAACAGCTTTCAGGTTTTTTTGTCCTGAAATGTGTTTTGCTCAAAACCCTAGGAGGGAGAGAAGACATGAAAGATGGAAGCCTGTTCTTGCTAGTCAGGCCATGGCAGGTGTGCTTTGCTTCTTTGCTTGCTTTCCAAGTGCAGAGCATTTTGAACCAGTGTTAATCTAAAATGCTAGGCTGGCCTTAAATGTCCAGCTTTTCCTACCTCCTGGAAATGACAGTTGATTTCCCTACAGTTATCCCTTTCATTTTGAGTCAGTTGGTACCAATAATGTGCCATTTCAAATATGTCTGAAGGTTAAAGACGTGAAACTCAACAATAAATAAATAAACAAACCACATTTCTAGTTTTGATCTCAGTAATAGTACTCTTATTGGTACTGGTATGTTTTCAGAGACTGAACTGATGGTCAAAATTTAATTTGAAATTGTGAATTTCATGAAGTCTGTATTAAAATTTTTGAGTAGTGTTTTATTAACATACTGTAGGTTGCTGCTTAGGGATGTTTTCTGTGTAAAATTTTTTTTTAACTTGCTATGAAATATAACATTTCCATTGAGGCCAAACCATCTATAATTTTTTTAAAATTAATTTAAGAATACAAGGGCAGAGGACTGTGGTACTGCTTTGGATCCTTGTGGAAAATGAATGGTGTAGGCACATTTTCCAAGAGTGAGAGGGGAAGCAGTTTGTGACTCTGCCCTAGAAGCAGAGCTGAGCCAGGGGTTGGTCAGATGGGGTTCTAGCCCTGCCTTGTGGCACCCAGATGTTTGTTTGTTGTCTTCCACTTCTCTTGTTTTGACTGTGATCTTTTGGCATAGGTAGCATGTAGAACAGGTGTCTTTTGTTACCTAGAGCTGAGTTTGTGTGGAGAGGCATTGCCTTAAGTGTATTTAATGTGTGAAGTGGGGATGAAAGGCATTCTACAGTAGCACACGAAAGTAATTTATTGGTGTGAATGTACTGTATACCTCTTGTAATGTAGTCTGTGTGTCTTTGAAGGAGGTGGTATGAGATAGGTGATGACTGAAGAAGCTTTTGATTCTGAATGTTCCTCTTTGTTAAATAATGAAAAAAATCAAATCTAATGTTCTGTTCAACTTTGACTGTTGTTAAAATTTCTTACCCAACTGGGGAAAAAGAGTACATATAAAGAAGAATATTTGATTTGATGCAGTTATAGTAATGGGCTTTCACTGCCTTTTAAAAGCAGTTTGAATTTTTGAGAATAAAAGCAGTGAAAATATTTGGAGGGCTAGAAATTTACATGCATTTTCTTCCCTGGAAATTATTGGGAGTATAGATATTGACTTAAATTGTTTGGTTTATTTCTATTTAAATTATATGTAGGAAAAAATAACATTTCAGACAGTTTTAAAATCAAAATTACTGTTCATATTACTGTGAGCATAAAACATCTTGTTCACAAATAGACATTAACTTCAGAATTTTTTTACTTTAATTTAAAAAATACCTTCTTCCACAGCTAAATTCTAGTCATGGGAAATTCTTGGGGAGCCAACATACACTTCTATTACATGATTATTGCATGGAAACAAAAAGGAGAAAGTGTATATGGTACTTTCAGTAAGCATGTATTTAAGCATTGCACAAATGTAATTTTCATGTTTGCATTTCAGGAAAACAGGATACCTCTGCTGAAACTCCTCTGGGTCGGGAATCTGTAAACCCCACAAGTTACTCAAGCCAGTTGGAAGACTCAGGATGTGATGTCTGTAATGACTCTGCATTTGATTCTTTAGGCATAGCTTCAGATTTTCACCCATCTGAGCATAATGGCAACACTCCTAAACATTGGCTGGAAAGGGTTCCCCCACTGAATCTTTGCCATACTAGCAAGGAGCAATCTCTGACTGCTCCAGTGCAATTTTTGCAATGCTTGCTTGAAATAAGAAAATTGTCAGAAGAAGGGATTCTTCAAGCAGACTTCTCAGAGCTTGAGAATGATTCTTTCACCATGTGCAATTCCGTGTCTCAGTTGCTTGATGGATTGACTTTTTTTTACAACAGTCCTAAATTCCCAGCTCCAGGTTTCCTTACTGAAGGAGTTTGTGTTTTGATCAGCTTAATAACTGATACTAAATTATCTAATCATGTTTTGAAGAAGTGTTTCAAGAAGATGGAAGAATTTAAGAAAAATCTAATTCAAGTTATTTTAAGAAATAGAAGTGTCAATAGGGTAAGTTTAAAACATTTTCCATCTTTCATATCGCACTTCTGTGTACTATAATATTCTCTTGGTTTTATGCACTTTTAAAATATCAGTTTGTCTTATATTTTGAAGAGTACTACTCAGAGATTTTTGTGATTGCTCTTTTCTGCAATATGGATAATAAATGCTCTGAAGCACTTGAAAAAGTTCTTGCTGCATGCAAGAAGTTCTAGCCTATTCCCAAGTACAGGACTTTTAAATTATAAAAATGCAGTTTAAGGCAACTTTATAGAAAATATGAGGGAAAAACACATTGTTTCTCCTGCTTTATGAAGATATATTTTAGATATTCATTCATATGTAATGAATATACCATTTTTTATTCTTTCTTGAGCATCTAAATAAAATTGTGTGCTTTAGATATCCATCATTCTCTAGCTGCTTGCAAATTAGTCTTTTAAAAATATATAAGGAAATGGGTGAAGAGTTCAAAAATAATATGTCCCCATCACAAACAACAAATAAGACTGAATTGCATTTTGTTTGTTTTCATCTGTGTGTTGTTTTATGTATCATCTTGTTAATTTCCTCATTCAGTTGAAATATCCCTGGTCTGTTTTCTCAAGATGCCCTACAGGTAATGAATTTCATTGCCTGTCTTAGGATTCCTGTTTTTCATTCTGGCTTTTAGAGTAACTTGAAACAGACACTATGGTGGTATTGTTTGACACTTAGATGTACCAATTTAGTGTCCCCATGTAGGTAACTATGCTGTCATTAGAGCAAATGAAGATCTTATCCCTGTAATCCTTGGAGCCAAAGAAGCTTACTGGGTACTAGTATTATCCTATTCTAGGATAAATTCTAAAGTTGCCTTTAGCAAAATGGGAGCCTGGATATCTGCTGTGCCTGTGGATGGATGTACACTTTTGTCTTAATTTGAAATGAATCCCATTCACTGTGTATTGAGTGTTTACTCCAGAACATGAACATCAAACAAATATTACCAAATTAAGAGGGTATTGGGTGAAAAGAATCTACCTATATTTTGGTTAGAAAGCATTCAGAGATTTCCAGGATTAGAGCCTTGTGTCTCTAATGCCAGAAACATTTCCAATTCAGTGTCACCATGGTGCAAGACTTAATTTTTATTTAGAGGTATCCCTAGTCAGTGTTTTGAAAGGATGTCACCATAAATTCCATTTGTATGGCATCAGGAATGGAGTTATACAGGTGTGACTCCTTGTATTTGTGTGTGTGTGTGGTCACTGGATACAAAACAAAAAGTTTGAACAGTCCTTCATTAAGGTCTTCTTTATAGTTGATGATGTCCAGTGTTTCAGTTTCCCGTCCTCTACCTGAATGGGAAGTCAGTAAATAATTGAAGTAAGGTTAACTGTGGAAGTGCAATCCAGAGCTTATCTGAAGAGGGATTTTCTGTTGATTGGAAGAATCTAGCAAAGTTTAAGTGAGAGGTGTCACATCTTAAATGGCAGAAAATAATCTGATAGAGCAGGGATGTTTCAGGTCTGCAAAATATTTTTATGTGTCATTCAGGAGAGGTGGAGTATGTCCACATAATTTGAAAGTGGCATATTTTCTTTGAATAATTTCACTAAAACAGATGGCTTTTTATGAGATGTGTTGTATCTTGCTTCCACCAAAATATTGACTTAACAGTCATTACTATTGGCAGCCATTACTTCAGTCAAACAGATTTAAAAGAGTTTAAAAATTGTATAAACCAATTACTAGCAGATAATCTTAGAGGTTTCCAGATTAGAGCTTTGGTTTTTTTTAAAACCAAATTAAAAATGGAAATAACAGGTAGCATTCAGAATTAGCAGTGTAAATTGTATAACTAATTCTTCATGTGCTGTGTACCAGATATCTCCCAGAAACACTTTATATAGGTGGTTGAAATATCTAGATTATAGGTTTTTAAAAAAATTACCATTACTTACAAGGCTATCTTGTGGAAAGAGTTGCAAACTGTATGAATTTTGGTTCCAGGAAAATGCTTAAATCCCTCTAGCCTAAAAATATCAAGAATTTTATTGTATCTAACCTTACTGTCAAAAAGCATTGGTATAGACAGCCATTGATGTAGTGATATAGTATTTGACACAGCTTTCCCTTTACCATCCTCACCATTAAAACTGTCAGGAACTTTCAAGGAAGACAAAGGGCTGTGAGAAACACCTTCAAAAAGCTCACAGAGAGAAGTGGCTGTAGATTACACTTAATTAATTAATTACATTTTCAAAAGCACTCTCAGCATTTTTCAGAGCAAGTTAAATAACTTCAAATAATCTTTGAGAATTGGAAAAGGAATAACTATCTCTACTTTAGATTTAAAAGAAGAAAAACAGCAGCAGAATTTCTTGCTGTAACTGTAGAGTCGTATTGTTTGAAATGTTTCTAATTATAAAGCATTGGAAGCTGTAAGAACCAGCAAAGACATGTACTCAGAAATTTTTTTCTTGATTCAGTTGCCTAAAGCTGTCCACTTTGGATAGAGTTTGACCTGAAACTCCAGACTGACACAGGTATCAAAAGGAAATTTTAAAAAGTCTGTCAGTTAAGGTATGTGACAGAAAATAAAAGGTAATTTTATGTAAAATATTAAATTATTTACACCAAAAAAATAAAAGTAGCCTCTTGAATTTTCCTTTTTTAAATATTCTCCTTTCCCTCCATGTTTGGAGAGTAGCTCAGAAATATGCACATAGTTGTTAGACACACAATCTTTTGGAATAAACTTTCTGGAAATATCTCAAAAAAGGAGCCTCAAGTCACAGCTGCTCAGGGTGAAGCATGAATGTTCAGAGGTACAACCATCTGTGCAAAGGCCTGACTTGCACTTTCTGCTGGCATGGTTTGCATCCCTGTATGGCTGCCACAGAAGAGCTTGTGAGGATCCTGTGTCTAACTCTGGTACTGGTGAGCTGTTGCTTTCATGTTGCAAAATGTGACAGTCACTGCTGATCTGTGGAGCAAGCACTTTGCTCATCACCAGTTTTTGAGTCCTCAGCACTGAGACTTTGGGGGTTTGTAGGGCTGTGTATTGCCTTTCAGTTGTTCATTTGTGTTGAGTCACTCCACTGACACACTCTGCTGCATCAGCAGAACCACTGTTGTATTGATGTAGGTTCCTTGCAAGTCCTGCTTTCAAGCAGCCCAAAGCATACTATAAAACTCTGTGAGATTGTATTCAGTTGGCAGAGCCACTGGCTCTGACTTTCAAATGGACTCTACTACTTGACAAAACATGGGAAAATATATCACATGGAAAATTCTGGTAGGAGCTATGGTATGTAACTGCAGCCCCAGCAGAGCAGAAACTTCAGAAAGGAAGCACTGGAACACTGTTTCTTGCTTAATCTACCTGTTTAGGATTTGACAACATCTGTCTCCATCCACCTCCACAGAGACATAGCAAATGTGCTTTTCTCCTGCTCCTGGTTGCATCACTCATTCACTGGCACTGAAATGGGCCTGTTCTGTTGAAGCTTGTATCTGTTGTCCAGAATGTGTTCAAACAGGGGATCATTTCTCCTATATCAGAAAAATACAACAGTTGGAGGCACTGAGGATTCCCAACTCCCTGGCCTGTTTAGGGTAGCACATGTGTTTCACATTTCTAGAGAAGGTTTTGGACAGCTTGTGGCACTAGGGCACTTCAGAGGTGACATCCTGGAGCTTCCCTGGAAGCCTCCTGTGGTAAATCTGGGCATGGATTTAGCTTTAGAAGTTAAATCTGTCTAACAAATTAAGATGCTTTATATGTGTCATATTTACATCTCTCGTATATACAGCTGTGTGAAACTTCAAAACAGTTATTGTTAAGGAATCCAGAGTGTCATTTATTACTTTGGAGATAGAAGAATAGGTTTATCTTTAGCCTCTTTCAGTACAGTTCAGTTGGGTTCAAAGCTGTCATGGCCAAATACATGACAGGTGCTACATTACGTGGGATTCCTGTGGTGTGATCCTTAGTGGTGTCACAGCAGTTTGTCAGCTCTGTAGACAGCTCAGTTGTACTTCCTTTAGGTGCCCTTGATACAGTAATTCAGAGCCTCACTAATGCATCCATTACAGGCTGAAAGATCCCAGCCTTCACCCTGGGCTTTTTAGAGATTTGTGTCTGTTTCTTGGACCTCATGTTTTAAGGAGTTAACCAAACATAAAGACACTACTTTTGCAGTTCTAAAGTTGAGCTATGTTGGGCTTCTGTTCAACAAAAACCTCATCTCTGTGGCCCATCTCACTCATCATCTCTTTCAAACAAGACCTAGAGAAAAAAGAGATGTGTTTCAGTGGTCTGTTGTTGTTTGCTTTTCATGCTGTGTTTAAAACTTCAATACTGACTTTGAAGATGCTGTTAAGTCATAAATTGCCACTTCAGTCAAGCAACACACAAAAAAGGTTGTGTGAGATTTCCTTCCTTTTTAAAAAATATTTTTCTTTTTCAGAAACTGGCTACCTTTAGGGTAGTTGTTTTGAAGTTATTAGCATTAACAGCATCTGGAGGGACACTGAAACATCAACATAGTTTTAGAAAGTTTTCTTATCCTGTTTGGGATTTTTCTGCCCATTTTAATTTTTCTCTCATGTTTCACCTAAAAGCCTTTATGTAAAATTTTGCCAGTGCTCAAAATACTACTATTGATAACATTTAACAGAAAAGCAAATGCAGGAGTTCTGAGTTGTAGTTTAGTGCCTTTGCTGGATATTTGTGGTAGAAAGAATGCACAATTCTTCAAGAAAATAACAAGTTGAAAAGTAATACATTGAAAAGCGGAAAGAGAAATGTTTAAATCTCAGTGACAATTATATAATGAAATGTGTATGTGTGCTTGTGCAGTTGAAACAGCACACATTTACCAGAACCATGGTTTAGAATCTTTTCTTAACTAGGATAAAATTTGTATGATTCATTAATAACTGAATTTTCCTGAGAGAGAGTAATCATAAACTTACTCTGATGCTTTAATACATCAACAGTATGCCTTTAATACATGCTGCAGCTTGTTGTGGGTGACAGTAAATTCCCCTAGCTGTGTATAGATTGCAGTATCTTTTGTCAGCCACAGCCAAGACAGTACTTAGCTCATCGGCTTACAAGAGTTTTTCCTGCTTGTGGACAAGTAAGATTTAAAAATAGTTATTCATGTCACTGGTGGTTTTCAAGTGTAAAACGAGGAGGCTTCAGTTTTCCTAATTAATTGAGTCCCAAGGGGAATACTATGGGTGCATTTTCATCAGCCAAAAATTTTTGCTTTTATAGGGGAAGAGCACTTCATTTGTATGAATATTAAAATATGTTGCCTGGATTTTGAGGTCTAGTAAGAGTCAATGTTTGAATCTCTTGATTATTGAATTAAATTTTCTCAGCAATCTGTTGTCCTTATGTAGAGAGTTGTTTAAGTCAAATGGTAATCAAAATCCATTGTCTTGAAAATTACTACTGTCTAAAGCAATCACCAAACTGACTGACCCTCATTTACTTCAGTAAAGTGGGTCATAGAAGTAACCAGACAAGAATGAATAAAGGAAAATTTTGTCCATATTCCACTCTCAGCCAGCTTCAGCTGATACAGACCATACACTAAAGCTACAATTATGGAAGAACTACAGGATAAAGTTAGCTTGTCCAGCAGATGCTGGGTGGGCTGAAGCTCCTCATCAGGACAAGAGCCCATGAGCTCAATGTCTCCTGCAAGAAGGTTTTGTCAATAGGCTCTCCTTGATCAGGGGCCTGTAGCAGACCTCAGTCACAAGGTTCCCTTTGTTGCCTCAGTCTCTGATCCCTGCCCACAGGCTTTCAAGCTGCTCATGGTTGTTCTTCAGAGACAGCTCTCCACACTCAATCCAGCTCTTGATGCAAAGGGCCACCCCTCCACTTCTTCTTCCTCCCCTGTCTGTTCTGAACATTCTTTAGCCTTCAATAATCATGCTCCAGTCATGGGATTTGTCCCACTGAGCTTCAGTAGTGGCAACAAGGTTGTAGCTTTCTAGCAGCACAGAGCTTCCTTCCAGCTCCTCCAGTTTTTCCCCCTGCTGTGTGCATTGGTGTAAAGGCACCTCAGCAGAGCTGTTGGCCATGTCACCTTCCCAGAGCAGCACCCATTAATACCTTTGAGACATTTCCCTGGTGTTTTCCCTTGGCTACTGTTACCTCAGGAGTCCCTGGCTCATCTCCCTGGGATGGCAAGTGGGCTTCAGTGCAGGTAGCCCGTTTCAGAATCAGCAGCAGAGATTCCTCACTAGCACCCCATGGCTCTAATCTTTGCATATCACCCCACAGCTTGCCAGAGACAAGCCTGATACTGACAGCCTGCAGCAGGGAAGCCAACTGATGGTTCTCGTGGAGAACATCAGGTTAAGAAGAGTGGAGAAAAGCATGAACAAGATTATGAAAGAGGGCAAATTAGGCTGGATATTAGGAAGAAATTCTCTACTGTGAGGGTGGTAAGACACTGAAACAGTTATGGATGTGCCAGGCCTGGCAGTGTTCCAGGTCAGGCTGGATAAGGCCTTGAGCAACCTGGTCCAATGGGAGGTGTCTGTGCCCGTGGCAGAGAGGGTTGGGACTGGATGATCTTTAAGGTCCCTTCCAACCTTTATATTCTATGGCTGTGTGATTCTATGAAGGGGTAAGGACAGAGTAAGGGCTTGAGCTGTGGCCTACAGAGCAAAGAGTTGAAATAATATGTATCAATTCCCAGGACTGATAGATAGAAAAAATATTGGCATGTAAACAGGAGGAGAGAGATACATGAGAACTATCAATTAACAAAGGAAGCAATATGAAGATAAGAAAAGGGGTGCTAATGTTCTCTGTATAAAAGTGAGCTTTTCAACTGGCGCTGATGAGTAGGAGTGGAAGTCAGGTTGGACTAAATGGGCAAGGGTGATGTGAAATCAAAGGGGAAAATAGTTTTGTTTGTAACACCTCACAATTTGAGGATACCTGTAATAATTATTTGCCTGTCCTGTATTGCCAAATGTGTCAGTTTCTTGGGAAAGAGAGCTGTTACTTGGGACAAAAACTGTAAATTAGCAAAACAGAAACTAAGGTGCAGTTATAATAGTTGCAGGATGTAGTGAATTGTGCAACTCATGAAGGAATTAAACACACAAATTTTAGATATCTGTTATTAAATAAAATTTAACACGCTGATAAATGAGTTCTGAAAAACTAATTCGTAAGTTTCGTGTGCTGTTTCCTGGGAAACGGCTTACAGGAGTGAGCTGTCCGCTTTGGTTATCAGTCATTTCCCCTGCGAGTAACTTCTGATAGCCAGCTGGAAATCACTTGGAAAGAAGTGAAAGGGCAATAATACCTTCAAGTAGGCTTTAAAATCTGCAGCTGGGTGGAGGAGAGACCAAGGTAGTACATCTGAGATAAGCTGAACATTAACATTATATATTCATTTTGGCAACAGCCAGGTCGACACTCCACACATCTTTCCCAGCTGCTATCACAGCATTGCCCTCTCTTGCTCTGCATCCCAAATAACATAAGAAGACAGTAGAACCTGGGGTTTGGCAGGAGGGCTAGGGAGAGGTGATGCAGGACCTGAATAGTGAACCAGGCTCCATTATTTCCTGTTTTCTAATGGTATATTTTTTACAATCTAATTTTCTGACTGCTTTTACCTGAGGATTCCTGAAATACCTTGGTTTTATTTCATCTACAACATTAAACAAGCCCAAGGGATTAAAAGATTTCTATTCCTTTTTTAAGGATTAGATTTGAGAGCTGAACATATGCTTTTATCTTTAATGAAACTACATACTATTAGAATTTTTTTTAGTTTGAATGTTTCCAGAGTATAATTTGCAATACATGAGCATTGCTGTACAACAAAGTCTTAGTTTTGTTTGCTATTTGCAGATTTACTGCTTATATGTTATAAATTTGTTCTGCATGCATTTAATGCATGCACTCTGTGAGCATTATTTTAACCTTTGTTGTCTCTTATTTTCTTAAAATATGCTTATTTTCTTAAAATATCCTTATAGGAATATAAGAGATCCACCAAGATACAATGTAAAATTGATATTCTTTAATAAATCAGCAGGATTTTAAAAATCAGGATTAATATTTATTAAATATAATTATAATACATTTTCTATAATATATTACTATGAAATATTTTTATTATAAGGATATGTTTAATAAGCATATTTATTAAATATTAATAAATTCATCAGTGGGATTTTTCAGTGGCATTGATACCCATATCTCAAGTACCCTAAGTGGCATCATTACAAAATACCTGTTTACTTCTCTTAGTAGAGGCTCAGGCTTTTAAGGGGATATTTAAGGTCCCCTGTTATGTAGTCCTCAAAAATTCCAACTAGAATTTTTTGCCAAACCATAAAAGATACGGAAATTTTGTGAAAGATCCTGTTTTAGTTAAATCTCAGCTGCTAGCATTAATAACTGCACAAAAAAATGTCATCACTATCTGTCAAAAAATCATGTAAGCAAATAGAAGAGAGCTTAAACAAGAACAGCAATATTCCTGTGATCTTTGGGAGAGGTTACCTTGAAAAACTGCTCTGGATTGCCTAGTTTGCTTGCTCACCAAAGGCAAATTAGCAAGTGTACTCAAATTATGCTCTGAAAATATAGAACTGTAACATTTGTATCCCTCCTTAATTTGTTAAAAGAAATAAAAATGAATGGCAAGTTTACTGAAAAATATGCTAGTTTTGGAGCATTTTTTAAACCTTGACTTGAAGCAGTTTTACCCTTTGGAACATGGGTGCTGTCAAGGCAGAATTATCCAGGTATTGCAAACTTGTTTCTAGTAGATACTGTGGAAGACACTTTCAAAACTGTAAATTCTACTTTATTTTTAGAAAGAAGGGTCATTGTTTTGTTTGGAAGGGTATATATTTCCAGTATATGAAAGTCTCATTTTAATTCATATATCCTCAAAGCACAGGTAGTTGCATGCATCACATTATCCCTTCATATCATTTTAATTGTTCAGAAACCTATTTTTATCTCATCATCATTCACATTTCATATTTATAGACTCTTTGGTGTATATGTTTGATGAATGATTTTAATTACACAGGTTTTCAAAGCTGTGTGTGTAAAATTTGTGAATTCTTTTTAATAGGAGGAGTTTACCTTTTATCTCTGCCTGCCTGCAGATTTGATTCTGAACTTGAGACTTGTGTGTCTTTTGTAGATTTCCTTTGATATTTCTTCTGGGATTACATGGAGAAGTGAGATGATTGAGGGCAAAGTTTTATTGAAGTTGGATTGTTCTGACTCTCCATAGGAGTCTCATGTTGGGCGGATGATAACCAAGCTGATCCAATTCTTCAGCTGGAAGATGCTGGTAAATAGGCATTGCATCAACTGCAATGGATCAGGCAGACAGGCAAGGACTGTAAATGCAAAGCTGCCTAATTAATGGGCTTTACAGCTAAAGATTTCAGTGCATCTTGCTGTCCACTTACCTGGCTCAAAATTTGGTCAGTGGCAATTTTGCAAGAGACAGTGCTGAAAACCATGCTAAAGTCAAGGTAAATCAAATCATGCTGAGTGCTCCTGGAACACCTTCCTGCTTTTCATATGTTTGGAAAAGTTTTCTAGCAGGATTCATCCAATGCAAACTTTAAATGGAGGGCAAGTATTTTTATTCATATATGTGTGTGTGTGTATATAAATATATTTACACACACACTGTGTGTGTTTACACATGCACGTTGGCCGAAGGTGTAATCTAGATTGTTAATAGGATACAGTGATCTGTTTTGAGTGCTTAAGACATCATAGTTAGGCATACAAATTAGGATCAGGTTATCTTTTTGTCAGTTAAAAATACTCATTTACAAAGAGTTACTGAATTTAATGTTGTAGGAGGTATGCATTTATATAAAAATACAAGTTATAGTAATTGTGTTTAATGGATCTTACTTTTCCTTTGAATTAACTCCAATATATTTGTATATAGAAAAGTCATATGTACTTTTAAGAGCAGTATGCTTCATTACATAATAGCTATTTGTTTCCATTTCAGGGAACAAAAAAACTGTTAATTTTCTTATTTGTAGAAGAGACTGTGGCAAAAAATTAGTAACATAGTTCTTATGTAGGTTTCAATCACTCCTCTTGTGGTTCAGGAGAAATGCATTGTTAAAGAACAATATGAAAGTAAATTGTTTGAATTTGAAAATACAAGGTGTCTTCTAGCAGTTAGCATTTAATCAAGTTTTTTTTCCTGGTAACTATATTGATAGAACACCCTAGTAGAGGTCTCAGCTTTCATGTTTGAATTTCAAAGAATTTGTTCATTCATTTGTCTAGCTGTGAAAAGCAGAAGAACTTATGTGCAGGGCAGTCACCAATTTTCTGTCAGCAGATGGGCATGATCACATCTGATGCTGAAAACCTGTGTCCTGGAGAATTTATACTTTTGGAGGAGTTTGTTCACGTGACAGTTTCCTGTAGTGTTAATCTTTTGAGGATGGATGTTGGTTTCTCATAGATCTCATATGTCTGTAATAAATAGAATTTTAAACCCTAAAATTTTGAAGTAGACTCTTTCCTTAAAGATTTTAATATGTAAATCCCATTTCTACTTAAGGCAATTGTTTGGCATAAAAAAGATTGAGATGCATTTTGAAAGGTTAAATTTACTGTTATTTCTCTTTAGTTTCAGGCACTGCATTCTGTGTCACAAACTCTGGGTTTGCTCGGAAGGAACCACATACTGAGAAATTCTTTAATATCGCTTCTCCTGTCGGAAGTCCATCAGTTTGCTGAGCAGCTGTTGCAGGCTCACCAGGTACTGTCATCTTTTCTTTTTGAAGAAAGGCCAAAGAGTACTGTTGGGGAGTGTTTTGGCTGTATTTGTTTGTTTCTTAAAATGTAAGAAAAGCATCATTCTATAGAATATGCAGATTTAAGAACCCAGAAAATGATAGGAGCTACCTTAAACAGCAAATTAAAAAAAAAAGGCATAAAGTAAGAGAAGATTCCATATGGAAAGTTAAAACTATCAGACTGTATAATAAATAGACTGTATAGGTTTTTAGTTCATACTATATACTTTGCAAAATACTTGAAATAATGAGTTAGGACACTTAGTGCAATGTATAAATTGTTGACTGTGCAGGCAATACAACTTTGGTATTCAGCTGAACACATAATACAGCTTCTGTATTCTCTCTCTAGCTCATGTAAACCTGGAAAGTCAGCTGCTTTATTTTATTTTAGAATTAGATTTCATTTTTCACATTATTATTATTTGAAATTATTCATTTTCATGATTCAAAAGTTATCCAGCACATAATATTGTATTTAGTTTGTTACAATGAGTAGGAGGTAAAGAGCAGAATAGAACTTTTGGTAAAATTTATTCTTAAGTTAAATTTTTTCCAGCAAACTATAGAGGAGAGTGAGAGAGGGAATGGATGTTCCTTTAACATTTGAAAAAGAGATATTAAATAAATAGGGATTTCATAGATTTTTCATGTATTTATATGTGTTAGTATATATTTTATGAAAAATGTTCAGCTTCACTTGGGATTGCAACTTGATTTTACACTATGCTAAAAACTTTTATTTGGTGGAAAATAAATTTATTGATACATATCAAAAACATTCATCATAGATTTATTTTGCAGTGATCTAATTTAACAAAAGGCTTAAGTGTTGCTCAAGCAGTCTTCTCTCTAGGATATGATATAGTAGTAAGTTTGAACTGTTGGAGAGGGAGTATGTAATTGCCAGTCCAAATTTCCAGTATGTTTGAATCATATTCTGAAAATGTCATTTTTGAAAGACTTAGACAATGAGCTGTGTCTTATTTTAGGTCACTATTAGCATAAGAGACATATTGATGGCAACCAATTGGAACAATTGGAAGGGTAGGGAAGTGTGTAATTAAAAGCGATAGCTGTTTTTTCAAGTTTAAAACATTTGTTCATTTGTAACGTTATTAAATCTCACCTGTTTAATAGAATTAGTCATCTTTCCTTTCAGAGTTTTGCCAGTGGCAACATAGAACCTTTCAGTGCTCCACAGTGATGTCAAGCTCATACTGAGCACTGCACTTTGCTGAGTTAGTTACTATGGAACTGCTTAACCTTACCATACTGTAATTATTTTTATTGCATTCATATTTGGTGAAGCCCCAGGAGCTGGGCATCTGTCAGTCTGTAGGACTTAGAAAAGCTGCAATACATGTAGGGAAAGTAACTGAAGTTCTGGTTTGCTTGGCTTGTGGTGAAATCAGTATTTTTAAAGTTCATGCATTTTTGCATTTAGTCCAAACAGATGTATAGGGCTCTAATAGGGCTTTAATTCTGATGGCCTGATTTACAGACCTGCTTCCAAATGTTTCTGAATTTGTGTAGCATGACTTCTGGTAGGCACAATTTAAAAAGGGTTAAAGTATTTTTTCTTCTTTTATAATCAAATCTAATAATATTGTATCAGTTGGAAATTAAAAAAATGCCAGTTTTAAATAAAACCCCTTCATAAATACTTAAATGAGAGTTAGCAGAAAGATAATACTTCATATAATCAAGCTTCGTTAGCTGACAAGTATCCTAATTGTGTTTTGTTACTTAAGCAAAACCACTGTTAATTGCAAAGGATGTCTTCCATTTAAAACAATCAAATTAGAGACTCTGAATTTTAGTTATGATTAGAGGTGTGGAAATACTTGAGGTTTGTTTTGCTTTGTTGTTAGTTTGTTTTATTGTTGTTGGCAGATAAGAGAAATAAAGAATTATCTAAGGCATATATTCAGGTTAGTTTGTGATTAACTTTTGATGGAAAACAGAAATTGAAGAAAAAGCTTACTCATCCAAGAAAATTTCTGGTCTTTTTTTTTTTTAATAGTAATAATTTCTTTTTTTAATTGAAGATGTTTTTCAACACTGACTTGGATTAAAAACAAAATTCCTTTTAATTTTCCTAAATGAATTGTCTAGATAGCTCAACATTTCTGTTTCAACTTCCTCATTAAAACTTGAGCTAAGTTCCAAATAGTTTGTCAAATGAATGAACTCAAGAATATGCAACTTTATATTCCATCGTGTCTTCTGTAGGAATGTGCTCAGCTCAACCCCTTGCAGATTTGTGTATCCATCTTTGATAAATATTGAAATTTTTTTACTTTAGCATTCTGACTAATTTTAGAGAGTTTATAACTGTGTCCTATTGGAACAAGCTTATCAGTTTATGACCCACAATTTTAAAGCGCTGTCTATGCCTCATGCATTACAAATTAAAAAATTAGGTTGGCTATAGGAGAGTGTTTCTAATAAGCTGCAATAGAAAAATACAGAAATTACTCTGAATATTTTTATATTATTCCCTAATTGGTTAAATCCTTCCATCTTACAATACGGCAACTTAATGTCAAATACATGAATTTTGTATTTTGTATACAGTATTTCCACATATAAATATGGATAATAAAAGTAATTAAGGAGCATGTAAAACACTATAGTTATCCTGATTTTCCACACAGTTAAGATGAATTTTATGTTACTAAACTCTCAAGTAAGTTAGTATTTTGCTTTAATTCATTGAAGTACTTCATTGTGGGCTCAAATTAAAGCTCATACTTAAGTGCTTTGCTGACACCAGCATGCTGAATTCTAGGCAAAAGCATATTAATATAAACCCAATTGGATCTCTTTATTTTTACAGATGTTGTATATGGGCTTTTCAGTTTTATCTATAATAGGAATCTTTCATGCTTCATAAATACAGCTTATAAGAATACAGTAATTGAACCTTAACTTACTATGAAATAGAAATTTTCTGATCCCCAGTTGGATTCCTACTGCAGAACAGATAGAATTGTAAGCTACTAAGATTTCAGAGTGATACTGTGGAAGATGGATTATTTTTTCAAATGTTGAGCTCCTTTCCATGATAGCAGATCTTCCTTTATGATAACTTTCAAAGACAGAGGGCCAGAAATGCAAAGCACATAGTGGTTTACTGCCCATTTCTAACCCCTCAAGTGTTAATTCCAAGAATTCTGAAAAAGAAAATTAAAAACTAGAAAATAGATTTTAAAACAGGAAAGAAAGACATACTATGAGGTTTTAGAAAGCTCTGTTATTCAGTAATTGCTAATACATAGCTTGTCTAGCATTACAGTTTTATATCACACTACTTTCTATATACCATTTTTACTTTTGTAAAACTTTAAAATAGTTTTATCACAAAAGCTGTACAATTAATAGTGGTTTAATTGTGGTTTTGTAATAAAAACACCAAGTTATATGTAATTCTCAATATTATATATAAGCATCAAGTCCAAATTCAAATGTGGGTGCTGATTTCTCCTGTGAAATGAATGACACAGAATATAAAGGGTGAGATTTATCCTCTTTAGTTTAGGTGTATGTAGTAGACCTTGATGTCTGCTTCCTGCAAAAGTCAACCAAGCAGCTAAGGTTAACTAAAAAATTTTCCAACATGAAGATAGATAGTCATACAAGGCCTTGTTGAATGTTACATAAATTCTTGAGAATTGGGCTCATTACAACAAAACAGCTTTGACTCGAAAGAGCCAAAGGAGCTAGACATAAGGTGGGATTTATCTCACTTGAATTCAGATTTCTATGATGTTTCCATCTGATTTTCTTACTTTAATTTTCCATTGTAGTCAAGGGAGGAGAAAAGTTATTTCTTGTCCACCCTATGTTCTTGTAGATAATTATGGTAATTGGCCCTAGAGTTGTTTGCTTCTTTCTTCTAGCTAGAGAAAGGACATTTAAGTTGATAAGCTGAAATTCAGATATTTATGTTGTAGAATTCCAAAGCTAAGGGATGAAAACTCCATAGTATATCTCTATGGAAATGTCTTTTTGGATGATCTGGGCAAGAGGGATCATTATTTGAGGGAAGGCCTGATCCTGCAGAACATTGTAACAGGTAGTCATGCAAAGCATACTTCTGTCTGTACACTGACAAACTTATGTAAGTATCATTATTAGATGTTTGGAACAAGCTATATTTTAGTTACTGTGATTAACAAGTTAACTCAGTGAGCAGGTATTCAGATTCTGTTAGTGTACACAAGAGGTTGGTGAATGGTGAGGATTGATGGTACAGGATGTGTGGATTGGAGCTTCTTGTAAGATGCCTTCAGCTGTGGTGAGTCTGATGCATGTGCCTCTAAATAGGAAGACCTGTAAAACCAGTGCTCCAAGCAGGCAATGAATTGAAGCAGAAAAAGAGCAAAGGGGAGCACAGAAGCACTATGATTTTGAGCATTTCCTGAGATTTTCGTTGCTATTCAGCACTGTGTAGCTAACAGTCTCGTCACTGGAATGTCAAACTGCACAGGAACAGCTCTATATGGAAGCAGATGAAGGGCTGAAATATTCCTTTGGCTGGAGAACCTTTTTTTTTCCTAGCTGGCCTGCAAATTAGAGACATTGTGGATGTGAAGTTGGACTAGCTCAGTTGGTAATCAGTTCATTGAGGAAAATGGAGTTTTCCTGTAGCTGGGTTCAGCTAGATGATCAAAAGGTTTAAAGTGCTGAGAATTGAGCTATTAATTTTAGAGCTTGTCTTCATAAGCCTTTTTTCCATATATCCATTCTGTATCCAGTGATTGCTCTGGGCAGATGTGGTACCCACCACGTGCTTTATTCCAAATGTAGGTGTGTCTGATGTGATGTGGAGAATTCTTCAGACAAGCTCCTCTTTCCAAGAAGTTTACTTCATTTATGCAGTATGTCTAATCCCTTCAAACATAAGTTCATATACATTGTAATAAAGGTTTCTTATGGGTTAGGAAAAAAATCTATACTATTTTTTCCCAACTATGGTAGAAAATGGCTAAAATAGTTAATAAGAAAAAAACAACTGAGACTATTATGCAGCTAGAGAACCTAAATACATTTTGCAGTCTACTGTTGTTTGAGTATGTCTAAAATGACTATCAAGCATGTTTGGCTTTTTGTAATTTCTAGTGTTGACTTTTCTTGATGCATCAGATAAATAATACTTCACCTAGGTAAAAAAAAGAGATTGGTATTATGTAGACTTTATGAAAATAAATTAACTTGCATCTGGAAATCTCTTCATCCTTTTTAAGATGTCATTTCTTTCATTGTTATGTCGTGTGATCTATGCAGGTAAGCACAGATCATAGCATATTTCAAATTGTGAATTGTTAAAGATGCTGCAAGATAGTGCTCTGGGTAAATGTAGGGTTAATTTTTATTCTGTGCAACTTTTGATGCTACTGATAACAAAGACAATAAGTGATGGATAGAATAATCAGTAGATCTTCTTTTTTTTTGTTATTACCTAGTGTGGAGATACAGATTTGGGAAAATGTAAATCTCTTCCCTGAAAGGCAGGAATGAAAGAATCAGTCAGGACTTGGTATATGCCAAAAGAGTGCCATACACCTTTGAAGTGTATACCTGCTTTTGTTGCAGTGTCATCCCCTATTAGAGATTAGATTTTAAGATGCTTACATGTCAGACAGAACTGGAAAATGACAAATGGTTCATGCAGTTTTCTCTTGCCTCTCATATTATCTTGAAATGATAACATTAAGGAGAAAGGAGTTTAGAAGCATTCTTACAGAGCTAAAAGGTAGCAGGGCTTTGACTACACCCCGGTGCTTGGCAGAATTGAGGATGACATGTAATCAGAAAACCTCAGGTGTGTTTGGGAACAGAAGCAGCAAGTATCGATTGCAGGAGGAGAACTCTGTCGACTGTAAGACTGGAAGGGTATTATTACTCTTAGTGTTGGTGAATCATGTCATTCATGGAAACATAATACTGGAAAAGGAAAAATGCTTAATTAAAGATTGCAAAATATATCATACCCCAAAAAGCTACTAAGTTTATGGAAATCTTGTTTCAAACTGTGCACAAAATTCAGGCTTAAAAACCCCAAAAGCCAAAACCCAATGAAACCACAAAGAACATAATGATAAATAAAATTAAATTAAATTACCTATTTGAATTTCTGATGCTGTTAAGCTTTCATTACACCTTTTTTTTTTTTAAATGTGGGTTGATGCTGCTTTTGCTTCCTTGTTCTCAGTGTTAATACTGTCCTTTTCCTATTGCTTTACAGCTCATTTAGTTCTTTTGCATGCCTGAAAGCAGAACATGAATAAGGAAAAAGCATCAGATTTTTGTGGCATTTGTGGTATACCTGGTAGTCTGGAAGACCATTTGATTTTTACTTAAACTTTACTTTATGTGTCTTCAAATAGATAGTTTTAATGTTCCCGTTAAGCTTCCTTCTTCACTGAGCATTCCTGCTTACAGACAATGATTTGCAAAATGGAATGATGTTACAGAAAATTGTGCACTGCTTCCTTAATGCTTTTTGGATATTGCAGTTGTCTATGTGAATAGCATATATACCATATGTGCTCCTAAAAGTTCAGTTTCCAGGAAAGGTAACAGATTTTCTAACAGATTTACCTTTGGCTTTTAGTTTTGGAGAATTGTTTAAGTCTTCATTATGCATGCTTTTAAAACAGTTTCACCAAGTGCTTTTTTGGGATACTGTATAAATGCACAGTTCCTGTGTCAGTGGCTTTGCAGTCTATTTGCTGCTTTAGTATTTCACATCTTCATAAAATGGAAGAGTAAAGAGTTGTAGCCCTAAAATTTCTAACTGAGAATTACTGATAAAATGATTTTTTGTTTAAAGACTAACTACAGCTTTAATTAAAACTGTCTTTAAGACCTTAGATAAATATAGTAAAATGTAAATGGAAACTATGGAATTATAGAGGATACTAGTGTAAAATCATAATTTCATCTTTCTTTCAAAACATTCTTTTCATTTTACAGGACATATCAATACCTTGGATTTCTTTACTTGTCTCTCTAAACAACTGTGACAGATCTGTACATAATAGCTTAGAGAACATCAGCCTGCCCCATTGGAACCTCTTTTGTTGTTTTTGTTTGGCTTTGCTAAAAATACCTTCAAAGCTGTGTTTGTCTACCTGTAGAGCTTATGCATAACCATCACTATTTTAAAACCAGGAAGATTAACTAATGCTTGTTTGGTGCTTTCTGAAATGTTCAAGTGCTGCTGCCGTGGTTGGAAGGAGCTGCTGTCCCAGGTTTGGCTCTGAAACAAGCAGAATTTGTCTGTCATGGATTTAACTGATGTAGAAGTTATTAACAGAGTATGTTTATACCTAGGATGAAAGGGATTAGCTGCATAGAGTTTGCTTTGTAGCTAAGGTTGGAATTGCATGGCTGAGACATGTGGAAGATGAAATCTGGTTCCATAGCATTTTTTAAACTTAGTATGTATTTTGGGTGACAGCTCTCTCCTGGCCTGGTTAAGGCTTGATCTGGCAGGACAGCAAACCACTATTAATTCTGTGCCCAGAGGGGAAAGTGGGTTTCACAACTGGTGTCAGCAGCAACTCCTATTCATTGCTACATAGAAAGCATTTCTGGCATAAATTTAATTTAGGGAGATAGGTTGGGATGAGCTAAAGCTGAATATCTTTATAGAAGCTCTCAGAGATAGATCTAAGGTTGTTGTGCTGAGAATTTAGGAATCTGGGGGTTCAGTTTTAGGTAAGCACTGATGATGTAGCCTCAGTCCACGACAGATTCAGTGGGGCTAAGGTGTTGGTGGGTCTAAATAAGTGTCAGAATAAGAGTGAGCTTACTGGGGGCTTTGGAGGTATAGGAATTGGATACTGGATTAGGTTTGTGCTGAGGGGGAAAGAGAGCAGCAGCTAAGTGTATTTAGAGCTGTGTTTTAGTTATATGAGTTGATGGATTGGTGTAAGGCTTGGATGTCCAGGATTTGTGCAGCAGAGAATGTTTTGGTGAAGTTGAAGGTTTTCCTGGAAGAGAAACTGAAGTGTGCTCACGCAGGATATATGATTTATATGGCTTGATTAGATTAAGGATTCATTAATTAATTAATTAAGGTTGCAGTCTTGAACTTGTATGAAATGCAGGTAACCAGATACCTCTGCTGAGTGGAATTGTAAATACACTAGCACAGAAGAATTTATGGCAGCACAATTTTTATTGCATGTCTTGTAGAATTATTTCTTTCCTGCTGTAGTGTACATTTGAAATGCACGTAGCACGAACATTACAGAATTAAAAGTAGTTTCAGAAAATAATCTTCTTGAATCCATTCCAGTTTAGCTTCCTGTTGTATAAAAATGGATTATTTTCATTTGCTTACAATCTCAATTCACATAGGGAGAAGTCAAATGCATAGAGCAGGAACATGAGAAAAACAGAAGAAAAATGTGTTTGTATTTCTCCTTTCTCATAGACAATGGCATCCCAGGTTGTATGATTGTAGTGCAGACTCTGAAGATGTAGCTTGTGTGTTTTGAACTTCTTGGCATCTGTCATTCGTGGAATTGAGTTGCCAAAACACAATTAAACCTCTGGGTGTATTGTCTTGAAACAAGATCGTTTGGGCTCTATTTCATCTTTATAATTAATTCTTTCATTAAAAGTTAGTACTAGTGTCTCTTGAGTTTTCAGATTATTAAACTTCTAGCTGAACTTGCAGTTTTCAAGAACTCTTTGTGGAGCCTTATAATTTAATCAAAGCTCTTTTACTAAGCCTAGCTATAATATTTAATACAGGATCTATTGTGTATGATAAATATGAGAGTGGAGTAATAGAGTTAAAAATTTAAGTAGTATTTCTGCCTAATGGAATAAATTATAAAAGAACTCAGTTTAGAATAACTGAATAAGTTAACCATTTTGAGTTCTTCATACACAATTTGATTATATTAACTATGATTCAGTCCTGTCAATTAATTTAAAGAGTGAATTCATTGAATGATTGTCAAAGTACATAATGGAAAAGGTTGGAAACAACATCTGGAGAGGATCTATTATAACAACCTGCTCGAAGCATTTTTTGCACTTCCATTTGTGGTAACTCAGGACTTCTCTTGGTCAGTTTCTCCAGCCTTTTGAGATAACTCTGAATGGTAGCACAATCCCCTGGTGTATCCATCACTTCTGCAGTTGTATCATCTCTAAATCTGCTGCATTTAATAAATTTTCTAAAAGTGAGTTTGTAGTTGCAAATTAGTTGAGTTCCTAAAAGAAAAGATGTTAAGTCGTATAGAGACAAGTAATTTTTCTACCTACAAAGGAGTAATACTCTTCAGGAAAGCTTGTAGGAGCTTCAGTAACACTCTAGGAGTTACAGACTAGTGAAAATAATAATTTTCAGTTTATGGTAACATAAAGGTAAATATTGAGACACGCTCTGAAACTCCTCATTTTTCTTGAACATCCTGTAGAAAACCTTTCATATACCTATGAATTCTGGAGGATAGCAGATAACCCACTAAATTATCCCTTAGTTTTCCAAGGCTGAAAGATATTTCAGAGGGACCTTGAATAACAGCTAGAAATAATTATATTTAAGTATGTTACATATCTTTTCTGTTGTTATTTTTAAATTATTTTAATGAAGGAAGCAGTTTCAAGGAAAGCAACACATTAGCTTCTCTATCTGTTTAATTTAGAACTTCCCTGATTTTAAGAAGGGTCTTGAATAACTTGAGCAAGCTAGCAAAATTATTTGTCTAGAAACTGTAGTACTTGGATCTTTTAGGAGCTGTTTTGGTTTTCATCTGGATGTGTAGTTTAGTTGGGAAACTTGCAGCTTATGTGGTAAGCTTAATGAACCTTTCTTTGTGTCCACTCATGTCCAAGAACATAAATTATTTTTGCTTCTGGGGGAGGTAAAGTGCTGCTGTTTAGGCCATCCACAGGGAACAGGGAAATGACCAAGGATTACTGAGAACCTAAATTACATCTAGAGCAGTGCTTGCCACGAGCAGGAGTCATCAACATGGTGATCTTTCACTATGATTAATGTCTCTTCTATGTCCATCTAGATATTTTCATTGTCTAGTCATTCCTCTCTGCTGCTATTGTGTTATGTCTTTGATGTTATCATATCTCACTTCCAGCCACCTAAACCCCATTACATTTACCTTGCTTTTACTTCTCAGACCTGATTACAAACCAAACCTTGTATGTCTTTCACAGACTCTTAACTCCACAGTAGCCAGGAGAAGGTAACACCAGAAGTTTGGGGCTGAAGAGGGCAAGGCACTTTTAAGCTTGGAAACTCTTTTTCACTGAAAATAAGAAGTAATTCTAGATAATTGGTATGTTTTTCTCAAAAGTAAATGGTGTAAAATTCCAGTTGGTGTTTCCAATATTGATAGCAAAATTAGACTAGTGGGTTGTGCTTCTGTCACAGATAAGTGCTGTATTGTTGAAAGACATTATTGTACCATCTGCTGAAAACAGAATAAATTTTCAGGTATAATGTGAAAAGAATACTTTCCCTCTCAGAAACAAGACAAAAGAATCAATTCTCACACAGTCAAATTCACCCACACTGTAGATCATGTAAATGATAGTGTTTTCTATCATAAGAGCTTTTTTTCAATTTGTAAATTTTGGAAAATGTTTACTGTTCAGACTGAAACTTTTTTTCTGTAGATTTCTTTCTCAGGAAATTTTTCTGTGTGAAGAGGAAGATACAAGTGTCCACGAATTTTATAAAACCCAGCATGGGTTTTGCTTTGAATTTATGCATTTCTGTGTAATAGCAGGCATTGAAAAATCATGTCCTAGACAGCCAAGAATGGATTAGCAGCTACACTGAGTATTTAGAAGATTCTTTCTTAAAAGTAGGAAAGCATTACCACACTCTAAAAGCATTTATGAAATTAAAGTAATATTCGTGGTGTGTGTGGGATTATAGCAATGATTGTCATAAAAAAAGAGAAAGTATTAATTCTGTATTCAGAGCAGAGACTGAATACTACACACTTTATGCCCATGCATACCACAAGAACAGAAAAAATACTGAATAACATTTCTTCTAATTGAGCATCATCCATTCTCTATAGTAACAGAAGCAAGAACCATTTTCAAAAAGAAAAACAAGCCAAAAAAACCAAATCACAGCCAAACACCTGTAACCATAAAAGAAACAAATTAGGCTTGTAGCATCATTTTACGGATTTAAAATTGCCATTCCTAGTGAATGCAGGCAGCTAGTAGTACATTAAGCAACTATATAAAATAAATAAAATCATTATTTGCAATAATAAAGAACATAGAAATCACAGACTTTAATTTCCTCAAAGTTTCATGATTCTATCAGTGAATGCTAACGGTGAATTCCAAAGGCCAGCCTGTGGAATGTGTCCCACAAGCTTATTCTGCATGGTGGCTGCTCAAAAATTGCTCAACTCTACTTAGCTTGGAAGAAGTATCTACTTAAATTCGAGTGTCTGAATGTAATTAGAAGTTTGTACCTTTGGTTTTTGTCTGTAACACAGGAGCCAATTCCAGTCTGTGGATTATTTAAGATACAGTTTTCCGTGGTCACGGGTTCTTAAAATTAATTATCATGCAAAAGACAGAACTTTCTAAACCATACCTGTCTGTTTCTCTTGGGTGTAGATAAAGCAGAGGAAGTTAACTTTCAGGGAAAGCATAAAGCTACTGAGAGTCTCCTTATACATGATTTAAGACTAACAAAAAGGAAGAGAGTTTCTGATCCCCTGATAACTTGAGAGAGTCACATGAGAATTAAACTGCTGACAGACTTATCTTTTTTGTGAAACAATATTTTGTTGTTTGCTATACAGCATTACTAATTGTAGCTTTTGAAATAATGGAAAAATTACTAATATATTTCTCAAAATTTCTGTTTTCTATGATAGTGTTGCTAAATAGGGCAAGCAGTAAAATTTGTGATGCTTTGTGATGAGGACTGTGAAATGTTGCCCAATATTCATTATAATTGTAATGTAATATTCATTATAATTGTGCTAGTATATAACTAGACAACATATGATATATGAAAAGGAGTTGATCAAAATCTCAAAAATAAATTATGATTACTTAAAAAATATATTATTGGTAGTTTGTAGTTTGAATTTGTTTTTAAAGTTTTGCATCAGTTTAAAAATACAATAAATCTTCAAATAGGGCATTTCCATCTTTTATAAGTAATCTTCATGGGATTCTTTGTGTGCATGTTCAATGTGTTTAGAAACATTGTTGACAAAGTGTCAATTTCCATTAAATAATCTGGAAAAAGAGAGGACTGAGGGGAAGAGCAGTTGTAATTGTCTTCCAGAACATGAAAAGTTGTTATGTGTGGAGTAGTCCTTTTGTACTAGAGTGAACAAAAAGAAATGTACTTGGCAATTAGAATTAGATGTCAGACTTACTGAAGTACTAAAATACATTCATGATGAGCATCTCTTGGATGTGACATAAGTACACTTGATCCTGTCTCAGAGTGAGGGGTGGGATTAAACACTTCAGCACCCTTTCAGCCATATATCTGAACTCCTAAACCCTTATTTATATATTAATGTTAATAATTAAGATCAAAATTTTCACAGAGGGGGAAAGGAGGCAAAACTCCACTGCAGATTTCTTCTGCTTCTGAGTTCTAGAAGAAATTGAAATACTATTCTAACTAAGAGTGTGAATGCCAGTTTTGGGGAGATTGGTGTAATAAGGACGTAATAATTAATGCTAGTAGGTCAGGAAAGGGGCTTTACAGAAAATTTAAAAAAATTGACTCATTTTAAAAAATCACTAACATATCCCACAGTCAGGATTTCAAATTACAGGAGGTTAAAACTCTCTTCTTCAGGCAGTAATAAAAATTCAGGATGTAGATTAGATGTGTCCTGGCAGGCATTTTAAACAGGTAATTTTTACGCAGAAGTGACTGGTTTGCATCAGAGGAAGCCTTTTGGGGATTTAATATTTAGAGTCCTGTGAATTCTGTGTTTCTCAGACAGATTACTTCTGATGTCTCTGCTTATATTCAGTATTCACTGTAACACCTGTGTATAACATAATTTACCCCTGAAGATGGAGAAAATGGTAATCTTATGCGAGGGCTTGGAAACCGGGAGAAGAAGGTGGCTGTAGATGGGACTGCACCATTGATGGAGACCTTAGAGAGTTAGGCACAGTTACACAGGATCTGTGTAAGGATCTGAGTAATGAGTAGATTACAGCTGTGCTCACATGAATAGCATTTCAAAGAATATGAACTGTTCACATGGTTTGTGCTAATGACAAAATTAATAATACTAAAGATCCTTTTTTCTCATTTTTAAATATGTCTATTTATCATAAGACCTGTTCTTCAAAATGTATTTTAGCAGACATTTCAATTTCAGAACCTACTTCTTAACTTCCTTGCAAAATATTTTAAATTCATTTGGAAGTTAAATTATATTATTGATTCATGTATTCTGAGGTCAGAGGGAGTCATTTAGTCCAAACACCTTTCTACAAAGGCAATAGATTTTTTCCAGATGCTGAATTTAAGAATGTGTTACTAATACATCAAATCTGATGTGTTAATTATTGATTAGTTATTGATTCTGTTCATTGTTTACAATTATTTTTCTCCTCATTCTTTAATAATAGCTTATCAGTTTTGGCTTCCTTTATCTGAATTTTATTGCCTAAAATTAAGTAACAGCTAATAAAATACCAAAATGAAGGAAAACCCAACAAAAATCCCTGCTCAAGATTGATAGAATATGCTGAAATAGTATTACAGCTGCATAAAGTTATATAGTGCTAATATATAAAGTATAATTGTATAGTAAGTTAGAGAAATTATGAAGTGTAAGCAATTGTCCAACCAAGTTTATGTTGAATCAACTCAAACATTGACTAAATATTGTTTTGTTTTGTTATTTATTCTCTATTTGTTAAAATATTTATTTAAGGAAGAAATCCATCTGCAGAAAACTCAATTTTTCCTAGAACTCACGATCTAATAGTAATTCTGTATACTAATTAATTAAAAATTTAAAGACTAAATCCAGAGCCTGTTGCAATCACTAGAGGACTCCATTTTTCAGTCAAATTACATTAAATGTTTGGATTTATACAATGATAACATTATATAGTTGCTGAGTTTGGGTACTCTTGAAATAATAGAATTAAATTAGAATTTACAATATTTAGGACAAGAATTAAGAATTTGTTCATGTAAGTGTAATTGAGTTTCCTTTTCTTCTATTTATAAAGAAGGATGCTATTAATCCTTCTTAATGATGTATAATTCTTGCTGCTTCTTCTTCACATAGCCTTTAATTTGTATCACTAACTTTTATTGTGGCCAAATTTAAGGCATGCTTTCATCATTTTTTGTTGTTTATGAAACAAACTCTTACCTAATGCTACCTGTACTTATCAGTGATGTCTGCCCTGGTTGTCTCTTACCTGATGCTCTGAAACATGATTCTCTCCTCTGTCTCCTCATTCACAAAGTTACCACATTTAGCAAACCTGAAGTGTTTTATTTGCATTTTCAAACTTTGTATCAGCCACTTTTGTTATGATTCCTGTAAGAAAGCATCAGTTACAGTAATATGTATTCAGTATCAAACACAAATGTCTGGTTTAAAGAGAAAAGAAATCTTAATAGTGTAAGATATCTATACTACTTTATGATTGTTTTCACGCCATCCACATTTTCCTTCTCTTAACTGCCCTTGTTTGAACAGTTTTAAACTGCAGTGTAAGATATTCAAAGACGAAATTAAGTAGAGATTTTGAGGGGTTATCAGGATACAAAGAAAAGGGTATTTGAGATTGCTCCAGCAATTCTGTGTTACTGATTCTTAACCCTATTGGAATGCTAAAGAAATTTTTTGGTTTTAACCCAATCCCCAGAAAGATATACCCAAAATAAGATGTACTAAACATAGAAGAGTACGTAGTACAGTTGCCATGGCAAAGCCATTCTTTCTGTTGGCAGGGGAAATAACTGGGAGGGCTCCTGCTTTTGCATGTGGCACTGGTAGGCCATCAGTCCCTGGTCCTGTGGAACAGCACCCTGGGGAGCAGCTGCCGAGCCAGAGAGCAGCAGTTCTCCATTTAGAGCCAAAGGATCATTTGCTGACTTGGCACCCTGGCACATCTTTCATCGTCCAAGCTGCTTCCTGACTGATTCTCCTGCCTGAAGAGTGAAGGCAGAGGAACCAGTGTAGGGCATTTTAAATATCCTTGCTGGCAGCTTTAAAGGCATCTTACTGTGGCTGTTGCAGGTAGGAGAAATTCTGTCAGAATAGCAGCATGCAACATTGCTTTTAGCTCTGCCAACAGCACTACCACCTCTCCAGCCAAAAGATCTCATTTTTTTTTCTGGTTGTATTGTCTTTAAAGATGCATTCCTCATGACCACCTTTTCTTCAATAAGTGGTTCAGTGTTAGGAAAGAGTGACTTTATTCTTCCTCCATAATCAGTATCCATATGCATATCTCAATTCTGTGAGCAACTGAGTGTAGTTCATATGTGCAGAAGAGATGGCTCCCAATGAATTTCTGCACATTCAGGAATTGGAATAAAATAAACATGGCAAATTTTGTTGTAATCTGTACACAGGGTACCGATTTCTTTTTTAATGCAATTGACTCAGCAGGACATAGATTTCTACAATTCCACTGACAAACATGACATGCCTGTGGCCATTTGATCAGTAATATCTTACTTGCAAACTCTCACTCTATGCTAACTTCCAAATTCCAAAGAAGACTTAAAAAAAAGTAATACAAAATCTAAAGCCAGGAGTCTAAAATACCAACTTATTACTAAGGAACATGTTTCTCCAGTGGGAGTTTAAAGACACAGGATTTTCAGTCAAATGCATCATGTGAAATACAAAGAGCTTCAGAAATTTTGTAGCTATGAAACCAGGTTGACAATGTAGTCTGTGGATTTTTCTATGCATTTAATTATTTTGAAATTGAGGCACATTGATTTAATTGCCCTTGTGGTATACTGAGGGTCTGCAGGAGCAGCAATGGACAATTCTATTCTCCAGTCATAATTGTTACTATCATTGGCAAAAGATTTTTTTTTCCCAAGGTCTGAATAGTTAAGTGTAAAAGCATTGCATCTAAAAATAAAATTCAGAAACAGAACTCTAGTTTCAGTTGACATATTTCTAACAAGACCTTTAGGGCTTTGTTGCTATAGGGAAATATTAGCAATTAATGTGAAATTCAGTAAGTGCACATCTGTCTTCTAAGCTAATAAATAAAACATAGATAAGTTTTATTAGTTGCCAGTTGTATCCAGGAGCATAAGCAGTGAACTCTGATACTTAAAATAAATTGTCATCTTACAAATACTATTTGAGAAATAATTATAGTCCCTGAAATGATTAGCCATAATAATAAATTTTATTTTTCCACTTCTTCATGCTATTTTAAAATTAATTAACTATGTAGAAGTAAAATTATGTTTTTGTAATTTAATCAAATATCTGTTAGTGCCAAGAACTTTCTGGGGTTGAAGAAATGTCTGCTTCCTTTGATATTCTTTATTTGCAGTGCATACCATGAAATGCTATATTTGTATTGAACATAACGCTTTTTACACAAGAAAATTTGTATTTTCATAAAATTCAGTGTGAGCACAGGGGCTAGAATTGTGTTCCAGTCAGTTCATAACAGCATTAGGATAAAGGAAAATCCCTACCAGACAAGCTCCACTGTCTTTTTGGCATATGCATTATTCTGTTGAAACAGATCTTCCAAGATCTGGGATTAATATACAAGTTTGATGTTCTAATGTGGGTTTTGACGTACATTCATTGTGTGAAATACTGCAGAGATCATCTGGGTGAAATTTGGGAGCATCTCCTAATGAAGTCTTGGGTCCTTGCAGATGATATCCCCAGTTTTTTAGTTCCATCTACACTATCATCAGAAATATCCTTTTCTTCTTCCACTTCAAGATTGGACTAGAAACCATTCTAGACTATTTCTGGGCACTTTTTTGGGTTTTTTTTTTTCATAACTACTTATTTTCTTATTTACATTTAGTAGGGTATCTTTATTTTTATCTGTGTCTTTACTTTTACTCCCAATATCTTTTAAAGTTCTTTTTTTGGGTTGGTTTTTTTTTTCTTTTTTTTTGCCAGGGAGGTGATGGGGGGGTAGGTTGGTTTGGTTTTTCTAGTTTGTGGTTGTTTTGGTTATTCAGCTGGGCAGGGTTTTTTACTCTAGCACTTAATGATATTCTATGATCGTTTTAGCTTTTCTCATCAATTACTTGCATTACGATATTTACCTCATCTTCAGTGCCATTCATTGCCATCTGATCTACTTCCTACATACAGATTATTTAATGTTTTATCAGTGCTTTCACAATTTCTTTTAATAGATTCATTTGTACATGAGCATACTTTCCAATTTCCAGTGTTGGTACTTGGAAAATCCAACTGTTCTACCAGCAACTCATGAGGAAAAACAATGACTTCTGTAGTTTGTCATCTTTAGATAAAATTATGTATCTTTCTGAAAGACAAATTCACTTTCTGGGAACTTCCAGATCAAGCAGTGTGGTCTTTGTGGTCCTTTCTTGACTTGAAAGTAAGGCTGTGTAAAAACTTAGCAATACATTATTTAATATTTTGAGATACTTTCAGTTTCTTTCTTTCATTAAGAACTTGGAATTATTTTTAATAGAGGCAAAATTACTGTTCTGGGGTTTGTTTTTATGTTTCTTTGCTTTAATAATTTTAAGTAAAAACATTTGTTCAGAAAAATCTGAACTTGTTCATTTAGTTTGGTTTTACCTTCTCTTTCCAACCCTTCAAGGGCAGTTATGCTGTAGAAATACCAATGAATGGATATTAATTTGAAATTAGGAAGTTTATGTCTTATGTCATAAGATATGAATATAGCAAAAAGAAAGCTTTTAAGAATTGATTTCTAACTAAGCAAGATTTTTTTACTTTTTTTTTTATTTATTCTTTGCACTGTGTAAAATTTCAGCCTTCTGCAATCTGATACACTAGAAACAGCAACACGTGACAAACTTAAGGGAATGCTGCACATCATACACAACCACACTCTGTCTGTTGTAAATTCTTAAAGCAACTGATTTCTTACCACCTCACTGTTTCTGATGCTTAATTTGTGAGCCTTCTTGCACATAATATTTGAGACTGAGCAGCAGATGTGTTTTCCTAGTTAGGGTGCACTGCTCAAAGTGGGCTTGCGAGTCACTGTCATTGTTTGGCTTTTTGCTGTCAGCCAGTTTTTGCTGTTTTTCTCAAATCTTTTTGCAACTCAGTCAGTTTTGCATTATTAATAATTTTTCCCTACTATTTCACTGTGCAGTTTTCTTTAAGACTGTTGATTTTTCTAGTTTTAGAACTTCATACTTTTGATTGGCCACTTTTGGAAGCTAAACTGCTATATTCATCTAATTTTTTGTAAATAATCATATTTGTGTCTCGATTTTAAAAACCCAACAGCTATTCTTTGTACTGTTAGTTAAAGAAAAGGGTGCATCTTAAATTTTGTTTTTCTGTGCAGCTCACCCGCACTATTGCAGTTTACAAACCCTAAGTGGTTTCCATAGTGAAGCACCTAAACCTTTGATTTCAAGTTGGAAATGGGAAGATTTCTATATGTCCTTTTAAATTAAGTCAGTACATAAAAGTGCTTCTGATGTCTCATTTTCTTACAAAGAATTAATTTTTTTATGAAGAGATAGATTTATACAGCCTACTTGCTGATTTAGACTAACAGATTGTGCTGTTCTTCACAGCTTGCTATATTCTCTACCATACCACTTGATGTATCACTTACATAATATTCACATTTGATAAATGAGCACAGTAAAACCAGTCAGGGAATAAACAAGAAAAACACAGCACTTGGACAACATGAAAGGGTTAGCAGCACGGGATGTCTCCCATCAGACACATTACATTTTCCCAGTGTCCTGGTCCCAGCCAGGATAGGATTAATTTTTGCAGTAGCCAAGAGGGGCATGGCCAGGAACAGGAGGTTATTCTATAGCAAATCATGTCCTTGCCAAGGGCAAGGGGAAGGGCATCCTTTCTGAGGAGAAAGGGGTTCTTTCCATATTGTCATAGCATGGGGAGGGAGCACTCAGGTGTTGTTTCTGTGTGTAGCATTCCCCTCTTTCCTGCACACTCTGTCATTGCTGCTGTTATTGTTCATTTTCTGATCTCATAGCTATTTCCAGTAAATCGCTCTTCTGTCAACCCGTGATCTTTAGTTTTTCTGCCTCCAGTTCTCCTCTCCAGCCCACCACAGGGGAGGGATAGAGGGGAGCAAGCAAGTGGCAGCGTGGTTTCAGTGGGAGCACTAAATTGGAGAGTACCATTCCTAAACCAGGACACCCAATCTTGCTATCTCACAGTTTCTCAACAAAAGTATCCTTAAGGATTGTGTTATGCTAATTTTCTTATAAATCATTTGTATTTGTATTGCATTTCCTCCTCTTTCATTTGCCTTGGAACCATGTTAACATCCAGAGCTCATTCTTAAAAGAGATTATAAATTTGCATTAGTCTCTTAATCATCTGTGTCAGGATGCTCTAATCGTGTTATTATCATGCTGTATCTTTCTAAAACAATTTTGAGCTTGATTGTCTCTGCACTGAATACTTCAGTTACTGGAGTAATCACTGTACATGAATTAGTTAGCTTTTAAAAAAAAACAAATACCAAAGAAATACTTTCAGACATGCACAAAGTCAAAATAAATCTAAAAAATGTTCCTGTGTTGCTGCAAAATTATTTCCGCCACTCAATGACTGTCTTCTCAACTGCTTTTAATATAAATTCAAGGAGAGCATTTCAAAACATGAGTATTATAAAACCAGTAGATTGGCAATTACAGTCTGTGTAGAATACTAATGTGCTACTTAGTGTAAAGTAGGCCTTTGTTACAAGTTCATTTTATAGGTGAGCCAATGTAGATTGTTTTCAATATGAAATATGACAGGCACTGATATTAATAAAAACTTGTTGCACATATTGCCATCGCTTAATATGCAATTAAGCACAGTTTTAAATCCTAAGATAAATCATGCTGCATGCAAGACCAGCAAATTAAAAACCACTCCAAGTATTTTGTCATTATTCTTTCATCAATTAAGGTAGCAACGTGGTGCTAGCTGTTGTAAATTTAAATTTTGAAGATTGTGGTTAGTATAATTTTTATTCATTAATGTAACAAATGATTATTTTGTTTAACCCTCGAGAGTTAGTTCTGTAATGTCATTAACCAAGTACAGAAAATACAGGTTTAGCTATTGTTTCAATGCAGAGCAACTGTTCTAAAACATTTATCAAGACTGTAAGAGAAACAAGTAAAGACATAAATGATGAGTTACAGCAGAATTGGTCATGTAATAATGTCTTCTCAGAAAATACATAACAGACTAGAGAGAGTTTGGATAAGCACAACATATTTAGAGACTTGTAAAATCCTTTGTTCTCAGAGAACAAAAGATTATGATTTAAAGAGCAAACAAATGAGAGTTACAACAGAGGTATATAAACCAGTGTATGATATAAAGAAGATAAACTGAATATTTTTTCCTGCCCTTTATCATTGTGCAAGACCTAGATTGAAATTTGAAGGTAAGAAAACTCCTTGCTTCTGAGAGAGATAACTTTGTTCAAAGTTAATATCTAGTATATTTTCTTCCCTGATCTTCAGATCCTGCACAAGAACATTCCAGCTACATTCTCTGTGTGAATATTCCATACAAATTCATATGAACTCTATAATCTTTCTTCCTTCTCTAATTCACCTTTTATCTTTGGGCTGTTGTTATCACTGCAGATGTGCTTCTCTTTAATGCAGAGTTTTCAGCCAATACTTTGTGTTTCTCTGAGGATCCACATCTAATGGATCCTAAAGGGTAAGTAAGAAGAATAAATTCTGGAAGTACTGAGATTCTATCTTGTTCTCAGAAGCTGCTAGAGGATGCTGCAATTTAAAAAAAGAGTCCTAAATGTACTAAAGAATTAAAAACCTGCAAATTTTCTTTGAAAACCCTCACTTAGTGTTTCTGAATGTTTCCAAAAGTGTTTTGGTTTTTCAGAAGGAGAATAGGGTACCTGTTGGCAAGGATGGGATGATCAGATATGTGTAATAACTATTTCTTCATCACAATAGCCTCTTATCTTCAAATGCTGATTGATTTTAGAAGCAATGCATGTGGATTACCCACTTGATCTGTTAAGTTTATTTCTTCTGGTACAAAAGTGGTGAGGAAACATTGGTTTAGGAAGAATGTTTTATTGACTGTCTGAATCTCCCAATTTCTACAGTCCTGCTAATCACTGGATGTAATTCACCTTTTTCATTGATGTGCACTTTTGCTTGACAAAAAGGCAGTGTCTTAAGTCAGGCAGTATGAACTTAATGTTCCAACAGAGCTATGAAATGAAAGATGTTTGTCCCAAACAACGGTGATTTCCAACTGATGAGTAAAGAAGGCAGAAAGCTGACTTTTCAGGTTCTACTACCTTTTTTCATTGTCAAGGAAAAAAATTCACAAAACTTTGCACCATTTTTGCTGCTAGTAGCAACTCTGTCATTCACCTCCAATGAAGCCAAAGAAAGGCAGCAAAAGGCATTGGCTTTATCCAGAAGGAAGTTGTCAGTCTCGTGTTTCAACACCAGCAGGAGATGCATGTATTGTGTCTGACATCACTTTTATTATTACTGTTTAAAGATCATGGTGTATCAGAAGAGTTACCTTTGGAATTGCTTGAATTCTTTCAGACAAGCTCAGGCTAGACCAGCTGGCTCAGGGATTTGGTAGTATTTCAAAGCTTCTTCCTCTTCAGACTTGTTATGCTCCTCATGATGCAACAACTGACTTGCTTTTGTGAGTTCTGACTTCCCTCAAGCATGGGATTCTGTCTCCTTCCTTTTTTCAGTTGTTAAGTGAGAGCATAGGAGAAGCAACACAAATACTTCTAGAAAATTAGTTGTCATCCTCATAAAAGTAAGAGGGTATTTCACTGTTCAGCACATGTGTAATCTGTATGCTTCTGGGATGATCCTACATGTTTTTTCCTAGGTTGGTCCCTGAGGTCTTTCAGCCTGCCATTCATTCTGGTTTGATCATAAGATCACTGTACATCCATGTCTAGAATGTTTCCTTTGTCACCAGATGTTGGCCAGAATATCACTCTGTTAACAAGGCTATTTTAAATATGGCAAAGTCATAAAAAATCTCCAGTTTCAAGTTGTGTAATTAATAGATAAATTAAAACAAAACAAAATGAACAAAACACCCCAAACCAACCAACCAACCAACCAAAAATCAATATAGCTTGATTTATTTTTCATTTGGGTGAAGGAGGTTTGTTTTTACTTCTGTATCTGCATGGGAACAAGTGGAATATAAGTGTGAATATAAGTTCTAGGCATAAGACCAGAAGCATGACATTGGCATTGAGAAGAAGTTGCACTTAATTTGCATCATCAGCTTCTCCAGCTAGTTATTAAGCTATCTATGCAAATTTAAAGTTCTGCATAAACTGCCCTCCCTCACCAATGTTTTTGTTCTGACTTTAAGAGTTTTTCTCCCAAGGCTATTCATTCATCACAGGGGTTTTATAGACAGCAGTGGTTATGTTGATATTCCCCATCAAGAAAGGTGTTGTGCAGTTTTCATAAGGAGTACCTCCAAGTTTGAGTCTCTATGCTTACCTGGGAAAATGCCTTTCCCTATGGTCATCTACCTATAGGTAACTTCATTCTTTCAAGTGATAGAGTAGATGAGGTCTTCCTTTTCACTGTAGATTTTAGAACCATATTAAGATCCTTGCCCTAATGACAGTTACTTTTCAGAGGAATCCATTTCTGTGGATCCTACTTAGTGGGACTATACTTCTTCACTGTTCCACACGTACAGCCAGAGTTGGGTCCAGTGAAATAATGCTGTCAGCATCACCCACACAACAGCCTAGTTTGAGAAAAGTTTGATGAGATACCTACTCTCACATGGTAGTTGACCCAAGAGGCCTAATACATACCTCTTATTATTTATTACTTTTTCAAGTTTTGAATATCATCCCTTCTTTTAAGAATTGTATTTACTCTATGTCTTTGTGTGTACATTTGTACTGTCAGAAGGGGTTCAATTTCGTTTTCTGTATTGACACCTGTAACTTCTGTTAACTTTGACCCTTTCAAGGAATGATGCTTGTGAAGATCTTTCACAACAGGTTAAGTTTTCTTCTGATCCTAAAAACAAGTGCAAGTTACTATAAAAGGAAAGAAGGTTCTTCAGCTAAGATTTTTGTGCGCTTTTTTCCCCCTAAAAGATAGTGGAATTGAAATTAAGATACTATTGAATTAAGATATCTGCACATGAATATTGGAGTTGATAAGTCTGATACAATCTCAGACATTCAAGAACTGAGTTGGGAAACAAAACCCAACAAAATGGATTTCCTTCTTGTTGCTAAATCCTGTCTCATTTGGGGACAGTGTTTGCAACAAATGAAAGGTCATATTTTATTCTGGAAAGAGATTGTAGCTGTCGAGAAAGTTTAGGGGAAAGTAAAGCAACAGACAGAGTAGTAATGGTTAAAGACTGACCTTGCTGAACACTAGAATAAGATCCCACTGAGGGAGCAGTAGGTGAAAGGAACCTAATTAACCCTTTAGAGTGAAGAAAGTCAAAGTCTTTAAATTCTTATTGTCCAGAGGATTGAGAATGAAAAAGAACATTTAATGAGCCATAGTTCTATATGATCTCCTCCCTCACCAGTAGGGAATATAAAATACAGAGTATTAAGGAAGAGAGATGCAACTGAGACAAAACCAAATGAGAAATTTTTACATTTCAGACTGGGAAGCTTAAAAGCTTTACTAAATAAATTACTATGTGCCCATATGGCATAGAAGAACCTTAATTCAATTTAAATTAGTTAAATCCGGTAGCAGAAACAGTCGGAGCATGAGTTCCCTGTCGGCTAATTTGCTGTCATTGGGGAATCTTGAAGGAATGTATTGCATGGCTACCTTAGAGCCATAAAAATGTAGCAGTATTCTCTTTCTTATTTGTTCACTCTGCAAATTGCTGTATTATCCCAGAAGTTTTCCCTGTGCATACATATTCTCCACAAAAGCATAAGCACGAGAATAGTGACCTTTTTTATTTTTTATAAAACAAGTTTGAGCATTAAAATAGGAGGGTTTCTTTATATTTCAGCTAATGTATTTTCACTCATTTTTAATGTTACAAGTAGTATGCCAGATAGTCCAGACCTTCTAAAAACTAGAGATTAGGTTACAGCATACCAAAGATGATGTATGTACCTCAATTCTGATAGGATTTGTTTCTTCTCTCTTCTTTCAATGAGTCAGTCTCTAATGATTTTCTGTCATATTTTTATTAATGTTTTCCTACAGTCATCTGCAATAATTTTGAAGAGCTAGGTGGCCTGTGCATTTAGTATGATTTGTTAATATGATCTTTTAATATCTTTCAGAGTGATTTAAATCTTGCTTGATAAATTAAGCAATTAGGTTAAATTGCAATAAATTTACAGCAAAGAGAAAAGAATCGTGTTGCTAAAGGCACTTAAATAGCTTTGTTAGGTTCTTGTATGTATTGCCTACTGGTAATTATTACCTGATTGTAAATAATATGGTGCATAAAATAACACAGAGGTATTTTGAATTCATACATCTGGTCCACAGTTAGGAACAGGCTTTATTTTTTGTTAGAGAACATTTAATTAAAAAAAAAAAAAAAATCTGTCCCAAACTGAAGCTTAGGTATCTTTTTGAAAAGCTAGTCATCCTCTGAAATGTTGAAATTTTTCTAATCTTTTCAGGCCAATTTTTTAATAAATACCATGCTATAGCTAATGTTGCATTCTGATGCACAATAAACCTGACAAGTGTGCTGGCAGCTGCAGAAAGAGAAGAGTCATCTCTGAGAATCTTGGCTGAATCTCAGTTATCTTAATTTTGGTAGGATGATGCTATTTGTTGTTTTACATAAAAGGTCCTGTGCTGTCTTAATGGGGGTGAGGATTAGGGACTGTTTTCTGTAACTGTCTCAAAACTCTATTAAGCTTTGAAATTGTTCCGGTAAACACCATATCCTAATTGCATTTTTAAAGTCTACTTTCCATAGAAGCAGCATGCAGTGTTTTACATAGTGCTAATTATTCTACTAGTCCAGTTCCCTTCAAAACATCCATAGTTTTGTAGTGAATGTAAAGAGATTTTTCTATCTTTTTTCTTCAGTTTGAAGATCTGCTCATTCTCCACTCTTCCATTTCCCCCCCAATACCATGTTCTTATGGAAAGTTTAAATTAAAAAAAAAATTTTATATTGTCCAGGTTTCAAAATCAGAGACATGGCCCAGACTCATGGTCATGCCATTGGGACATTTGTCTTTTGTTTTCTAGAGATGGGGGAGGGAAAAAATAGAGAAAAGACAAAAAGATGTTGATGGGAGCACAGCAGGGAAAGGAATGGCAGAGTGGTTTGTAACTGCTAAGGAAGACAGGAGAGGTTTTCAGATGCAATTCATGAAATACTCTCATTGGTTCAGGCCATCAGAGGAAATGAATAGCTGAAAGGTGGATTTCAACTCCTTTTTTTACAAAAAACTAGAACTAGATTATCTTTAAGGTTCCTTCCAACCCGAGCCATTCTAAAATTCAAGTCCAACAAATGCAAGCATGGTCTTGGCTTCCAGTGGCATCCCTGACATGCTGTTCTTTTGCTGCCATTGTTTATGTCATTCTCTGGTGTTATTCTGGTTTTCTTCAATACAGTGGCATTTCTTTTATGCAGCTGTCATACCACATTCACATGAATGAGAGTGTGGTTCTGGAAACTTTAGCTTACTAACTGTTATCAGGGTCCTATATGGGCCCCTGCAGGTACATTTATGTCAGCTTTCTGTAACAGATCAACCAGACACCTCAGTCATTTACTTAAAACACTGTCTTCTAGGTTTCTCAGGTCAAGTGTTATTTCACTGGTCTTCATTCAGATCCTTTTTGACTTTGGAAGTACTTTGAGCTCCAGTTGGGTTGGGGTTTTTTCTGGTTGCAATTTTTTCCAGAATTAATGATTCTGATTCAAACTTAATTGCTTTAAACTTCTGTAATATCTCTGTAGTTTGGTTGTAATAGTCTCCTTTTGGGTGACTCAGTGCAAAAGAATGCACTTCTATTCATTTTTAGCTTCTTTTTTCTTAGATATTTGTCTTAGCAAAGGCATTTGATAAAATCATCTGTATTTTTGCTATGGTATTCAGCTCTAATCTGTCCAATTCAACCTCAGAATATTATCCTTCAAACAGATTCTGTGAAGAATAAAAACGTCTGTAGTTCCCCACTACTTTTCAGTTCTAGTTAGTTTTACTGAGCTGTGTTGAAGCTTTGGCATAAGAAATTATACCAGAGCGAAAAATCACATGCTTCTCTTGCCATATGTAAAAATTCCTAAATTTTCTTTAGCTTTCCTCTAGGTCATTTCAAAGCCTTGCATTCCCAAATCCCTTTCTTGATGGTACCCTTCTAGCACAAGGAATGAGGCCTGCTATAAACAGCTCTGTGCTCACTGAAAATAGTGGTGTCGTACATCCAAATTTTGACTTGACTCTGCACTCTTGAAAACATTTTCCTTTAGTTAAGGCCAGTTGTATCCTTGTCAGCCTACATATTGGAGATTTACAGAATCATCCAGGTGACAGGTTTGCCATGTAGAAACTCTGACTTGCATAGCAGACAACTTCCCCCAGACTACTTCAAATGGGAGTCAAACTATTCCAGTTTTATGGAAAGGAAGCCCTTGGACTTGGTATGACCTAGTAAATTTCACTATATAGTAGTACTCAGAGCACAGAACTTTCTTCAACAATTTTTTCCTTATTTGTTTCAGCTGATACCATAACTTTTAGAATTATAAGCATTTTCTTGTACATAATCCTTCCTGTATATTTCTTACATTTTCTCCTTCAAAGCTAGAAAAACTAGTTGGCTTCTGATGGTCAATTTAGAATTTAATCCCTTTCAAGTTTACTCTGCTTTTTTGTGTTCTGTCAGGATGCTGCAATTTTCACACAAGTTACAGAGGATTTTCAATTTCAAAAGGATCTTCCTAAGTGTAACTGTCTTTAGAGTTACTGCTGGTGTGCTGAACTTTAGAGGGCCAGTCTTGAACTGCATATCACTGCTTTCCAGCACCATGACACTCACACATTCTAAATTGCTGCTCTGGAGCTCGTAAAAACCTCTTTTTACACTACTGCACTGCTAAAGCAGTTGAAACAGACAAATGAACAAGCTTTAAAAAGTGAAGTTGTCTAGACAGCTTCTCATTTTGGGGCTTTCCAGAAGAGTCTACCAGATAATTAATGGAAAAGTAAAATTTGAAAGTAAACCTTATTTGCTTACCATCATACCCATTTGGTTTCTGTAAAGCCTAAAAAGCTTGTAGGTAGCAATCTGTTCCATTTTCTATTCAGTTATGTTTTTAGTCAAAAGATCTAATTCCTTCCAAACTTAAGTTTTGATGTAGATATGCAATTAAGCTGAATAAGCAATATTTTCATGTTGTTAAATTCAATTAATCCACTCAAGATTTATTCTACATACATATGCCACATAGTTTTAAATACAATAAATAAGAAAATTAGTACTGCTTGTCAACCCTGTCAAATTTTTATGAAATTATATCTCTTGAGTCTTCCATGTCTCCCATGTCTTTTGACTTTTATAGTTAAAGTTTGGAAGACTCTTGGTATTATCTGAAAATTCAGGGGTTATTATGGGATTTGGTGACATAATTGTAGTGGAAAGTGGGTGTTTAAGACAGATGGTAGAATCACTGAAAAACCATTGTTGTCTTGTTTTAGTTATCTCTAAGGAAAACATTAATCCATTTTAGGAAAATAGTTGGAGAAAACATTGTAAATATGTGAAATATAAACACTTTCCTAAAGACTTTTTATCTATACAATAAATACAATTTTTTTCGAAAACAAGAGGAAAGATAAATAGATAAAACACTTCTTCCTAAATCAAAGACAAAGGCTGGTTTAATATTAAGTTAAATATTGCCTTGAACAGTTATAAAATATTAAGCCTCTAACTATGGAAGAGGAAAAATAAGTGCATAATTAGAAGGAAACTTGTCTTCTTCAGCAGTATCTTTTTTATCTATTAAAAGTATACAGAGACTTTGATTCCTTGGATGAAAGGGATTTAGAAAGCAGACGTCAACTTCTTTTTCTTACAAACATTAAGCTTGTATTCCAAGCAGGTTGGTCCTTTTCTTCACACAGGGCAATGCCTAGAATTACTCCTCTTGCTCCTTCTTAAGTGTTTTGTTTTCTCTTGGTTTTTTCCTGGATTTTCTGTTTTCTTTTGCAGCTCATGAATACAAGCATCAAGCATACATTTGTTCTCAATTATCCAGAAACCACCTAGGTTTGCTTATATTTGAAGTGGGGTTTTTGTGATTCTGAACCTGGAATGGTGGATTCTCTCTTTGGCTTTGGAGCAAGGACTGAGCTCAGTGAAAATTAAGTGAGGGATGCGTGTAGAGCCTGGTTTCAAGCTTCAGAGCTGCAAAGGGGAAGATTTTCTTCTCTGAAGTAACATTATTATAAGCCAGGGACAGCAAATTAGGCTGGGAGACAGAAAAATATGAGTATGACTGTTCTGCCTCTGACAATATCTATAGTAAATGTTCAGAGAAATCTGGAGATGTTTTCAAGAGCATTCTCTCATTATCCATCAGTTTGCGCTATCCCAGGTGAAGAGCAATTGGTTTTGCCTGTATACCCATGGATTTCACTGTCCTACAAATGTTTACCTTTCTTTCACCCCATCCAAGCTTTCAGCTTTCACAGTATCCTGTGGCAAGCAATTTAAGGGCACCTTCTGCTTTGGTTTGTTCTTGAACCAGCCATCTGCCACTTGCTAGATTCAGTTGATTCTTTCCATCCCTAGCATTGGAAGAGAGAATTTTAGGAAGCCAAGCTCACTGTGAGGCAGAGTTATCATAGGGGGAAAAAAAGCCTTACGAGATGAAAAGCATGTTGAAAAGTTTCTCTTCAAAAATTAATGAATTATAATTAAGTACAAATAAATGTGTATCTTGCATTACTGTCAGGATTGCCTGCCCAGTGCTAGAATCACTAAAGCAAAGTGATGGCTATTTATTTTCAGTACTTCTGTGCATTTTCTAAAATAGATAAACTATCAGTCTGTTGAAGCTGATTTAGCTGTATTTTTCAGCAATCCATTGTTTTCTGAAATTATTTTAATTAATGTAGGACTTTTTATTATTGCTATTATTCAAAACTTAATCTTATTACCTTTGTGTCCTATTACCTATAAAAATGTTATATATATGATGTTTATTTTCAAGACCTGCTTAGATCACTGGCCTTGCTGTATACTTATGACATTTCTCAAAGAATAAGAATTTAATTTCTTATGTCAACAAACAACATCTGATATTTCAATTACATGGTTATTTCATGTGGTACTCTTACATTTGTAAGTAGGCATGTCCTCTAAAAACACAAACCACAGCAAAGCCCTTTCCCTAGTACTGGAGTGTTCATAACTGGGAAATTTTATTAGATTGTTTTGTTGATTGCTATCTCCTGATAGAGACTTTACATGGGATTATCTGATCTGTAACTTCATTTTCAAGTTAAAAATATTCTCAAATAGCCCATTTGATTTGGAAGGACCCACACTATAATAGATACATTCACAGTCTTTATTTAAGATTCTCTTCTGAAAAAAAAAAAACAAAACTAAAATCAAACCAACATATTTTCACATACTTCAACTTGTGAAGAATTAATTTTTATAATTTTAGAATAAATTTCAAAGCCAACATACATAGAAGAAGTCAGATTTGTAGTATATGCCTTGTAGATTGGAATAAAATGTGTTTATAAATTCCAATTATCCTAAGAAGGTTCACAGATTCATATTTTTTGGCTATTCTCTCCAAATGAGATAGCTTTGTGACTTATATTTTAGCTTTCTTTAATAGGATAAAGGGGATTAGAATTTGGGTGTTAAAGCTTTCTGTGTTTGTTATGTTACTGCAAGGCAATTGTTGTGATTCTTGGAAACAGCAGTGCTCTGCTGCTGACATATTTAATTTCTTACAATGTGCTGTGGAAATTGTATTACTAGATAAGAATAATATTGCTTAAGGTGTCTTGGGAATTTCTCGTAATTCAGTGTGTCACGGTAAAAGCTGGTAACAGATGACCCTGCTAAGTGATATGTGGAAGAGGCACAATGCATAGATGCCTCAGGGATAAGTATCTTCCCCTTGGGAGATAGAAAAGAGGACAAACACTTTAAATTCTATCACGAGTATTTTCCAGGGTATGCCAAGTTATTATGTTTGGACAGACACTATTTTTGCAAGATTCTTCCTGTTGCTTCTAAAACCTCTCTAGCATGAGGCTATCTGGGACTTCTAAAGTGTTGTTGGCACTGTCTCACTCAGGACTAGTCACTGCACATGCTGTAGATTAAATTGTTCCAAGAGTTTAGCTGATGGTCTCTCCTCTGGAATTTTACTTTTACAAATGTTGGTGTTTAATAATTCCTTGGCCAGTGACATTTCATCTGTAAGCAGAGTAGCTGAAACTTAAGGATGTATTTGAGAATAAAGTGATACTCAGCATGAAAAAAGACACAAATAGAATTTCAGAACCCATTGAATAAAAGATGAAAATATTTTGAAAATTAGGGCTATGATAGTATAAATTTAAATAAGGAATTTTACATTATGTGAATTTTGCTTCAGATACTGATAGAGTTCATATATCAGTTTGAACTTACTTGGCAGGTGAATAATTGGCATGGTTATGAAGATTATGATTATTGGAAGGGTTGTTCTGGAAATAGGCATTTCAAATCACAAAACAAAAAGCTCTTAAAGAGACAAGTTAATCAGCTAAAAACTGAATCCTGCATCATGACAATTTGTAATTACCCTGTACCTAAAACAGTAATATTGAAAACAGAACAAAAAGATTTCTACTAAAGACTTTCATGCATGCCTGCCTTAAATATTTCAGATATTTATATCTGCATATTATTTAAATACTAAACAACAATTGTAGATAATCTCTTTTATACTACTGTGATTTTTTTATACTGTGGCAATTGTTGCGTTTGTAAATGTTAATGATCAAATAGAGGTTATTTACATGTTTTCAGAACACTCAGATAAGACAATTTCTGTCTTGTTTTGAAATAAAATGCCTGCTATCCAAATGTTCTTAACTGTAGTCTGAAAAATGTTTGCCACATATTTGAACACAGCAATCAGTAACCTGGATAGGGATTTCTTAAAGGAAAACTAAAGGGTCAAGAAAGAATTCCCTGGGAGAATGAATCTTCTTTATTCATGAAATGAGAATGTATTGACACTTGAGGAAACAATTCAGTGATTCTTGAAACATATTTCCATTAACCTCTGACCTAGACTGGATAAGTAGAGTAAAACTATGCTGATTTTACTGAAAACATAGGATTTCAGCATCCCTTTTGTAAACACAAAATTTACCAAATAGTGACCATTTCTTGACAGAGCTTCCAGTCAGTGCCTTTTTTTCTTGTTTTTCATTATGCTAATTTAGAATTCTTTCTTAAAAGGTGATGCTGTCAAATATCTCTCCATTTAGGAACTTGTACTTATAATTATATACTCATTAGAAATGTAGTGTCAAAATGCAGAAAACCATTTCAGTCTCCCACCCATACACAGTCATAGCATAGAAATAATTTTTCATTTATGTGAGCATCAGTGACTGCATTTAGTATGTCAATTCCTTGTTGTTTAGTCCCAGTCACCTTCCTCTTCTAGATGAAGCATCCCCTCTTATCACCAGAAAGCCAAGGCAGCAAACAGAATGAACCAATAACAAAAAAAAAAAGAGTTGGGGTAATTGTCTATTAAACAGCCTGCCCAGGACTGTGTGTTTCTAGAAACATGTAAATCAAGCTCAGGCATTCTCCTCTTCAAACATTTTCAAGTGGTTTGGCTAAGTCCTGTGTTCCTCTGGGATATCAGCTTCCACTTGCTCTGTGGCCTCCTAGCCCATGAATTTTAATTTTCTTGCCCAGGATTCAGTCTGCATGTGTAGCTGCCTGTACTAGCCACCTGCACTAGCCACCTGCAAGGAAGCAAGGGGGCACAGGACTGTTTGCTGAGATGGTGTTTGTTGGTATGGGCTGTGTCAGGAGAATTGTATGCTCTTTGTTTCTACCTGCTCTGGAAAATTTCTAGGAGCTTTGCCTACATTTTCTTGCCTGAGGAGGGAACAGACAGGCCATGGGGTTTTTTTTCCTGGAAATATCTACATGGCAGCTTTGGTTCTGTTCTATCCTTCATGCTGCTTCACCAAGTAGTCACAGCCCAGCAGCTGATGCTGCTGCAATTCCTACTGCCCATGTCCATTACAAGGCAAAACTAGCCAGGCTGTAGCAGTTCTTGTTGTGCATTTTGGTCTACCCTTTATGTCTCTCTGAAAAATATGCATGTAAAAGAGGAGAAATACCACCTTCTAACACTTGATATTTCAGTGAAATTTTACTTGGAATTTCTTGAAACATAAGAAAGATACTTTGCTAGCGTGAAAAGTTATATCCCTGCTGAATAGTAGAGGTTTGTCAAGAAATGGAAGAGGCAAAAGTTACAAGAAAAAAATTTACAAGAAGCAAAACTGTTAGAATGTGATGAATTGGGGTGATCTGGGCAGAATACTTTTCTGCTAAAATAACTATCTAGAAGTGGCCATTTTATGGCTTTCTAAATAACAGAGGTATATAAACACTCATCTTTCCAGTTTGATTAAAGCTTATATTGGCATATCAGTGTTTTATATAGCATTATGTCATGTAGAATTACTTGTTGAAACATATATTTAAACTTGGTATTGTCATGGGACTTAAAAAGCCTAAACAGCTGTTAACTAAATTAGAGAGATAGAAAAGGAGGGAAGCTTTTTGTCTCTAATCAAACATAATGGTGCTTTGAAATTAATTTAATTGTTTTCATTTTGTCAGAAGTTTCAGCATTTAAATCTTCCATTCTAAACAAAATAAAAAGAAGTTTTCCCAAATTGGAGCTGTTCCTGCCACATTCCAGAGAGCATACATGTGTTGCTGACACCTTGTCCATCATCTACATAAGCATCTGAGCTGCATGGAAGCAGTTGCCATGAACATACTCCCTTTCTTTTCATTTAATTCTTATTTGCACTGGTAAAGTATTGTCTCTGTTCTGTACATCCTTTGAGATGCAAAAGGAATAAAACTTACTTGCCTCTGCTCAGAAAGTGACATCAGTCTTCTGCATGAGAAAATTCCAGGCCCAACAGACTGCATCACTGGAAATATGACTTGTGGCTGGTGACATGGCTTAAGAATTGCAGAGAATTCCTTCAATTCCTTTTCTTATTTTATATTGCTGTTACTAGTGGCATTTGAATAAATTATATAAATGTGCATAAACCACTAAGACAAGAAAACAAAAACATCCTAAGTACAATTAGGAATTTGTTCACCAAGACTGCAAATCTGTCCAGTAAGACAGCAGCAGCTTGGAATTCCATCTGGGGCCACCTGATCTGTTGTTTTGCAAAGAGGAAGTAAAATAATGGGCCAGAAACACAGCAGGGTTTTTTAACATATTAATACTGGTTGTAATAGCACTATAATGAAGGCAGGTAAGAGAGCTTCTTTCCTGCTTTCAAATTATGTAGTAAATATGTATCCATTTCCAGATGGTCACCATGTAATGTAGAAGAAGTTTAGAGAATTAATTTAAACCAAACATTTTGACACTTCTTGCATTCTGAACTTGGTGATATAAATACAATTAATTCTGATTAGCAGATCATCAGATCCAGCTAGAAAATCCTTGTAACTCTTGTTTCCATCTTATGTAAAGCTCAATTTTATATAAATAATATTTTTAAAAATTATTTAACTCTAGAAAGTTTATTTGTATTGAAAAATTGTAATGAGAAAATAATTTCAAAAGTTAAATTAAAAACTAAGGTACATGAAAAATGCTTATTACTGTTACAAAACACATTTCCAAGTACTTGGTGAGATAAAATGGATGAGGACTGATCTCATTCAAGTATAGTGTCCAAAATCCATATTGCTTACCTGTCTGATTTGTAAGAGAAATTATCTTAAAATTGATTCTGAAAAACAGAGATAGTGTTAAGTTACTTAAAGCTGGTATTAATATATTCTAGAATAGCAGCATCTATATATATATGAGGGTTGCTTTATAGACACACCCCTGAATTTTCTGGATAGCTCTGTGTGTGTACACATAAGTGTGCAGCTACCCACTCACACACACTGGTGGGCAAGATTAATAGGCTTTTATCTGACTCTGCACCATTAGGGAGCAGTAAAGGCATCCCTTTACAAATTATGTGGCATAAATTTGTATTGGTAGTAATTGCATCAATCAGTGCTATAGAAGACATCTAACAAAAGAAACAGAGACACATTTTGTTCAGATTATTAAATGGATTGGAAAGGTTAATAATAAGCCTTGAGCCAGAAAGTGTTCTAGACTGATTTTTTCCCCCTTGGTTATATAATACAATATTTCAAAGCACATTTATTTCCAGAAAAACAATTATCTCAAAAAATACTCCCTCTTTGCCATTATACTTACCCTTTCTCTTCAATGTCAGTTCTGTGTTATTAAAGTAATTTTCCTTTAGTGCAGTAATATTTGTAGAGGAAGCTAATTAGTTAACTTGTGGATTCTATTATCCATAATCAGATAGTTTACTAAGCTGCAATTAGTTGCACCTTTCAAGACTCACTGAAAGTAACACAATTGCTTAACTGCTTGGAAGAGCCTGAGGTTACAGCAGTAAGTGAAGTGACATAATTTACCTTTCTAAAACATTTTATATTGATTACTCATGTAAAAGGAGTGAATTTTCAAGGCCAACACTTGAGAGTCAAAGATTTTTGTTTCTAATCTTGTACACCTAATTTCCAAATTACAGGAACTAAGAGCATAGAACTTCCATTTATTTTCCCACATAGTCATTTCTTCTCTGAGCACAGTCACACTTCATGACTGTAAGCAGTTCCAGAACATGTGTATCTGAGGTTCTAGTTTGGACTGGGATGAACTACATGCTGAAAGACCCCAGGAACTACTCACTTGCAAAAACTTAGACATATAATGGCACACCTAAGGTACTCCTCCTGGCTTGCAGCTCCTACCCTTGGGCATGTGAAATGGCAATAGGTATCTACATTCAGACAACTTTGTGCCATCCCTCTGTCAGCTGAAACAGGAACAAGGGATAACAATCTCAGCTTGTTGCTGCCTGTGTTTGGTCAGATGACCCCTACACTGAAAGTCTTAGGAGCAGACTTTGTAGGGCTTTAAAGTCATCTGTTTCCTAGAAATTCAGTAAATCATTAATAACACTTACTTTCTCAACTTTGAAAGCAAATTAAATATATTTAGCTCCCCACTATTTATTAACAGTCAAAACCATCAGTGTATAGACATGATTGTTCTAGAGTTGGATATTTGACATTTGAAGAAACAGACTGTCTTATTACCTCTGATTTGGAAGGAGATTTTCCCAAATTAGTCAGTTTGATTTAACTGGGCTTTAGAAATATGCAAATACTTAATATTGTCCTTTTACATTTTTTGCTGTCTATTCTTACAACGTCAATAGTGAATTCTTGGCAGCAACTTCTGAACTGTACCTTTTTCTTACAGGTTCCAGAGAGACAAAATAGGAGTATGCAAGGCTAGGGATAATATGTTTTGGCAACAAACCAAGGTTTCTAGAAAACACAACAAAATTCTTTTGCTACACTGAGGCTTTGCAATAGGATTGCAGTGGTGTGGTCTTATTTTTGTCTCTGAGGTGGGAGGCTACCCAAAAGCCATTACCCTAGGGTGCTTCAACACAGATTTTAGCTTTAATAACTACTATCTCAGGCAGCAAAAGTGGGCAATCTCTGAGCCAACATGTTCCACAGTTTTAGCTAGAGAAGGCAAAGTGCTATCTTTTTCTTAGATTCTAGTGTAATCAAAAATAAACTACGTTTTTTATAAAACCAATGATTGTCTAATAGATTTCACACTTTGGAAAGCTGTACAGTGTGTAATTTAGACTGAGTAAAATGATTTGATGCTTTTTCATACTCGTGTATGTAAGCCTGGACCCATCTGGCTTTGTGCCACAGTTTTTTAGATTTGCTTGAGCTATTGGTCCATATTCTAAAATATATAATTAATTTTCTAGCAACTATGATTTTACCTTTCAGTTCTGATCATCTACCTACTGTAATTGCAGCCTTTTTCAGAACAAGGTCATCTCATATTATTGCTGTTAGGGACACAAAATTTCATTCCAGACAATTCTCCAAGGTTTAAGTTTGTATCTTACCAGTTATTTCCTGTGTACAGAAAACTTCTGTGTAAAATTCCAGTTTCTAAATACAAGACAGGCAAATTTATATTGCATAAAGCTGTAAGACTTTTAAAGATGTTTAGTTTGGTCAGTGTCCTTGTTCCAGGTTATTTGACAAACTGAAGTGGCTTAGAACTGGTTTGTGCATTTTCTATTGAGATTGAGAATTTGGACTTTTAATTTGCTTTCTGTAAGTGTCACTTGAATAGATGAGTATCTATATTTAGAAGTAAAAAATTCTTTTTTGCTTGTTATTTTATTTCTCAGGAAACAGAAATGCACCAATTCTAATTATATGCCCAAAACAAACAAAGCTGTTATTGTAGTTGTTTTTCTGTACATCACTATGGTATGTCAGCCTGTGGATAATTAGGTAAAGCAAACTCTGTCATGAAGAGGAGGTTATGTTGACTTTTTGTTTGGTAGTGTGATGCAGTGCTAGTTGTTTGACTGTTACCACAAAAAGGAGAACATTTTTTAGAAATAATCATACTGAGTGTATAGATGTCCTGATTATATAAATAGTACTGCACATTTTAACAGTATTCCTTAAACTGTCATGTGAGATGTTAAACTGTAGAAGTGTTTTCAATTCTACTTATGCACTGAGTTTTCTTTATTCCCAGGTCCAGTCTGAGTATGACATCACCCAATATGAGAATATTTTTCTTTTGTGCATGATTCTGGAACAACTTCTTCAAAATGACACAGAAGAAAGTAACATTTCAAGCTCAGACTATGGAGGAAAAGAAAAAATCAAATTTCTGAAGAATCTTGATCAAATTATTCTTCATCTCTCAAATGAATTCCCTTTGTTTTCTTTATATTTGTGGAGAGTGAGTGTTCTTTTGAACTCAGGTCAAATGCAAATTGATTAAAACAAGCAGCCTACTTTTTAATGGTTCATTTGTTGTGGGATTGCATTGGAAAGTTTTTGTTCCAGAGAGGGATATTGTCCATATTGAAAAACATTTACTTTAAAACTACTATTCTATACAGCAGTTTCAGAGATAATGCAATTTTTTTCCAATTCTGAATATAGAAGAAAATGTAATAATCCAGGTGCCATTTTCAATAAATGCTGTTTCTTATAATAGAAAACAATGTGTTGGTATTTGTGCACACAGTGAAAATGGAACAAAGAAAGTTCTTTATGATGCTGTTTAAAATAAACAGTATGAATTTTAAAATACAGTCATGATATGTGTGTAGAGCTTTCAAGTCAGGAGACTACTGCCTGTCCTTTAGGAGTTGTACAACTTCTGTATGATTTAGAGACAGTGTCTTGTTGGCTGAAATAAAAATGTTTATTTTAAACTTGGTAACTCATCAGTCCAAATTCTTATTGGACAGACTTCGTTACTGAATCAAATGAAACATTACTTGAGCAAAATAAAATCTGGTGCTCAGTTTCACAACTTTCTTACACTCATTGTGTACTGCTTGGCTTTACTTGTGTATGCACAAGTTTAGATGCAATAGGCCTAATTCACTCTGAGTAATGATTTCAAAGATCTAACCTGAAGATGTGTAATTCATTTAATAGTTACTTTAAACCTTTCTGTTCAAAATTAATGACTATTAGTTAAATTCCCTTTCGTATATTTACATATTATCTGATACGTAATTTTTTTCTGTGTGCTCGTATATTCATTAGTAATAATTAAAGTAACATATTTTAACAGAAATTATCTTAAAAGGTCTATAAAGTGTGAGTTCACCAATGTTTTAACTGAACATAGTCTTTGATAAATCTAAAGTATAACTATTATGATTAATTCCTTTTTTTCTATTAGACAAACAACATTTTAGTTTTATTATGTCTTCTAGAAGTGTATATTCACTATAAATGCAAAACATTTTGAGCATTAGTCCTTGTCCTTCCCCTTGAACTTGTCGGATCAATTTTTATGTCAGGAAAATTCTCTGAAACACCACTATCTTGTTAATTTGAATGCATTTATTTTGTAATAAGCCTTTGCTTTATATATATGGAAAATACATTGATATTTAGAAAGCGAGTTGCTTTGGTGGTGAATTGGCTCCCCAGAGAGTGTTTCTTAGTTAAGACAGTGGCCCCTGTTCTGTTTCTTAAACTTCATATTTGATATGTCATATGGTAACATTTGTTTAATGCTTTCTTCTAGCCAACTTTCTTTCAACAAAAATGTTTGAGTTGCAAAACAACCATTCCTGACTAATCTCATGAGAAATTTAGATAAGTTTAGCCAAACTAAAGAAAATAAATCAGTGTGTAAGTTTAGTAGCCACTCAGGAACTATTGTGCCCTTTTTGTTGCTGCTTTACTTGTTTGTTTGTTTGTTTGTTTCCTACTGGTGGAGGATCAGTTCTTCCTTCTCCCTCCACAGCACCGAAAACATGATTACAAAAACAGAAAGTAAAGGAACAAACAAAATGAACAATTATCTAATTGATATAATAATTTTCATTTTAATTTTTTGAAAAAAGCTTCATCCAAAAGTAGTATATATCAAAAGACAAAATGCAGAAGGATACTGGCATCTATATAATAGCAAAATGTGTATTGTTTCAAGGCTGTTGTTTGAAAGAAAAGTTTCAACCCTAGATTGCACACCATATTTGTTCATCAATTGGCAAAAACTATTTTTATTGTTAGTAAAGCAACTCAGGCAAAAAAGGGACACATATTTTCTTCTTTGCAGATCGTAGCACTTTCTCACCAGCAAGCTCTCTAGGCTACTGGAAAAGCAGTGGATATTTTGGGAGATATATTCATCCTTAGCGAATTTTGAAGTCACTGCTCACTCGAGACATGATTTTTGAGATCTTCTTTTCACAGCATACAGAAAGACAAGGGTTTGTAGCCAGAGATGGCACAACTATGTGGCACTTATGCTCTGACAGGGATTTGGAACAGTTGCGCAGCTTTGAAAGTGTTGAGGCAGAGTGAGAGTTCCCCTTGCAATGCCATTGCAGCAATTTAGACACACACTTGCCTCTCTGCAGAACTGCTGTTAACTGGTCACCTGGGCTCTCCTTATCTGCTGTGTGCAGAATTAAATAGGGCAGTGAACCACCTTAATGAACACCTCAGCTTTGGTGGGGCACTAACCCCTGCAATCAGAATACTTACTGTCTCTTGTTTCTTGGAGATTTTTCACTAAGGTGAAAATGCACAAAGGTAGACTTGTACATTTAGATGTCTCCATGTGGTTGGCATATCTAATCTATGAAACACTTGCAAAGTAACCCAGTGTTTTAGTCTGGGTATCTATCTGCCACCCCAAAGGACTGCAGGTCTTCTCTAAGTCTTGTCACATTTTCGCTCTTCATGTAGATGCCTCTGATACCCTGGAGCATCTTTAGAGGCACTGTCACTTAAATGTGTCAGCCTAGACAACTGAACAGTGGTGATAGCATGAGCTTAGATACGTAGCTCACCACCTCAAAAATGCATTTAGATGTCTTAATCTGAAAACTAAACCCCACATTTGTGATACCTTATATGTTTTAGAGTAGGAAATCCTAGATTCAAATGCGTTTTTCAAACAGTTTCTGCTCTTATCCAATGACTGTTAGATGTACCTTGAGTAAACACCACTGTTTTTAGTTTTGAAATAAACAGGATGACTGAGACAGTCCCTGGAGGATTTACAACCAGGTTACAAAAAACCTGCCTGCATCTTGGACTTAATTTAAGTCTTCAAGTACTTACTGAGTAGGTATGACCATGTCCAAGTTTTACCTGTCTGGCCTCCAGAGAGGAATAGCAAGTCCAGAGAAAGTACCTGTGCTCTTTGCTGAGTGTAGACTATTGGATGTCTCAAAAGAACAATCTCAAGGTCCAATGTGCTGAGCCTAACATCTCATAGGCTTAAATAGGAAACACTGGAAAATAATTTGCTGTGACCTGTGATTGCTCTCTGGAGTGTTTTACCTGATTTACCCTTGCAGTTTTAAAATGAACAGTTCAAGGATATTTCTTTTGTCTTGCACATCTTTTTCTAAATAGAGGTACTTCAGATGTTGGCAAAATGCTATTGTTCTGCAAATGCAAATTTTTCAGCCTTATAAATACAAATGTATATATAAGCCCACAGTTAAATTATATAGTTAAATTATATATTTATATGGTTGAATTAACAATGCCTATTTATTAGTAGCATAATAATAGTTTATGATTTTATAATTTGTTGTTCTGCCACATTCGTAGCTTTCTGAATGACTGACTTTCATGCCTGTCTCTGTCTGTTTTAAAAAGAATTTTGTGGTACAGCGTCTCTTCTTATGGAAATATAAAAATTATGAGACAAAGAAAATAAATTTTTATTCTAGTGTGTTCCATTGACTGTTCTATTCCCTGAAGAGGTTTGCATTCCTACTAATGACAGCAGTGGGTGGGATTTTGAAGTGAACTGTCTCAGAATGTTTTTGTAAACTTAGTTTGGAATCTTTTCATAATCTGTTTGTAATTTATTGATTTTATGAATTATTGCTTATATATGTTGTTAACAGTGAAAATGAAGTTTTACCCTATTTTAATCCTGTAATAATGTTTCTTTTTCATTCAGTTATCTACTCATTAATATGATACAGTTTGTAGTTTACTGTGATGCAGCATTAGTTGATGTTCACAGGATCATAGGGAAATATGGGTTGGAGGGGACCTCAAGTCTCTAGTCCAACTTTCTGCTTCAATCAACATTAGCTGTGGGATCAAATCAATGTTGGTCCAATCAATGTTGTCTGTTGCTGTTTCAGTATTCAGTCAGGTATTGAAAACTCTCTAGGACAGAGTCTGGACAACCTGCTCTTTTGCTTGACTGTCTTCACAGTTAAAAAATGTTTCCTTGTGTACAGTCTGAGCTTGTATACAGTTACTTTGTTTATGATCAGTGTCTTAAATCTTTTCACCACCCAGAGCCTGGATCTTTGATGCCTTGATACCTTCCTTCCCTGGAGGCTGCTGTTAGGTCCCCCTGCAACCCTCTCTTCCCCAGGCTGATCAGGCCCAGCTCTCTTAACCCCCCTGGGCACAGATGCTCAAGCCCAGGCGTTTCAGTACCCTGTGCTGAACAGCTTCACTTTATCAGCATCTTTTACTGGGGGCCTAAAATGAGCAGTAGTAGAGCTGCAGTTTAACAAGTGCTGGTTAGAGGTAGGTAATCCCTTCCCTTAAACTGTGCTCCTGCTGAGTGCACAATGCCCTTGGCCCTTGTCACTGCCATGGCCACTGCAGGCTCACAGTCAGCTCACTGCCCACCAGGGCCCCCGAGGGCTTTGCCTGCAGAGCTGCTCTCCAGCCAGGCACTTCCCAGCCTGTATCACTGCAAAGGAGACTGCTTTCCCAGGCTGGACACTTTGCACTGGTCCTTCCTGAAGTGCAAGTCTCAGTGATCAGCTTGAGAGAAAAGTAGTAAAAACTACAGTCAAATAAAGTCAGAGAACTACATTAACATTAGCATCTTCTATTTCAGTTTAATAATGAAAAAAAGAGTGAGTTTTAAAGTATTTTTAATTATTCATAATGCTAAGCAGAAATACAGGAAAAGCAAAGGATGTTTGTTGTGTTTGTTTTCATTGCCTGAGCAGATGTCCTTATATGTATGTTCCCTTTAGAACTCAAAGAAGTTTTATTGCTTTTTTGTTTCTATAGCTATATACTTCTAGCTTTCCTGGATCGTGCTTTTCTGTCACATGCCAGTAAGGGTCTTTTTCTGTTCTGCAATTCTTAATTGCCTTGCTTTGAGACAATTTCTGTAACTTCATCCAGATGGTCTGCTTCACTTAGGCCTTTATTAAATCATCTCCCCCTTATGTAAATTGTTTCACCCTCTTTTTGTTTTTCCTTTTTTGCATATAAGTAAATTCACTTAGTCCGCACCTGCTTCTTTAATTGAACAAACAAAGTTAGTTTACAGCCTTGCTTTAATTAAGCCATTCTTTCAGTATGATTTCTTCTAAACTTGCTGATTTCAAATTCATCTTGAATTCTTAGAGGTTATGCTCATCCTTAAAATAGTTATACTAAGTAGAGGCTCCTCCTTGAGAAGAGCACTGTTTGCATATCACCTGCTTACCAGGCTTCAGTTCATGTTTGAGACAATCTTTCCAGTTATGCTTAAGGAAGCAGTCTCTGCAAACCAGTATCATCCCCCAGTGAAAAGAAGTAGTTCCAAACCAAGATCTTTGTTTGGGGTTGTTTAAAAGGGCAGTGCTTTTTCTTTGCTCATTCTCCTAAATGCCAGCAATTCAGGTGACTTAGGCCAATTCTGGCACTTTACAGAATTCAGCTGTTCAGTACATGCAGCTTGAAAAGCAGCACACAGGCATTCATTAACAATTTCTCCAGCACAGGAGAAACTGTACGCTGCAGATTTTAGCAATGATGCTGGTTACTCCTCCAAGATGTCTTGGTGATTTCTTGCTTTCTTCTGTCAAAGCATAGGGATTTTTTTTTTGCAATTATAATTATTGAATTTAGGTATATTCTTTGAAGACTTTCTTTCCAGCCTGTGGAGACTGAAATTCGTTTCTGTCCTCCAGAGCAGCTGACCTCCCCTGACCCCAGCATGATGACACCTATGAATTTCATAAGTATGCTCTCTGATGTATTCAGCTGAGTTTGTACAGTCAGAGGAATATTATGAAGTAAAATCTCTGGAGAAAACAACAGAAATTTAAACTCCTGTAAATTACTATTATGTACAGAAAGAAGATAAAACGTTGAAAGCAAAGGTACTATTACAGGGGAAATACAGAGCCTAATCTGTTTTCTTGTAACATAAATGAGCTCCACTGCTTTAGTGAAGCATTTGTTTTATGTTTCTGCTGAATGCAAGAAAAAATTGTGTCAGCCTAATTTTTTATTATCTTTTTGACATAAAGAATTAACAAGAAGGGTCTACAACCACAGAAGGCTGTGAACTCCCTTATATACTACACCTTTTGTTATCTGATGAAGATACTGGGTCATTTCTGACCTTCACAGCCCTTTATTCTGTCTTCCTCTGGAAAGTTGTTACTTTAGGCTATTGTGTATTCTGAGTTTTGTCTTTTGAACCAGAGATTAGGAAATACGTCCTGAGCCAGAAAAAGAAAGAATTGAAGATTAGTCTTGTAGTTTGCTATTTTTCTTAGTCACTGACTCCTTTGAACTCCTTTCTTTTAGGGGGATGGGATGTGGTGGAAAGAAGAGGGCTAACTATCCACAGGGGAGTTCTCAATACCTGTTTTCAGGACTTTTAGAGGTATCAAGATACCTTACTGGTACCTCACTAGTACTTCTTAGTCATGTGATAATGAGCCCTATCAAGATCAGTGTTCCTCAGGCCTTAAGACAACTGGTTTTCAGCTAATCTTTCAATTTTAATAGCCATCCACAAAAACGATTGTAAGGGCTTAAAAAATTCCACATTTACTTTACTCTGAGGCTATGTTGTTCTCACAGTACAAGAGAAAGGAGACAGATGAGAGAAAAAAAAAAAAAAACAGAAATATAAACCCTGATGAGACCTCCCAGAAAGTGCAAACTCAGTGAAACTTTCTAAAACCCTTCAGCAGTGTGTCATGCTTCTAAGGGTGCAAGCAGCATGAACAAATCATGCCTTTCAGGGTCCTTGGCTGGAGTGAGCACGGGCAGTAAGAAAAATGTTCCCCCCAGCTGGTGCAGTGCCCTCAGCACTGTGCACTACAAAGATCCACAGCGTTACTGCTTTGGATCACCAGGGCAGGCACCTGGGCCCTGAGCAGGTAATTCACTACAGATCTTCTTTATGAAACTAAGCAGAGTCTGCTTCCTACATAAAGAGTCAGTTGCAGCTTTTTCATAATGTTTTGTCAAAAAAAAAAAAAAGGAAACTTTCATAACCAAGCAATGTAAATTTCTGATGTCCCACTTGATATTATTTTTTTTCTGTTAATGATCAATTTTAAGGCAAACAAGCTACTCTATTTCTAAGGAGACTTTGTTTTTCTTTTTGTTTTTATATAAAATGCTCTTTTGAGCAGAGAGAATTTATAAGAAACTATGCAACCCTTTAAATGTTAGGCTACCACCATTAGAATGTAATAGATTTTTTGGTAGGTTTTTAGTGCAGCAATTTGTTCTACTATTCAGAAAACAGATTGTACTATTTGAGCTGTCAAAAGTCTGCTCATATATTAGAAGCTAATAGGAGCACAAAGGAAGCCTGTTCCACATGGATACTACTACAAATTCCTTGTTGCACTAAAGTGTGGTTGCAAGCACCTCTGTGTGACATTAATGTATACTCTTGAGCAGCATACTCAACTTCACTTTTTTCTTCCTAATGATTATAAAACCCAAAACTGACATCCAACCTGTAAGAAGTAAACAGAATAGAACTTTAGGATTCTGTTTGGCATTTCTAGCTTTTTGCTACAAATGAGAAAGAAAATCTACTTAGTATTATTTATGCTGTAGTATTAAAACCACTTAAGGCAGTGAGTGAAACAAATAAGTTAAAGAAATATGTGCCAATCATGTATCTCACTGGAATTATTTTTGAGGCTTTCTGGGTTTTCCACTCATTAGTTTCTAGTAAAGTTGAAAAGGGTACTGGAGGCAGGCTGCACTCAAATCATTTCACTGCTGAGTTAATGATCCTCTTCCACACAAAGTTCCCTTATGGCTATTTTGAAATAAACTAAGGAGTTTCATTTTTAACAAGGGAAAATGTTGATGGCTCAAAGGCTTTGTTGTGTTCAGTGACTAGACTGCACACCAATACCACATCTACCCTCATTGTTAGCACCTTCCCTCATGTCTTCAGCTCTGGTTAGGCAGCCCATATAGTGAGAGCTAACTGTACCTGTTTGGCAGTTAATGAGAAGGAAGAAATTCTGACATTGTGTGATCACCTTTAAAATGAAACCATTCCAAGGTCTTCTTACCTATTTTATTTTTGCAAAATCTTTTACTTCTGTTTTGGTGACTGCAGGTACATAGTCATAACTAAGGGTTAGATTCTACATTCTTTACTCAGGGTAACTTAGAATAAGGGGTTTTGTTCCTGTTCCTGGTTTATTAATTTTAACTTCAGGATGCAGGAATTAATAGAAAAGCAGAAGCATGAATGCTAAGCTCCCATAGCACTCTTATCCCAAAGAACAGAAAAGACAAAAGCCTTATAAATTACACCGATGAAGAAACCTGTGTAGTTTTTAGGGGTTTTTATATATTTCTTCTGGATGGATTATTTTCAAAAACATTTTGAAAAAAGGGCATATCATAACCAAACTATCATTTCTGCTTTCAAGCTCAGTGACTGAATTCACATCAGCAGCACTTTAAAGGAAGATGAGAAATTGTAAGTGAAAAAATATCTTACTAATTTCCAGGCTGATAAATATCAGAACATTTTACATGTTGTCTTGGTAATGTGCTACGAAGTGTTGATAAACAGGAATATATCCATTTAAGATTCCATGTCCCTGTCAGATCTTATATTCTTCAGTTGCTTTCATTTAACTCTCTAGGCTCTCCTCAATGATTCAGTCTTCCCAGGCAGCATTATTTGTGTTGCTATCCTGAACTGATTTGATAATAACTTTCTGATAACATTATTCTGTTTGGAGAGTAGTAATTCTAGCAGAGCATTTGGTCTGCTTTGTATAATTGCAGTCTTCCTTGAGCACATTGCAGCTGCTTGTACAAATACACCATACATTGTGCTGGATTTATTAGATACTTAAGTCCACTAACACTACTGGACAGGTTTGTACATTAAGATTTAGACATGGGGTTTTGGGGTTTTTTTTTCAGTGAAAGAAGTGGCTAAACTCTTCTAACCAGTCTCTGATCACACTGATACAGGTGTTTGGTTAGGATGGCTCAGTCTGGCACAAATGTGCACTTCATTTCCCCTGAGATGGTTTTGGTGTGTGAGTAAAAGCAGTTCAGTAGGCTGTCATGATCCCAGGCAACTGCAGTCTAGAAGTAATTTTGGGAAGTGACCTTTTCAGTCAGTTCAGATGCAGTCAGGAAGAAGTAATTGTGTCTGCAACCTTACCATTCCTGGGCTCTCCTTTCTTTTTTGTGTGCTTAACTGCTTTGCCTTTCCCCCTTCCTCTTCTTGGATGATAGATACCTGTACAATTTGCATCACTCACCACACAGATTTATCAAAGAATTATCTTAAGCCAATATGACCTGTAGAGCTTCTCACAAAAAGCATTAGCAGATCTCCTGGTTCAAAAGGTGGCCCCTGAAGGCAGTAGTAAGGACATTTGATTGTTCTTCTTATGCAGATGGGTCACCCATCCAAGTGTAGAAAATCAGTGATCCCTGCTCAGTCTGACAATAGGTGATTTAACCTCTCTGTCCTGACACTTTCTAATTCACCAGCACAGACAAAGTCCTCAGGTTTCACAGGTAATCTCATTTCAAGAAATTGAAATAGGCTTTTGTACAGACACGACTGTTGCCAGAAATTTGTGTAGGTGTGTTATGCTTTGTCTAATATGCACTTATGTGTGTTTACAAATTTCATTGCAGGGTTTGTGTCCTTTGCTTTATATGTCATCCTACCCCAAAGGAAATGTCACCAGAGGCTCTCAGCTCTGGAGAGGGTGTCAGGAAAAGTCCTAGAAGAAGCAGGGGAGCAGATCATTGGATGGATAACAAGCCATGGGGCCTGAACTTCCAGGAAGCAGAATAAAGAGAAGTCAGTGTGAGAGAATTCCTTAAAAGTAGAGTTAGTGCCTGTGCTTCCAAAGTAGATGGCATGGGAGAGCTAGATCACAAATCAGCAGCTGGAGACAAGATATCATCCTGGGCTGAAATCTCTAGCACATACAAGGTTATATCCTTCCTGGAGACATTAATTTTCTTTTTTTGTGTTAGCTGAAATCTTCTGTGTTTTCTTTATTCCTCTGATTAATTTTGCCTGTTGTTTTGTGATTTGCAAGTTCTCTCCATTTGCTCTGCCTGTGTTTGAGAATGTCACTAATACAATCTCTGCTCCTTCTTGCAGATCACTTCTGACATCATCAGACACTGTCAGTCTTATCACCATCCTCTGCAATACACTCCAGGATAGCTCCCTGCAGCCATGCACCAACATTTATCATTATTTTGCTAATGCTGCTTTTGTCAGCTTTTAGTTTACTCAAGCAGTAGCATGTCCAGCCATGGGCAAACTTCCAAGGGGAAATTTAAATGACAGTCCACATAAGGTCCCCAAGGTAGAGGAGAACAAGCCAGGGTTTAAAGAGGGGACCATCAAAGCTAAGGGTCCTGTTATATATTCAGACTCCATCTCCAGCACCTGTTTAAATCTTTGATAGCACTACTGATCTTACCCATTTATCAACTCTGGTGTTTATCATCCTGAAGGAAATAGTAACTACAAGGGGGAGCAGCTGACAGTAAAGAAATTAAGACTCAGGGGAGGGTAAATCACTCAGAAAAAGAAGAGTACCTTGATTTGACCTTCAAAAGGACAGCTTTAGTGGGAATAGAGCCTCAAAGTATACCATGGAAAAAAGAAACTTTTATAAAAATCTGTAACAATCCAGAAAGTCACAGTAGGAGATACTTGTTTTTCAGTAAAGGCTGTCTCCTGAAATAGGTGCAGCTGAATTATTACAGAAGAGAAAAGCTGCAAGTGAAGATGGATTCAGTAGTCTGCAAGAAATTAAGACGGTAAATAAACAATAAAAATTAAAAAGTAATTAGTGCAAGTAATATTGACTTCTTCCACTTTAATTAATTCCTTAGGAATTATGTTAAAATTGTGCTTGTAAATTTATGTTAATGTAGATTTCCGTTCACAGCATTTTCAAAGATAACCTTTAGAATGCTGATATCATCAAGAAATCATGAGGGGCAAGTTTTCATTTACAGATGTTAAGATTAAGGTAGATATATTAGTGTTAGTAGTCTATATTTCTTGTAATGAAACTACTGTTTCATATTGGACTTTTATTAGACTTCTCAAGAATTCAATTTCTATTTTTATCTGGTTTTCTAGGATTTTTTTCAAAACCCATTAGCTTCATAAGATTAATATATGGAAGTAAGCAGATTTTGAAAATTTCATTTTAATTTCTAAAAATTGAGGCCAGCTACACCCAGTAACAACTTTCACATTGAAGTCTTCAGATTGCCCAAAATTTTAAAGATAATCCTCCTCTAGCACAGAAACTCTGTAAGTTACAAAGACAAAAAGTGTGAACACACTAGCTTAACTTGTGAATAATTTCAAAGGAAAGTTAAGCATAAGATGAATCTTGAATGAATTGAAAGTGCTAACAAAAGTTTGCTTCAAAATTTTCAGGAAATTTTGATAGTACTTTGCACGAAATATAATTTCTGCAACTCCCCAGTTTCTATTTTTTCCTATTGGAATCTTACCTTCAAATTATTACTTTTTTTTACAGATTGGGTTTATTTCTGTTTTTAAATGTATGCATACGTACTTATACTTTATATATACCTTACTTGTATACTTAATTTTATTTTAGACTTATTTCTTTTATGTGCTGTAGTTTTATAATAAATTATGCAAACATACTATTGATATGCCATAGCAACTGAAAAGTCTATAATTTGAATTGTTACTTTATCTTTGGTTCAAATTTTATAAGCAACTGTTTCTCAGTTCTTCTTGAAGTATATTTCTCATTTTGTCTTTGGTGCCTGCAGTTTGAAACTTGAGATGTTTCTGCAATCATTGTCTCCTAAGAGAGGTTTGTGTCACAGAAGAAAATATCTGTCTGTAAGTTTGATTTATTTTTTTTGAGTAGCACTTGCTGGAAATCTGCTATCCATAATTCTTTGTTCTCACGTGTTGTTTATGCTCACAAAGTTTGCACAGCTTACTTGGATTTCTAGATTGCCTGTTACCTTTTACCTTTCAGGAGTTTTTTTGTTTTAGCATTTGTATATAATTCTAGCTTAAACTCTCTGTAGGTGTTTCACATCACAGTCAATTTGTGTCATTCAGAAAATAATTATATCCAACTTAAGTATAAAGCAAGATTGTTCCAGTACTTTGTGTTCAAAAAGGTTTTAGATGCAAGTGGCTCAATAAAGTTCTAATAATTAAAGATTTCATTCAGCAGATCAAATTGCATTAAGTTCAGTTCAAAGTCGTTTAGACATGTCAACAATTAATTCTATAGAAACAAACATTTTTCATTAATGAGCTGCAACCCATTAATATACAACTCTTTGAAAACATAAGCTGCAGTTGTAGCAGAATGTAGTCCTCTGATGGAGCAGCTACAAAGTTTGTCTCTTTCTAAAAGCTTTTTCCAGTGAGGCATTAGCCTCACTGATTTCTATTTCCTACTTGTTAAATTATGGCCTAATTAGCGTAGAGCTTTGTTGTAGAGAAACAGTTTTCACTTTCTAAAATGTTGATCTTTTCATAGTTCTACTCTCAGCAGTATTTTCTGTCTAAAAATGATGCAGCTCTACATCAAAGTTGCCACTTCATTTACTGTTATGAAATGCTGAGGTGATGAGGACTGTGGAAATTGCTGTAATTATGCAAGTTTTTGTGTTTGCTTTTTGTCTCACAGCTGCCTAAGTGTTATTTGAAGATAGGGCCCATCAGCAAACAAAAACTTCATTTACTGAATTTTTTTTTTGTCTTTCCCATTAAATTCCTTCCAGTACAGTAGAAAAGACAAACCTTCAACCAAGAGAGATCCCTCACCTAGACCAAATTTAAAGATTTTTGCTCTACTGCAGTCTGGTTGAATAAAGATCTTGAATCTATTTCTATAATTTTGCCTTCCTTGGCTTATGAATTTTCTGTCTCTCTGTCTCTCACAGCTTAGGTATTCTTGGTGTGATTAAAATCTTATTTACCTGGTATCTAAATCTGATTAAAAATTCTACCTAAATTTAAGAAAACTTACTCAGCAAAATTGTTTTTTAATTAAAACTTCTGTGAAAAATAGGTTTATCTGGTGGATATTTTTCTACCAAAAAAACCCCAAAAGTTTTCTTCAGAGTTCCCAGTCAGCTCTATTTAGCTAAAAGGGGGAATGTTTTGCTACTATAAATCATGCACAGCACTTACAGATAATTTGTGGAGCAATTAAAGTAGCTACTAATGTTTTATGGTGTGCAATTATGTTTCTTCCATCAGAACATCATTAGGAGAAAACTTGTTTGCCCTTGCAAGTGAGCTTGTTAAATGTAAAGAAAAATGCAACTGGCAAGCAATAAAGGGCAGATTAAGGGACAAATAAGATGTCCAAAGAGTTCTTTATGAATGAGGCTTTTTTTTGTTTGCTCAGCTTTTGTTCTTCTAGCCTTCCCTGGAACAAAAATAAGAGCTCTGAAAACCCATTTAATTCTGTATAATTGGCTGACAGTTTAAATGCAACTTCATGCATCAGTGGTAAATATACTGGGTTATAGTTAAGTAAAAAAGCAGTACATTCTGAACTTGTGAACATCACACCACAGCATTGGGAACACCTGAATTTTTCAGAGTTTTAGTGACTCTCCAAAAGATAGGCTTGTGATTTTTAGGAATGTAGGAAGTTCAGGTTGGGAAGGATCTCCAAAGCTCTAATCTTGCCTCCTGCTCTAAGCAGCATCTACGAGAAGGATAAACCTGGTTGCTCAGTGATTTATCCAGCTGAGTTTTGAAAAATTCCAAGGATGCTCAGTTGGAAGCATGACCAGTTCATAGGCTGCATGACCACTCTGGTCAGCATGTTCTGCTGTTTGTTTGGCCTCATGGTGAGAATGTTTTTCCTTACTCAGAAGAGAGTCTCATTAAAGTCTTAATGCCTTTTGTTTTCACTTATCCTTGTTAGCTCTCTTCTCTTCCTGCATCACTGTGGAAAGTCTGGCTTTGGCTCCTTGGTAATCTCTCTGTAGGCAGGAAATTGGTGGTGGAGTTGTTGGTTTTTTAAACTTCATGATTAGACATCTGCCATGATATTTGTGTGAACACTGGAAAATTAGAATTCTTTAGCCTAATAAAGAGAAGACTTAGGGGAGCAATTTTTAGCAGCTTTCAAGTACATAAAAGGTGTATTTAAATATTATGTCTGATTCTGAATTTCTGGTTCATATGTACATTGAAGGTTATAAAGTTACTTGCAGGAATCAGCAAGGCAGAACAGAGTTGTCAGATGGAGCTGAACTCCAGCTTAAAAAGGATTGGTTTAAAGTATAGGCAGAACTAAGTCATGCTTTACTCTGTCAGAAACTTGATCTTTCAGCTGAAATAAAAAAAAGAAAGCAGAAAGTAGTTTGAGGTATTCGTCCTGTTTAATCCTTAGTTTTTAGAAGAGATAAAAATGGAATCAGAATAAGGTCTGTTCAGAGAAAATATCCAAACTTTTTATTCTTAATAGACATCCTCATGTTTTAGGGAGAAAGTGAAGGCAGGAAGAGGAGACCTCCCTGTCTACTGGATATGCTATTCAAGAGTGGTAGCATTTGTGTCATTTTTTTCTTGCTGCACTCCTGAGAGAAACAGAAGTAATTCATCTTTGTAGCAGTACACTGTATTCCCAGGTGTCCACATTGAAGGTGTATTTAATTTCTCATTTCAAGCTTCAACTGAGTAGTCTAATATTTTGGCTGATACTGTTTCCCTTTAGAAGTGAAAAACACCACTTCTGCTTTTAACCTCTGCAGCTAGAATAGAAGTAGAATATGAAAAACCCAGGTCAGTAGACACTTAATAACTTGGGTAATAGATTTCTACACAATTTCACTCAGAATTTCCATTTCTTTTTCTCAATTATATCACCATCTCTTACTAGACTGCACTACAAGTTAATATTGAATTTATAGAATAATAAAAATATAAGTTTCTGCCATTAGTAATTCTGAATTTAAATTAAATTTAACACAGCAGTAAGCCAAAGCTAGAAGACCAGTTATAACAGCAGATGACATAATAAAAAGTGGGGGGTTTATTTCAGATTTTCAGATTTTCAAATTATTTTAATTTGGGAGTTAATGTCCAGAGGGCAGATATGATATACTAGTGCATGTTCAGAATTTAAAAAATCCAGTTTTGTGATATTAAAATTTCTTAAAGTGGCATTTTAAGTTTTGCAGGGTGGACCTTCTACTCTCATTACATTTCTGGATAACACATATGCCAAACCATGCCTGACTGAAGGATTGTTCACTTTTGTGGTGTTTTAGGTTATTTCTCAAACATTCCTTTCTCTAATGCTCTATGTAAGACTGCTGTGCAAAGATGTGTGATGATTCTCATTTCCTTTTGTCAGCAGTGGCTCAAAAGGATGTAACATTTCCTACGTAGCACTTCTGTTTTCGTCAATATAGTTTCTGTTTCATCACTTACTGCTTTGCCTTGGCCATGAAAATTTCATTGACTGTCTTTTTTGTGTGTGTCTTGTCATCAACCACCAACCTCCATCTGCAGTGGCTGAACACCTTCACCATGTTATACATCTGTTTCACCAAGGAGTGTCTCAGGAAAATGAGACTAAACAAAAAAACATTGCACAAGCAGATTTTGGAGGTTTCCGCTGACTGAAAAGGGCTAGAGGCCACGAGTCTTCAGCTCCTTGGCCAGACTATGTCATACCTTTGGGCATCAGACAAGGTCAGAGTCCTGAGAGCCACTGAGAGGCCATTTGTTTAGTGACTTTGCAGCAGGACCCTCTTCAGTTTCTCTAAGTAACCCTCTAGCCAGATTTTTTTCAACATAGTCCCATGAATTCACAAATCCCATGGCCTGAAGATGTATTATCTATATTGTGCTTTTGCTGTCTGATAACCTTCCCTTTCTGGGGACTCTTTCAAGACACAGGGGACTCTGAGAGCCCATTTTTCCATCCCTTGGCAATGTTAGCATTGCATCTGATTTTTAAATGTCTTTCTATTTTTGGTAGTATCGTGAGGAAGGGAGAAAAGGTTTGAGTTCTGTTGTTCATCCTGTATCTGCAAATCCATGGGTTCCCTGCAGTTTCTGAGATTTATCTAATTCAGAGGGCTAATCTGTCTGTATTCTACCAAGAACTTATCCCAAAAGCAGACTCATTTCAGCACCTCCTTTGTCAAAAGCACATTGCTTTTCACCACAGAAATCAGTCCCCAAGATTGTTTCTGCTGGTAACTGGGAAAACTAAATGTAGGATTATCTCCTGCTAGAGGTTCCTAAACTAGATAATTGAGTTATGTCAAGGTCCAGCATGAGACTAGCAGGATGAGGGCTATCCTTAGCTCTCTCTGGAATTCAATAAAAGCACTTTTTTCCATCCAGACATAGCTATGGGTAGTTATGATACAGGAGGTGTATTACTGACACATATCAAGATGCTGCTTCCACCCATCTGTAGTTTATCAAGCATTATAACCCCTCAATGACCTACTTTGTACCTGTACTTTGTTTTGGTTGGACTCTGAGCCTCACACATCAAGGAAAAGTTGCCTACAAGCAACGACTGCAAGGTACAACAAAAAGGTTATTTGGCACATTCATGCTCATAGGCACTTCTGTGCTTTTCCTTACAGACTTTTAAAAAACTGAATTTTGACTATTAGAGCACTCACAGTGGGGCCACAGTCATGTGTGTGTCTATGGACTGCTCCACTAATACTATATTTCTCAAGTCTGATTTAAGGGAGCAACAATTTTGATAGGCTATTAGAAGACAGTCTGAGTGAGGTTATGTTTTGCTGTGCAAATTCCTGAGCAAAAATTGCAGTAGATTTCCTATCCACATCTATGAAGCTATCTGATGCTTTTTTAGACAGTGTATCTCTGGCTTCTGTTCCATTAGTCATGTCTGGGTTTTGGCCCATACTCCTTCCCAGTAGAATTTAGACTGGTAGAAAGTTGGCCAACCTTCATCTTGGCCTCTGGATGCTCTCTTGCCTTGGTCTTTAGTCTCGTGCTTTCTTTTGTCACTTTTTTGGCCTTGGTTCATGCTTGACCATGACCATCCTGTGTTCTTTGCCTCTTCTGGCCCCACTCCCACCTTGGCTTCAAGATCTTCCTGCTATTTGTACCTAACAACCCCCATGAAGAACAACACTGTTCAAGCAGGATCACAGATCTTAAACATCTACTTGTCCTGTTCTGTTCTGGTTTATTTTATACTTTTGTGTTGGCCATTATCTAAATTCATGTAGCTAAGATTAAAGAATTGTGCTGGAGTTGTTAATTTTTCAGTAGTTGCCTCTGTTGTTTAAGACTCCTGTTAATTTCTGGGAAGGAAGCAGGAGAAAAAATGCAGTGAGATTTTAGCATTTGAATGAAGGGAAAGTACTTATATCTCATTATTTCTCTGCAATTAGCTGCCCTTGTGGGTGAACTCCCTGAGTGAAAGAGCTACATTAAGAATGAGCATTCAAGTTTTTCAACTGTTAAGGCCATAGTGTCAGGCAGGACATTAGTTATTGGGCAGGAAGGAGACAGATGGACAGGTTTTTGGCTTTTATGTTTTCTGAAGCAATGGACATAATACATCTTCCAGCACCATCTCCATGCATGAATTGTTGGGGGTTTTAAAAAGACATTTTTTCCTTATGTCAGCTTCATGATTTATTCTCTGTATTAATTCAGTGACTTGATAATTTCAAAATTCAGGAACAAATTATTATTGATTCATTGGTTGATTCACTCAGTCTTTGATTTGATATATTCATTGTTTATTTTTAATTAGCTGAACAATTTACAGTAGTTTAGCCCCAGTCATTGTTATTGTTATTCACTTCTTCCTTTAATCATAATCCCTTCAGAGAGAAGAGAATTAATCTTTCAAATTGCATCGTTAACTCCAAGTTTGTCAATAACTTGGCAAATAACTTCAGTTACTTAAGCCATTCTTTCTAAATTAATATTTCTGTGTCCCTCCCAAATGAACTATAAAGTCACTAATTAAAAGCAAATAAGGGAGATTCATGTGTTTTGAGGGAGAGATATACCATAGGTGAATACAAAGCTGAGAGACCACGGCTCCGTGTTAGTCAGAGTCTGTCCATGCCTGCTGAGTGCTGTGAGGTGTCTTGAGGGAGCTGTCAAAGTAAGAAACTCCACATTTGGGCTCTCCTTCAAATCTAGCATTAAAATCATCATGAATTAATGTCTGGGACTCCTCTGTGGTTTCCAGCTGGTTTAGCTGCTTTTTAGCGCATTATTCCCAAGTGTAAGGCTGCCTTTGTTCCTCTCATTTTGGGACATTCTTCTGTGGACAATGCTTCCCAACACTGTGTCTGTTATTGACTTATTTCACCTTTCATTGTCTATGAAAATACTTATATTCTTAAATTATCATAGAAGAGTTTGGGTCAAAAGGGACTTTTAACAGATCCTTTAACGTCTAGTGTAATCCTCAAGTTGGATTTGTCCAGAAAGCAGCCTTCAGAAGAAATCCTCCTCTATCCTTTCAGTCCAACTGCAATGATTTTCTTCTGCCCAGCTTTCAATGGCTTATTTGGATTGGACTCAACAGTGCTTGTTTTACCACACCTCATTTGAAAAAGATAACATTGTTCCTAATTCCCATTTTGCAACAGTGATTACTGGGAAAGAGCAATGGTCAGTTGATGTGGGTTTATTTTGAAGAAATACCATGGGAACCCAACTTGATTCATACATTAACTACTTTCTTACTATTAATATGCAAGGATGTTTACTTGCTTATGACTTCTGAGAAATGCTGAATTGCTTTTTTTTTCTTTCCCTCTGAGAAAATAAATGAATCTGGAGATCTGGCCTGACTCAAAATTGAGCATTGAAACAATTCTGTGATGTTCTCTAGGCCTATAATTCCTGACTTTATATGACAAGTTTATTGGAAACATTCAGGTAAAATGTTTTGACTTATGGCCTTTCCATAGTAGATTTACAGAGTGCATAAAAATTCAGTGAAATTAAATAGGATTTTCGTAAATTATGCATGCAAAACATTTTTGTATGAGTGAGAGATCACAATTTTAATTGTATTTTAATGTGTGCTTTTATTATTTCCTATTGTATCCATTCTACGGTCTTTTTCACCCCTAATATCTTCTTGTTAATATTTCAATCATGCTTCAACGTGTTGGAAAAAATACAAGGATTTTAAGTACTGGGATTTTTTGTAAGTGTTACATTTGGTGGATTGTAAACCTGTTATAGGAGAGTATGCAATTAAAATTAGCAATATATTTCACGTCCTGTGTGAAGTAAGAAATGAGAAGTCCATCTTGTCTCCTCCTAATGTCATGTGGTGATGAGGTATTTAAAAGCAAAGCTCTGTTCATTAATGTTAAGAAGGGCCAACCCTGTCCTTCTCATTACCAGTCAGCAGGATCTGCCTACAGAGAAAATGAGCCACTGCAACTCCTCAAGAGCCTCATAAAATGTTTTAAAAAAATAAATTATACTAAGCACCACAAATGCCCATAAGATTGGAGAAAAAGTCCTCCAACAGGCTGAAATCAAAAATCTTGCCTTGAGAAAGGAAGGGATGCTCTGTTGCAGGGTGTTCTGTAAGGATATGTGTGGTTATTTACCTGGAGGAAATAAGTAAATGTTTCCTGGAGACATTGTAGGGCATTAAGTTTCTCTAATAGTGTGATGGTTGAGGGATTTGGAATAAATTTTACATAAACACATGCTAGTGCTTCAAAAGCCTAAAACAGATTATGTGTTTTAAACTGTATTTAAATAGCATAGATTAGGCTGGGTTTGAAATAACTTTACATGGTTAAACTCACATAACAAAGATAACTTTAATTGTTTTTCAGGTCACAAAACCAACGTCTGAAATTAGAAAAACAGGATTTAAATGTAAGCTTTAATGATTATTAGTTTAGAAGTGGTAGTCAAACCTTGTGCTCATTTATAAATGCTAATTCCTCTGAGCATTGCTAGGAAACACTGGTTAAGAAGTTGTTTTCTTTTTTTCTTGATAATATTGAAATAGGTTCTTTATAAAATCGAAATATGTTACTTCTGTCTGAAGTAAGAAAAAGTTTCTTTCTCTCATAAACTTTCTTCCCTTCCAGTCTTAGAAAAATATACCTGTCAATATCAACTTATTTCTTAATCTATTATGTGGCAAACCTAGGGCAAAGAGTAATCTTCAAAAGGTTTGGATAATTTTTGGTTCCAAGCATTTCCAGCATGTTCCACCTGGGATATGTTGTGATTATTGGAGCAAAACTCATTTGTGTTGGAACACTGGCATATTTTATTTAGCAGACTTTGATAGGAGCAATTTTAATGGCAGAAATCACAAAAGCTTAACCAATTTCCCCTTCTTTCTGCTGTAAAAAGGTTTTGTAGTTGAACAAATAGGCTTTTCAGAGTGTTCTATACAATGTTACGCATGAAGTGCTTTAGAATGGTTGCCAAACTGGAGTTAGTATTTTGCAGGGAAGCCATTCTGTTTGTGAAAGGCATTGAATTAAGAGACAAAAAGAACAAAACCCTTAAACTACTCTTCATGTAAATGTGCACATTAGGAAACACTGCAAAACAAAGCTGTTGTTATTTGTGTCCCTTGCAAGTCACATGGATTTTGTGACTGATGTCACAAACTGCAATGATGCAGGAGTTCAGATTTGGACAGACTCATATCTGATGAGTAGCTTAGTAAGCTCTATTACTTCAGAAGTTAATTCACAATTAATGATACAACTATATACAGTCTTACAGGAAATTTCCAGCCTGTCAGCTGGAAAACTATCTTGCTTGAGAGTGGATAGGTTAAATACCATGGGAAGAGGGGGAATAACTCCAAATACACTCAACTCTCAAACCTTTCTATATAATGTAGAATCTCAAAAATGCTCCTATATATCTTTGCCTTTCTTACATTCTAACAGTGTGTGTGTGTGTGTGTGTGTGTGTATATGTATGTATGTATATTTTGAAAAAAAACCCAGCATGTTCTTGATTATTTCCACTAAGTTAATTATGGGATTTTCAATAGGGAAACTCATTTATTCATTTAATTTCATTTACCCTTTCTTCCTCATCACAGGAAACTCTATAATTTTGCCTTTTTGATGGAAGACGAAACATGATCAGCCTTACAGAGGAAAGCAAATAAACCTTATGTCTTTGTTTCAAAACTTTTAGTGGAGTTGTTTCAGAATTCATAATTACTGAAGCCCTGCTTCAATAGTCTTGGTTTTCTAGTGACTGTACTTGCAGATTTCAATTGGTAGAATTTAACTAAGTTGGTGTTTTGTCCGTGATTTAGTGGCATGTATCAATAGATATTTTCTTTTCTGTTTGTCTTTTATCATTAATGCCTCTGTGGAAGCTGTGTTTTAAAAATGGAGAAGGGATGATTTTTGGAGATAGTGGAGATGATAGTGCTGCAGCAAATTTGTAGGAAAATTAAAATGAATGTGGCTGTGGCCTATAATGAACTTGAGGAGGCAACAGCACTTTTATCTAATTACAAACCTCTCTTCCATACCTTTTAAAGCCCCGGAAGCCACAGAAAATCATGGAATCATTTAGACTGGAAAATACCCTTAAGATCAAGTCCAACCATAAGCCTAACACAGCCAAGTCCACCACTAAACCATTTCCTGAGCACTACAGTCTATACATCTTCTAAATACCTGCAGGGATGGCAGCTCAACCACTTCCCTGGGCAGGCTACAGCAGTGCTTGACATCACAGCTGGTTACTATCTTCTGAGTCAAGAAAAAATGTAAAGAACCAGCTGCTGATGGATGGTAGAGAAAAAGAGGTCCCAGGCTTTGTGCATTGATTTGCAGTGCATCCTTCTGCTGCCCTTGCTGGGAGCTCCTTGCCCCTGGCAGAGGAGGGCAGTGGGGAGCTCAGCCTTCCCTTGACACCCTGCTGCTGCTCTGCCAGTGCCTGCCCCACCTGGCATCAGATGGGGACAGAGGGGATATTGGGTTTTATAATCTGTGATTATCCAGGCTTTGCAATGGATCTGAACAGACTTCTCTAAAGTATCTCCAGAGCCCACTANGAAAATACCCTTAAGATCAAGTCCAACCATAAGCCTAACACAGCCAAGTCCACCACTAAACCATTTCCTGAGCACTACAGTCTATACATCTTCTAAATACCTGCAGGGATGGCAGCTCAACCACTTCCCTGGGCAGGCTACAGCAGTGCTTGACATCACAGCTGGTTACTATCTTCTGAGTCAAGAAAAAATGTAAAGAACCAGCTGCTGATGGATGGTAGAGAAAAAGAGGTCCCAGGCTTTGTGCATTGATTTGCAGTGCATCCTTCTGCTGCCCTTGCTGGGAGCTCCTTGCCCCTGGCAGAGGAGGGCAGTGGGGAGCTCAGCCTTCCCTTGACACCCTGCTGCTGCTCTGCCAGTGCCTGCCCCACCTGGCATCAGATGGGGACAGAGGGGATATTGGGTTTTATAATCTGTGATTATCCAGGCTTTGCAATGGATCTGAACAGACTTCTCTAAAGTATCTCCAGAGCCCACTAACGAGTCACAGGAGGGAGTTCAATTGTACACGGCTTAAATGAGTCCAGTGTTTCTCTGAGCTGGGGCATTTTGTGTGACACATCAATGAGTCAACATCAGAGAGAGAAACACAACCAGGTAATAATTTCACTCAAGCAGAGCTATTGTTCAGTAATTATCTCCCACCATTCCTATTTTATCGTTAAACAAAATCAAAGGAACAATCAAAAAAAAGAACTTTCCTCTCCCACAGGATAAACAGCTATATTTTTTAAAATGTTACTCAAATCTATTTTTCCTTTTAAACCAGAGAGTAAAACTGAAGTACTTTGAGCAACAGGATTATTTTACAATTCAGTTTCCTTGGATAGTATTTTTTCTTCTTTTTATTTTAATTGTGTCTGCACAGAAGCCAATCTATATGTAAGTGATGCTTATTTTGTCTTCTAAATCATAAAAAGTCATATTTTAGTAACAGAAATACTGTCCTATGTGGTAATGCAAACTGAAACATGTATGCAAATTACAGTGAACTGTGCATGCACAAGAACTCGCCTAGTTATGTTTGAGAGTTACTGCCAAATTTTGTAGGTAAAAGATCACTGTGCTTTAAAAGACCCACTTTATGTTTACTACATGTCCCAAAATCTCACAGAAACTCTCAATAAAGGGGCAAATCAGTTAAGAAATGACCATCGGACCCAAGGGACTTCTGCATTGGCTCTCTGGTGAGTTTTAAAATAATACTGGGCACACCCCATAGTACCATGGAAGTCTAATAAAGTAAAAAGAGCTTGCATTTCTGTAAAATTGAAGGGCTGCTACAGAGAAATACATTTTTCTTAGCTGAAAAAAGTAGTAATTTGGTTTGCTTTGGTTTGGGTTTTGTTTGTTTGTTTGTTGTTATCTGCAGAAGTATGTAGAATTCAATATAGGTTTGCTCTGTGAATGTTACCTGTTCCAGCATAATTCATTACTGATATCATTCTGCTAGCTGTAGTGAGAGGACTTACTATCTCATGCCATGATTCTTCACTCTGGTTAATGTGGAAGAGAAAATCAGACAAAATTACCTGAGCAATAAGAAGAAAGTGTGTGTTTTGTTAGTGACACGTTGCCCTTGTATTGTACGTGCACAGCAGCACACATCAGTGTGCTGTGTAGGAGCCCTGTGCCAGCAGAAAGGTGCTGGCTGTGCAGGGACACAGCAAGGAGCAGAACAGTAGGATGGAATTTAACAGCTTCTGAGTTGGTGGTGGAAACTGTCAGGGATGAGTTGTGAGAGGGGACTTGCATGATGAGAAACAAAAGGGAAAGCCAAGTGTGTTTCAGTGTCAAAGGGTAAATTGTAAAGCATGTTTCTAATACAAACCAAAGGCTTAGATAAGGACAAAAATCTCCAGGATATACAGGATGGTGCAAATAGAGAAGATGGAGGGGAGGGCAAGATCAGAGGTGCAGAATAAGCATGGAGGAGAGTGTAGAAGAGAGGTCAGAAAGTCTACTGGAGACTTAAGAGAAGGAGGAAAAGTTTTAATTTGATCTAAGAATACTACAAAACCTAAGGAAAGCAATTGATAAGGTGCAGCTTCTGGAATATAAAATATATGCCACCTGACATGCAGGGTGTACTGACTGGAAAGACTTAACGAGGTGATGAGCAGCAGTCAAGAGGACTTCAAGTCTAAAAGTGTTCAAGGAGATGGTTAAAACAGACAATGGAAACACAGGAATGAACTGTAGTAGGGTTTCAAGGATAGGGATAGGCTTTCTCATAACAAAAATCACATGAAGGAAAAGCGTCTTTCAGCTATGAAAGCTTCTCAAGGTTTTCCTAATAACTGGGCTCTAAGAAGAAATTCAGAGCCTGAATTCAGTGCCTAATCAAGGTGCCCAGAAAAAAGTCATAATAATATTCTGTGACTGACTAGCCCGCTGGTTTATCTGGTTGAGATTTAAACAAGAACAAACTTTAGTTGAGAAGGAGATACAAGAGAGTAAAGCAGCCTATAGAAGATTAAAATTAAAGCTGTCTTGTTTCTATAAATTCCTGCCACTGAAAATAGACCTAGATTTAGGTAGTTCACTCCCAAATGCAGTGCAAGGAGAACATAGTTTTAAAATAGAAGCTGGTGAAGTATGGAGTCACCAAGAGGTGGAGGAAAACATAGCTGAATAAAACAGGGAAATAGTATAAATAAAAACCTGAAAGCCCAGTGCTGCTGACCCATTTATCTCTTTGGGATACATGGCTTAAACACTGTCTTAATCCTATATGTCCTTTTTTTTCAGAGAACCGAGAAGGGATCCCTCAGATGCATGGCAGCTTTTCTACACCAGCGCCAGGCAAACTTTTGCCATGCTAAATAACTCTGTCTCAGCTGTGGAGTTTGAGGTTTCCTTTTTCTTATCTTTTAAGTTTCATGCAGAATAATTGGAACAGAACAGGAATTCAGATTTTCCCACAGGATGTTTAATTTGTCCAGCCCCTTTTACTATCTCTCCCCAGTGTTCTAGTTGCTAAGAGTTTTTCCAGTCTCAGCAGCACGAATAATTTGTATTATCTTTTGCCTTGCATGTTAAAGAGAGTGTTTTCTCCATGTGCCTGGAGTAGGTGCTAAAGGCAAAGGCACACAGCTATCACAGCAGTTTCTTCCTTCACCATCTGAAATGAGATGACAAAAGGATCTAGGAATTATACAGCTATTTAAGAAAAAATTGGAGATTACTGGAATAAAATGGAACAGCTGCTCTCTGTGTAAGCCGATAGCACTATGGCAGAAGTAGAATCAGCTCCCTTTAAGCCAGATGTCTCTAAATTAGGAACAGACCAAATAAAATACTTAAATATTGATGTGCTATATGAAGATACTGTAATCCATTAGTCTGGATTTTGTTTCTGACAAAGGAACCCAAAGCTCACTTCAGTACACAATCATAATAATCTTTGTGTGAGGACTGTCTGGCATGTCAGAATGGGATACAAATGGATAAAACACTGAATAAGTGGTTGTTTGAAGCTGGATATCCAGGAAGGTTAGGAAGAAGGCTGAGTGTAGTTTTAAGACCTACACTGATGTTCCAGAGCAGACAGCTTACAAATACCTCAATGGAAGCCCTTCTTCCTGGTCTGATCACCCAATCTGTAGCCTTCTTCTCAGAGCATGTGTCTATGATTATTCATTAATAGGGGGCAAGGATTAGCCTTTTCTTTTAAAGGATAGCTGTTAGGTACTGCTTGCTTCTTATGTATATTCAAAAGGTTTGATATTCAAAGAAAGAAGTCTTGTGTTCAAAATTCTCCTTAACCCCTATGCTCCTGGCTGTGGTCCTGAAGATTATCTTAACCACCAATTTAGAGGTTACAGTAGACAGGGTAGAGAGGTACTTCTTTAGAATTGAAATGAGTAGGAAATTCATAGTCAGACATCACAATGGTTGTCATGGCAGCCAAGGCTGTCACCCTTTTCTGGAGAAGCACCACTCTGCAGGGTCCATCAGATGCAACCACAGCAGAGCAGCTCTGCTGACTCAAACTCACTTGGCTGGGAGTGTATTATATTAAAAATTTAAGCCACAATGGTGAATACAGATTGGAAATAATAAGGTAATTTATGAGATGTTAGTTGGCCTATGGTGTAAATTAAAAAAAAGAGCATTACAAAATAAGTGGAATACCAGCTTTGTGGTCAATCCTGATGATACCAAGCAAGCAGCAGCTGAGCATGCAACAGCCACAGCTGGGTAACTCCAAAGGAGCACCTGCACTGTGCTGCTACAAGGAGTCCAGGCAAAAGAAATACAGCTCATGTTTGCTGTACAGAGTATAATCAGTTGTCATTGTTTAGTCACAGAACCCATTATTCTGGTTACTGTTGTTCACATAACATCTCCACTAATTCACATTAGTAGAAATGTTACATTCTTCAGACAATACTATTTCTCTAAAAATTAAGATCATCTAACAGGCAAGTCAGTACTTATGTGGCAAGAATGGACACTTTCAAGAAGACTAAAGTCTAATTCTGAATTATTGTGTTATGAATACTGGTATAAGTGTTACATAATGCCAATGAAAAATACAGGTGCTTCAGGTTTTTGGGAAATAAATCTTGCTTTTGAACTGTAATAGCTACCTCCTTGATTAAAGTGATCACACACCAGCTATAAACTGTCTCTGACAGTTCAATTTAACATACAACTCAGGATTTTCAGGCAACACATTCTATTCAAATTAGGAAAATATAAACAGTTAAAAATCTTTTGAAAGACGAATGAAAGAACATTTAATGTAAAGAGTCATGTGGTTAGCAGCAGCAGAGCTATAGATTTTTTTACCTTGAATCTCTTTTTCCCTGTAACCTACCATGGTTTCAAGTGGAAAAAGTGAATAAAATAGCAGCAAGGAATGTGTTTATTATTGAATGTCATCCTTTGTTATAGATACATATAAAAGTATTAGAAGTGATTTCTCATTGTCAGGGTTTTCAGCTGGAGGCACCCAGTGAAAAATGCAGCTTATTGAAAATAATACATGAAAAAGTTAGTTTTGTGAACTTGATATGTACACATGCACTGATTGCCTATTCTGTTGAGGAGATTGGTGCATTATGTTCTGGGGTTTGTTATCCATGGGCCAGAGGCTACTCCCTTGCACCAGGTGAGGAGCCAGATCAGGATCCTTCTAAATGAAGCAATCAAGGGGTTGAAATGCATTGTTTGGTAGTGTTTGTCATCCAAATCCATCAGAGGAGCCATGGTACAAAGTGCAGACAGTTCTGCCTGTTTTTAAGGAAGAAGATGAACATATGTTGCTTAGCAGCTTGGAGACTCCATTTCCCTCTAGTGCTGGTGTTATCAGGACTGCTAAAACTTTCATGTACACAGAATTTATACAGGTTACAAAATCATCAATAAGGTTTGAAAATCTTGAGGTTTATGCAACTACTTAGTTCTCTGATGAAGAGGACTAAAGTGATGATTACAGAGATGGAAGGATAATTTGCCTTACACATGGCAGAAAACATTCAAGAGGTTCTCAATGAAATCAGCTAGTGTTTATGTGAAGGTTTGTCACTGAAACATGTTTCCACTTTCCCTCCCTTATAATCTTTTTCTGTCAGCTTGTTTAGCCTATTATTATTTTATTACTGATTGCAGTTACTCATTCTGATCTCAATTTTCTTATCTAAGGACTTAAGGCAAGATTTTTTTTTTCTGATCTTGATCATAAGGACAATGAGACTCACTTGAAGTTCCTGTCAAATGGTTGTTGAACAATTTTAAAGCATATTATTGTTAATTTGACACGAGTAAGAGGGAATAAATGGCAATACAGAGGTTTTTTCATGTTCCAGGTGGTGCTTAAATATTGCAAGGTGTCATTGAAGGTCTCACACAGGAGATGTATCTTTTCTATCTGTAATCTAAACAAGATTGTTTATGTTTGTTACCAGATTAGTGCATCAGCTTTAATGTTGTTTATCAAGAAGCTGTAAATGAAATTTTAAAAATCATGACCCAAGACTTGTGATTCTGACCACCCTGGCTTGTAGAAGATTCACAAGATCATGTGTCTCCACTGAGAGATGTAGCTAGTGTGTCATTTTAAAGAAGCACGATTATTTTTCCTCCAGTAGGAAAGCAAACATTGAAAGAAACTGTAATCAGGATCAGATTTTTTTGGTTTCAGTTATCTACTGTCCAAGATCAAAGCTCTGATTCCTGAACAAGGAGAAGCTTCCCAAAGGTTAATTCATAATTCATCTAATTGAAACTTTCATTATAGAAGTGATCAGAATATGGACCAGAAATGGTAGGTTGTAGGGGGGTTTTGACTGAAGACCTGAGATGAGGTTGAAAAGATCTAGCAGGGATCCAAGGAACTGAATTGAGGTACTGTGAGTCCTTCTTGGAGGGATGGATCCATAAATGTGTGTAAATTAAAGCACAGCTAAAAAGAAACACCTTATGACAAGCTGTGTACATTTAGATTATAAAGGTTATAGGAGCTTCACAGAATATCTGTAGGGTTTGTTCACCCTTCTTTCCACCACCACCCCCCCCTTGTTTTCTGACATATTTGTGGAACTTTCACTGTCTCAGTCATTCTACTCTTGCTGGAAGAAAAAGCAAAATAATTTTATTAATTCAAGTGTCTTCCTCTGCTCTTAGTCCAATTATTTTTCTTTTTTTGCTAGAATAAACCATGTTCCTTGGTTTCATCCTCATGTAATATTCTGGCCTGCATTGCTATAATACAGTCTTATTGATTGGAGTCATCTTACTACCTCCTGTGTAAGGGCTGGAATAATTTCTTACAATGTGCCAAATTTTTAAGTACATTCATAAAGAGATGGAGCATTGAAAAGATTCCCCAAGAGTCATCTCATCCCACTTGTGCAAGCTTAGCAGATATTTTATGATGACTATTTTTCTAACCTATTCCTAAAACTTTTCTGAGATTTGCTATGTGAACACATTCTTTCTACAATAAATAAATAAATAAATAAGTAGAAACTGCAGTGTACTAAAAAACTGCTTTGAATTGGTGAGGATTTTTTCACTATAAATTTTTTAGTAGATATTTCAGCTTCAAAATCATGTTTAAGTCCCTTCATTTTAGTATTATTAGATAAAAATTGTATTCTGTCATCTTTGTTCACCATTAACAAGTGCTTTACTTCTATATAATGAATTAATAAATCAAATGGATTAAATCCCTGGAGAAAGAAAGGAATTTTTAGCAGATATTTAGGAAATTACTTGATCTGCTCAACAACGAATGACTTCCTAGCTGATAGCAACTACCTCGAGCTGAAAAACTGACAACTATTCTCCATCACTGAGAAGAAATACAAATCATTGCTTGCTCCCAACTGCAGCCCTCAAAGCTTTTCTGTTCTGTGCTGAAGTCCCTTCACTGCACAGCAGCCAGGTTTAACAGCCCCATTTTAGTGTGTGCAACAGCTGCACCCCACTGTCACAGTGTGTCTGTACCCCTAAGCCTCAGGTCTGCCTGGCCCTTTGGGGGCACAACTGCCCCAGGCTAAATTCTGTTTGCAGGGAGCTCATGAGCACAGCTTGAGGTAGGACATGTGATGGGCTTCCTGGCTGGAGAGAAGTTGCCTGATATTTCCTGAAATTGCATTACATTGCAGTTGCTGGGGTTGGTAAGAATCCGGACTTGTAGCTGAGCTCCTGCATCAAATTTGTGCTAAATGGCCAATATAATTTGTGTGCTGGAATGGAAATGCAGCAGTTCAGTATTCATATTATTCAAAATGGTTTATGGTTTTGTTCAAGATTTGGGATTGTGATCAAAGTATTCACTGCCTGTAGAAACCAGGGAAAATCCTTTCCTGCTGGTTTTGAGGCAGCACCAATGGATTTCTTCACATTTAGTTAAAATGTCTAAGTAACAATCTGTAAATGCTCAATATTTTTAATAGGAAGCAAAGGATTAGCAGAACATGTGATTTCTGCAAAATAGAGTAAAACAATCAAGCCTTATAACTTATGATGGAAACTTAAATTTTAGGACTTTTTTTTCTCTACTGAATACCAGTTAAAGCATTCTCTTTAAAGCAAGTCTTCTAAACATCTTGCTGCTGTCTCTCACAGGATCATTCTGGACAAAATGTTGAGCAACTGGTACAAAAGACTATAGTGAATGGGGTGACATCAGACTGGTGATCTGTCACAAATGGGGTCCACAGAGCTCCATTCTCAGCCCTGTGCTCTTGAATATCTTCATAAATTACTTGGAGGCAGCACTGGAAGAGATACTAAGCAAGTTCTCAGATGATACAAAACTGGGAGGAGCTGCTGACTCCCTCCAGGGCAGGGAGGCCCTGCAGAGACCTTCATAAATTAGAGGGTTGGGCAATCACCAACCACATGAAGTTCAGCGAGGGAAAGTGCTGGATTCTGCACCTGGAACAGGCCAACCCTGGGTGTAGGGACAGAGTGGGGAATGAGATGGTGGAAAGCAGCACCATGGAAAGGGACCTGGGGGTCCTGGTCGATGGCAAGTTGACCATGAGCCAGCAGTGCCCTGGCAGCCAGGAGGGCCAACCCTGTCCTGGGGGCATCAGGGACAGCATCACAGCCGGGCAAGGGAGGGGATTGTCCCCCTCTGCTCTGAGCTGGGGCGGCCTCACCTCGAGTGCTGGGGGCAGCTCTGGGTGCCACAATGTCAGAAAGACATGAAACTGTCAGAGAGTGTCCAAAGGAGGGCAACAAAGATGCTGAAGGGCCCTGAGGGGAAGCCGTGTGAGGAGCGGCTGAGGGCACTGGGTCTGTTCAGCCTGGAGCAGAGGAGACTGAGGGGAGAGCTCAGTGCAGTTACAGCTTCCTGTGAGGGGAAGGGCAGGGACAGGCACTGAGCTCTGCTCTGTGGTGACACTGACAGGACCCCAGGGAATGGCCTGAAGCTGTGTCAGGGGAGGGTTAGGTTGGATATCTAGATAAAAGCTCTTCACCCAGAGGGTGGTTGGGCCATTCCACTGAACAGGCTCTCCAGGGAGGTGGTCACAGCACCAACCCTGACAGAGTTCAAGAAGTGTTTGTACAATGTTCTTGGGCACATGGTGTGACTCCTGGGGATGGTGCTGTGCAGAATATTGATGGACTCAATGATCCTTGTGGGTCACTTCCAACTCAGCTTGTTCTGTGATTCTGTGATTCTGTGCCATCTAGACACAGAAGTGGCACTTGTTCAAATTCAAAATTTAATAGCAAGATCTGTTCTTGTAAAATCATGTGTGTATAAAGCTTAAGGATTTATTTTGAGGCTTTGAAAAAATATTTTCTTATCCTCTCTCTACAAATTTTGAATCTTAGTTGCCATAAAAACCATACAAATAAGTTGAATATAAATGTATTTGCTATCTTTTTCCTGGGGTAATTTATTTAATTTGAATGTAATTTGATCAGGGTGAAATCCCAGCTTTTAACTGGAAATATTATAATAAATTAATATGCCTAATAGCAAAAGAATTTGGATTTGGAGTTTGTTTGGTATGATATTACTAGCTTTGTTTCTAAATTACAGCCCACTGATCAGTGAAATGATCCTTCGTCTCTATAGTTACCCTCTGTTCAAGCAGCACTAATCTTGTTACTGCTTCTCACCATTCTGCAGAGGGAAATAATGGCTGGGGCAAGCTGGGAAAGAGGAGAGGCAGGAGGAGACTGCAGAGCTTAGGAAGTGAGTACTGCAATAGCAGCTGCTGCTGCTGCTCTATGACCAGAGGATTGCTTGGGTAGTATTTCCAGAGGTGTTCCTGGAATCGAGATTTTTGCATGTTAGACCTGGGGATGAGATGCAGCTGTTGATGGGTTCTGAACATGAAGTTAAATGTGAAAAATGGTTTGTGCTTCCCAGTGTTTAAGCTACAGTGGAGAAGAGCAGTCTGTGTCTCCCCATGGGACAATAAATAGCTCTCATTCAAGGCTCAGCCTTGCTCCTAAATGCAAGGACTCACCAGCCTGGAGGGGCCTGGAAGACCACAGATTTCAGATTCTAGCTTCTTTTAGAGGATGACTCTTGCTAATCCTCTTGCTCCTTTGTGAAGAAGAGGAGGAATGAGGCAGTTTATAAAAAGTCTTCTCTCCAATGTCAGAAGCTGTACCTGTGAGCAGTGTCCGCTCCACGTTTCTGATGGGGTTCAGTCTGACAGTGGTGCTGTCCAGGAGAGGTGATTGCCACCTCTGGTGTGGTAGTGCTGGGACTTTCAGCCACTCTGCCCCTGCTCTGTGCCATAAAGGCAGCTCTATAAGTGACATCTCTTGCCTTTTGGCACAAATTTATTATTTTCAGGGGACACTTTTTTAATGGGTTTATTGACAATCACACACAAGAAGCAGACTGTAGGCAAGGGAATGTGCCTGCCTCAGTGCAACAGTGAAGACCCAATTTTGCCATTCAACTCCAAAAAAAAAACCTTATCACTAGCTCCAGAAGAGATCTCTGATTATCTGAAATATTCATTTGCATTGTAGTCCCACACACCCTCCAAGATGCTAACCATGGAGGATGTTGAAACTTCCTTCTCTTTGCAGTTCAGCTCTCACAAATACAAAGATATGCAACAAATAGACAGAAGATCTCTATAATTAGAGTGCATTGCTTGGTGGTTGCCTTCCCCTTTCCTGTTGGGATTCACAGCTTTAATTTACTCCACAACATTTAGTTTTCTGGTCAGCCTGAGTTTTCTAGATGAGCACATCTACAGGGAAGTTTGTCTGGTGTGTTTTACACATGTTTTCACTTGTTATTTCTTTTCACTGACTGCAAAGGATGGAACTGCTGGCACTCTTATGTAACTACTAATTTGAATGCCTAAATTAGGTAAAATGGGCTCCACCTGAGATAGTTGTCTAGTTTCTGTCATTTGTAAAGGATTTATGCCCATGTGGATAGGAACCCACATCAGGTTTATTTGTCAGTAGGTATCTGGCACATTGCAATGGCCTTGTGATAGCTGAACATTCACTTCTCATAAAAATTTGAGAGCAAGATTCACTGTATCTCAGAACTGTAGTTCTTGCAAATAAGATTTTTGTGGTAGGTTTGTTCCTGTCAAAATAACTTTTATGTATGAATTCTTAATTTGCTAATAAAAAATGACAGATTTCTGTTTGAAAACAGATTCTGAAAGAGCAATGAAGAGAGGTAAGTGGAAAATAACATCTATTTGCTTGTGAAAGGCAGAAGAAAGTCAATATTAGTCAAGCTGCCAAACAATCACCTGGAAGTACTGAAGGCTGCCAGAGTTCTTATGTTGGAACAATAGTGGACTCCTTAAGTTTTTTCCTGAATTAAATAGAGAAAATCAGAGCAGCTCCTTCTGCACAAAGCATTTTGGTTTTATGCTGCTGCAAATTTTCATTCCAATATGTTGTTTAGTGTCAGGCTCTTTCACCACCCAAGATTTGTGCATGTAATTTAGCTACCACCTGCCACAGGAAATCATTCCTCTTGCTCTGTGGTGAATCCCTCTCTGCAACTGCTGTCAGTGCTGACAGACACTCGTGTCTCAGGCTCCTGCCACTTCCCAAATCATTTCTTTCCCTGCTCTCCATGTGCTCTCCTGTGGCTTCCCAAGCCCCAGTCCTGCCCTGCCTGCTGCCATCTGCCATATTAGACCTGAGAAGAGCTGAAGAAAGAGTGATTGAGAGCAAAGGAGAGGTGTTCATATCAATGGGCAGGCTGTAAAGGGAGGAATCTAAGCCCAAGACCTGAGGCTGAAACTGCACTTCCTCTTCTCACCTCCTGTCCCATGAGTGGTGCTTGGTTTCTGAGAAGGAATAGGGAATTACAGATCCTCCATGCTATGAGGTCCTCTGTGGGCTTTTGGCATAGGGACACCACTCTAGAACTGGAGTCAACCAGGCTGGCCATAGAAAGAGCTCTGTGGCCCCATCTGTTGCTGAACATCTCAAAGATTAATCCTTGACGAATATGAGGATTTTACAACTTTTTTCCTACCAATCATTTGAAGCTGCTGTGACTTAACTGGCTCACAGGGCTAAGAAGGAAGCTCAAGTCTCAGTGTTCCTGTTCCACTCTCCCACAGTGCCTCTGCAAGGTGTTTGGAAAGGTAGTAGTTAAAATGCCATGTCTAGAGCTAAATACTCACAAAAGCTATGGGTGACAGCAGCAGGGCTGAGTCCTACTGAGCACCCATTTACTAAGCAGCTTTATGAACTGGGGTTTCTACACCTGAAATTATGAAGTCACAAGATTGAATAGTTTCTCAGGAAAAATGCAGAAGAAGGTAGGTAGGGCAACACTCACCAACACTAAAGCTGTGAGTGAATGGGGTATGGTTGGAGAGAAGGAAGGAGAATGAGCAGTAAAAGAATATTTACTTATCAGGCACATTTACAGCTGGTTGAGGAACTAGAGAGGTGGGCTGCTTACCATTGGCATTTAAAAGAGGAAAGTCAGATTTTGCTGTTTAGAGTTATACTTTATTTTCCCCAAGCTGATGCTGAGTTCTCATGTAGACTCACAGTTTACAGAAATGTAAATGTGAAAATATGGCCTATTACAGGTACCCAGGGAAGGCATTTAGATTTTCCAGGAATTTAGAGCTGAGATTGCAGATGATGTTTCTTTACTTTGCAGGGCCTTGGTGTTCCTGATAGAAGATGTAGGTTTCTTTTAGGATTTTCCAGATGGTCTAAAGGTAAATAGTTGTACTTGTGTCTTCAGCAGATTTGATGAGAGAGGTTTTCAGGGATTTCTAGGAAGCTTGGTTATTAGAACAACAGGAACATAACAATTTGTAAAAGGACCTTTCCTTAGGTCTTGCTAGTTCCTATAATAAATTTTCTGTGAGAACCTTGTCAGGTGTAGAGAATCCCAATAAATCACACCTGCTGGATCACCTTTATGTACAGAGGCATTGATATCCTACTCAAGCACCAGCTTGTTAGTGCAGCAGGTACAGCCACCACGCTGTCACCTCCCCAGCAGACCATCCCAATCCACCTCCTTCTCCTTCTTCATTACAGGCTCTACTGTCTCAGCAGAGCTGAGAGTCAGTCTCCAGAGTCTGTGGTGCCTCAGCTCCCCTGCAGAGACCTTCACACTGATGAGAGGTTGTATCATCAGTCCTCTGGTGTAACCATTGTTTGTGTGACAGGTTACTCCTAAAAGGGGGTGGGAAGGGCAGGAAAATCCGTCTGACTGCTCTGGATGCTCAGGAGCTGATGTTGCTTGTGTCAGGAGAGAAGGAAAGAACTGGGCACTAATTATTAGCAAACACCAAGTTAAATAATAGCAAAATGTTTGATTGAAGTTGTTAATAATTAGAAACAAGATGAATCATTCACAAGCTGCTAAGTGTCTTAGCAATTATATTCAAACACAATAAAAAAAGAAATTATCAGAGGAATGGTCTCCCTGCACGCCCCAGGCCTTGGGTTCATGTACACACAAGCATGCACAGGATCCTGTAGTCTGACATAATCCTCACTAAATGTCCTTAAATTGTCACTCCTGTGGCTTTTGCCCATTCTCATTTATTCAGGCAACTCTACTCTCCTGCTCTTTATAACAGTGTGGCTTTGTTTGCAAACTGTGTATAAATATGTTTTGAAAGTTTGAAAGGTGAACATGTCTGAAGCATCTTTAACAATAAATAAAGATTTTTTGGGATTCTTCATTAGGGCCTTTGCTACTGCCTACAGAAGCAGTGGATGACATCACAGTTATAACAAATGTGTTTCTTCACCACTTTTGGAAATTCTGAGGGTGAAGCAGTACCCCCTCAAAACTGGCATTTATCAGAACTTGTGACTATTGTGTGGTCTTATGCAGACTTCATGGGAATTTAGTTTAGGAAATGAGGAGCCAGGAACAGATCTAAGTGTAAAAGGATGAAGAGAATGAGAAGACAGGTTCTTTAACAGATTATTGTATCAAAATAGCTGCTTGTCTGCACCTTTTTTGTAGAACTGTGCTGCACTAACATCATGGGAGCACAACAGAAGTCCAGAAAATTTTGGAACAGTACATATTATGTATTATCATAAAAGTCTAATAATAAGTCTGACTTATTTTATCTTTCAAATTATAATTTTTAAACAGCCATAGCAGAGCTATTTTGGGGCAAAGAAAATGTGATGGTTGTGTATTAGTTGATTTTGCAAGACGTTTTTGTTCCCTGAGCAAAAGTTTCAGATAATCTGTGTAGGCACCACAAAGATTACAAGGATGGGCCAGACCTTTGCAACACCTCCTTCCATTCCATTTCCTTGTAAAATATTCTTTATCCCGAGTGGACCCAGTCCTGGAGTGGCTTTGCTGTCTCTCTCTTTTCTCTCCCCAGACCCCCATGACTGGCCTCTATATCTGCTCTTGCACAAAAGGCTCTGTACAAAGCCCAGGTGTTGGGTGATGGGAGTGGAGGAAGAAGAGCACCCTTCTGGATGCCTTTGCTTTTGTGACATTCAGCTTCTGTGTTTTTTCCTGAGGTCACTGCTATGATGTTAGTTGTCATTGTGTTGTTCATAATAAAATGCCTTCAGATAATCAGTGCTCCCTTTTTGGCTTAAAAAGCTCACCCCTGCATACCTTGAAAGCCTGTGGTGATTTTGCTGAGTTAATAAGAGATAAAGCTGTTTTCTGGGCAGTTTATGTATAGCATTCAGTCAAGTGCTGCATTGCTTGCTCACCTCCTTCCTTAAAGGTTATTTAACAGCAAATCTCTATTGATTTGAAACATAAAGCCATGGGTAACCCTGGGATAAATTAATAGCTGACACAGAAATAAAGCATTTAATCAGCCTCCAAAGCTATTAGGGTGCTACATTATAAAACAAATTTTGTTATTCTGTAGCAAGTCATAAAAAGAGAAGGAAAAGTACTGAATGTCCTTTTGTGTGGTGGCATCAAAGTACTAAGGTGACCACAGAGTTTTGAGCTCTGTGCTCTGAGGCTCAGTGTTCACTGCCTGCTGTGTTTGTTTTACTCATTTTTGCTGGGCACTGGACCCAAGTCAGACCTGTAAGTACGAAATTCCTATCGGAGGCAGAATCTGATATCTCTTAACCCTAGATCTGCTTAGCCCAATGATATATTTGTCCTCTCACCATGATGAAATGAGTGGGGCCTTTTGGGTTTCCCTCCCATCAAAGCCATTTGGGTTTCCCTGCCATCAATCTTATTGTGTTCTCTGACGGATAAGTTATTGTTTCCACAGTAGCTGAAATCCTCTTCTGATTTACAAAAAGTTTAAGAACTGACTTATTTAGACTGTGCTGGCATCATCCTGCTTCAAAAGAAAAGGAAATATGGGTGACTGTAAGGGTCAGCTTGTGCTGCTGGGTGAGGATCCTTGCCCAACACAGAACAGAAAGTCTGAGGTCGTTCTTCAGCACCTGATTGCTGCCCCTCCAGACCCATTGCCTGAGCAGAGGTTGTGTCTCTGTGTGTATTAAGCTGGTTTGCTAAGACAGGCTCTTCCCAAGATTTTCCTAAGAAAACTTGTATGTGCTGACAAGTCTTGCTGGCTTTTGCACAAGAAGGAGGAGGCCTTCTGTTGACCTCCAACACTGTAGTGTATTTGGAAAATCCCACCACAAAGGGAGAGAATTTCTCCTCAGCTAACAAGAGGACCTCCATAACCTTTTCACAGTCCTCTTGAGAAACTGAATTCTTTCTGCAGTGAGGAATACAGGTAGTTAACTTATTAGTTCTTAAGTTATGGCTTATGTCAATGTTAAATTGTTCTCCAGGTTATTCCCTCATATTTACAAAAGGAAAAAAAGCACACATATATGCAAAAAAACCCACCCCAGAACCAAAAAAATCCACCACCACCACAAAAGAATTTTATAGTGAAGTTGTCTAAACACAGGAAGACATCGCTTAGGGACAGTGTAGTGCCTCCACTCCCAGAAATTTTCCAAACCCTAAAAGGCCTTGAAGAGGCTGATCTAACACTGAAGTTAGCCTTGCTTTCAGCTGGGGGTAACACTAGATGTCTCTGAGGGTACTTCCCAGCCTGAAGTATTTTATGATGATTTTTATAATTTTCCCAAAAGGACCTCTCAGGTTTCTATCTAGCTGAGAACCATCAGGATTCACAATATTCCTCCTAACCATTTTTCAGCAATTCACCTCTGCCACACCTTTTTTTTTTCAATGGAACTGCTTGTGACTATAATTTCCTCTTCTGGACAGAAAGGCAAATGTCCAGACTACCCCTGGAGACCTGGTGCTTAGCATAAACAAAGGGATGTGGGAACAGGGATGTGTCTGTGTGTCTGTGGTAGTGGCAGTTTGAAACAGAGATGTTAGACCTCCCAGGCTCCTCCTCTCAGATGGCATCAGCAGATGTGACAGGGAGAAGTTAAGCTGAGAGGTCCCATTAACCTGCTTCAGAAAACAGCTAACTGCATAAGTCAGTAAGATTTATTTCTTCTGTAGAAAAAAATAAAACGATAAAACCTTGGGCAGAGGTGGAGGAGTGATTTTTAAGTTTTAGTATTTCTCAGCAGTGGGCAATGAAAACTGTTTGAAGTCCATCCATCTGCTCTGCCTTCTTGTGAAGGTCTTTGTCTTTCCCAACACTATCTTTAGCAGTTCCTGTGGTGTTTTTTCTCCATCACGTGAAGGTACTCGTCAGAACTGGCAGTGAGAGACTTTTTGAATGACAGCCTCAATTACTGCTCCAACCATTTCCTTGTGGGTGTGTATTGAAATATTTCTGCTGGAGCTGGAACTAATTAAAATTCTCTGTAGTTAAAATGTGTGTAAGTTTGCATTCTTGTTGCACTCTCTAAACTTTCAGCCTTGTGGAAAAAAAGGAAAACTTACAGCTATAGTTCTTCTAGATGTTTTAATAAGTGATCAGCATGTCTGCTTTTGGTCTTCACTGCCTTTCTAGCAAGGGCATGCCACCTTTTCCACTCCTTTGAAATCCCTCAAGTTTTGTGTACCCTGTTAATTTGGTGGCTCAGGGGAATGTGCCTGTTCCCATCAGTCACATCTCCAGCTCTCTCCCAATCACTGCCACGCTGAATGCTGTCCACGTATTCCTGCTGTGTTCCCTGGTTTCCATTGCTCCCTGTCTAGCAGTGCCTCACCCCACCACCACGTGGCACATCTCTGTGGAGGTCCCACCCTGTGGCTCTAGCTCCAGCCATTGAGTTAACTTGGGTATAAACAGGTCCATCTTTGCCCACATGAGAGCATTGCAGTGCTCAGCCAATTTTCCTGCAGTGGGATTAGCAGGATGAGCAGCTGCATCCCATGGCATGAGCAGCAGCCAAGCTCCATTTCTGCCTCCTGCAGCCCCTGGCTGAAGCCCTGGTTTACTCAGTCCAGAGCTCAGCAGGCTGGTGAGTCTAATAAAAAAATAAGTTTGTATTATTTTTTTGTGTTTGGATAACTAACCATTGTATTTTTTCTTCTTGTTCTTTTTCCTCTAGAGCAATCTTCTCTTTACTCCCAGTGTGCAATGCTGTATGGTTTAGCTGAAGGCAAGGAAATTTTTCTGTTACAAATGTGTGTTAGCAGCAGCAGGAAGCTGCTCTTCTGATAACAGTCCACAGAACTCTGTCGCCTTATAAGAGAATCTCTACAAATCTTTGGCTGTTCTCCAAATCCTCCAAAAAGGAGGGGCAAACACCATAGTTTTGTCACATAAAGGACCAGGCTGTTCCTCAAAGGATGGCTTTGGGGACATTGCTATAAGCAAATCAAGTAGCTTTTTCTGCAATGTCCCTGTCCTCATTCAGTCTTCCAGAAGGGAAGAAATATGGGTTAGGCTGGAAAATGAGTGGTACTGAGATGAAAGGTTTGATAAAAACTGTAAAGACAACCTAGGTGTGTAAATACCAAGGATATGATTATTAACACAAAGTGACACCAATGCATCTCTCCAGGAAGTGTCTGCTCTGCCTGTCCTGTTGGACACTTCAGACTTCAGCTAATCATTCACGGCCATCTAATCAGAAACTTGCTGGGACAAAGGCACCTAACAGCCCACAGCAGCTGCACACTGTTCATATCACTGTAGCAAAGCGTGAACAACTGCAGTTGTGGGGACATATCTTAGACTACACTTCACTGTGATTTTGCTGAGTAGGAGCAAAATGAACACCTCTGTAATTAGTGCTGATGACAGCAGCAGCTAAGGCAAACCTGAACCAACTGTAGAAGTACACCAAGCAGGCTAATGAACACCTAAATAAAGAAAAAATTGAGCATCTAATTAGATTTTCATATCCTTTTGTAGGTTTGTTGAAGATGTATCTCTTTGAACTGTGGTTTATAGCCACCGTTACCATTTTCTATTGTACCAAAGCTCCCAGCTGTGTCAATTACTTTAAACATGAACCAAACAGCTAAAGCACAATTCTCATTTTCTTTTTATTGGCAGTATTTGTCCTCATTTTCTCAGAGGAGACTAGCTAGATTCAATATAGTAACTGCAGCCAACAGTCCATCTCGGCACAGTTCAGTTTTGTACCAGTAATGAAATTTCACACACAGGTTTTGTTCCATTTAAGGCTTTTAAAACCATTTCATGAAACTGGAATTGTCTCTACATTAAAAAGCAAAGCTCCAAAAAGCTTTTGTCTGGAAAGGTAAGATGGAACACTGTGATGATACATTTCCCAGGAATTTAAGGAAGAGGCTCTTGGCCCCTAACAGAACAATGTCTCCTTAAACTCTAACTGCTGTGTAATTTGACATGCTTGCTCTTTGGAGATTACTGTGAAGATCAATGAGTTGTAGAAATGATAGAACCATGCCCAACCAAAATCTGAAAGCTGGGAGATGAAATTTGAAACTATATACTGATATTTTGCCTCAGCACAGTTTCTCATAGGTAATCCTTGAAAGATGAGTAGCTGGGAGTTTGTCTCACTGCTTTACTGTCATTAAGCTGAGAAGTTTGAAGCTGTGCTCTCACTGAAAAGGAGTGCTGAAAAATTAATGTTGACCTAATTGCAAACAAATAATAGATTAGCTTGTATGTCTCTGCCTTATCACCTAATCACAGATCTAAAGAAGGTGAGCCAAAAGTGAATGCATTTCTTTCTGAACTGGTAGATATTTTCAAGTGAATGTAAAATGTCTTTGCATTCATACCAAGACAAAAAGAAGGAAACAATAATACTTCTTATCAGGATTCACCAGGTTTATAGCATCAATAGTGTATGCAGTGTATTTTTTTCCAAGTACAGCATCCTATCTAATATTACAAAGATACAGAAGTGATTACTTAGTACCAAAGGGCATATTACTAGCTGATTTCTTTGATCTAAGATAAATTAGTGGATCCAAAAATATGAACTCAAAATGCTTGTACTGCCCTTAAGCTGTAGAAAGGCATCATGTATCTTCCAAGTTAAAGCACTATCCTATTAGATTTCAACTACTGGCAGCTGCTTTCTTGAAAGAAATTCCTTCACAGAACTTGATAGTCCTGATACTTAGTTGGAAGGACTCCATATTGCAAATGCAGAGGCTAAAAATTGCCTCTTAGTCTTGCATTTCTATTACAAAAGTCCTTTTCAGTCTTCCCATACTGCAATGTGTAATGCAATGCCAATATTTTATATAACAAACTAATGGCTGGAGTCCTCACTATGGGGAAGGTGAGAGTCCATTTGATTTGATATTTTTAAACAATTCCCTTTTTTCCAGTACCATGACTTAAGACCCTGAGCAGCACCAGGTTTTTTGTGAGGGCACCTGTCTTGTTGAGGTCAGGCCAATGCTGGGTGCAGGATTCACCCTGACCCTGTGTGTGTGTGTAAGAGAGAGAGAAGAGAAGCAATGAGACAGTAAGGTGCTCAAACAGCAGTGGGGACATTCCCATGGTTGCAGCTCCCTGGACCCTTTGTGGTTTTTAACCAATGGCTCCTGAAAAGTGACTATTTAGAAGCCTTAGTTTAAATGGTATTAAGGATGCAGGCACTGCTTGCTCTTTTCTCTGCATGTTCAGCATCTTAAGGGCACATTTTGGTTGTGCCTTTGTGTCTTGTTCTTGTCATAGAGAAGGCAGACAAGGTAAAATAGCCTCACACATGCTAAAGTGGCCCATGCACTTTTGTGCTAAGGCATAGTTTACATCAATTTTACTTTTCCATCTCTTCTGTCCAACAGATACTTTTTAAACTATCTGTTCCTCATGATTTGTTTATAAGCTGAAGGCAAGGGTTGTTTTCTTGCTCTATAGCACAGCATGTTCTGTATTAGTCCAAGGACAAAAAAGAATAGTCAACTTAAAGTGTTTTCAACTTGCCACATGATGCCAGTGTTCCATTGAATTTCTCTCAGTTGGGGCTGCAGGTAGAGCAGATGATAAGTGGCTTCATGTATTTATTTAAATGATACCTCATTTTTCCTGTCACTGTCACGCCACTCTTGGGTTGCCTTTCTGCAAACCATGTGCAGAAGGTTCTTCCAGCAGAGCCTCTGCAGAAAGCAAATGTGAAACTTCTCACTGCAGTCCTTGTGAGACATGCATTTTCAATTCTGCTTCTGTGAGCACTGGCACCTGCACATTAAGCACATCCTTCAACCTAGCCCTCGTCAACAAAACACTTAAGGATTTGACTGAGTGCTCTCCTCAACTGGGGCCCTCAGCTCCAATCTGAGCTCACTGCAGTTGGTGTGAGCTTTGATGAGAGCTGCAAGTTGAGCAGCCTCAGCCTTCCAGCTTCAGTGAATATATGAAGTGTCCTTAAAAGTTTTTATTCTGCTTTCCAAACCTTGACTGTTAATATCTCCTCCTACTGCAACTCTCCTTAAAATGCTGCACTTTTTCATGCCTTGCTGGTTTCGCCTCTTGATGTATTAAGTGGAGGACTGATGTAGCCTTGTGGGAGAGCATCTTCTTTGCTTTCTGGGGAAAAGTATTTGTCTGGTAGGTGATTCCCCTCCAGATGGAAGCAGAGGCCCTAGAGGTGCCTCAGCAGAGCACTGCACAGCCCTGCAGCCCTCACACCCAGTATTGGCAGCAATTTTTCTATCACACCTCAGATAATAAGGAACCGCTCTCTCTTTCTCTCTCCTCCTCCACCGTCTTACACCATTTTCACCAACTACTGCAAACTCCAATTACACAAAATCTTCAAAAGAAAATTGACATATTTATACAGCTATAGACTGTTTTCTCTCTTTTTTTTTTTTAAATATGAAATAGTTGCTTCTAGAGTTCTTTTAATATTGAAATCTGAGGGTGACTCATGAAAGGAAGCAAACACAGACCTGCCCTGGACCAAAACACTTAACCCTGATTGATTTAANATACAGCTATAGACTGTTTTCTCTCTTTTTTTTTTTAAATATGAAATAGTTGCTTCTAGAGTTCTTTTAATATTGAAATCTGAGGGTGACTCATGAAAGGAAGCAAACACAGACCTGCCCTGGACCAAAACACTTAACCCTGATTGATTTAAATGAGAATTGAACATGGGCTCAAATGCCTTCATTAATAAAGGCTAAAGTAATTCCCCAAATTTTCAAAATTTTCCTCCAGTCCTTCAAACAAGGATTTTTGTAAAAATAAGGAAGGAGAGTAGCACGGCCTCAGATATTAAAGATAACAGTATTTTCGACTTGTGTATTTCTAAAGGTGCATTCTCATTTAGTTCTGGGAATGTTAGTTCTTTCAAAAATAAGACTTTGAAAAGCCACTACTCTTTGAATTAATTGTCTACTGTATATTTTTAATATGTGAGTCAGATCAAGTGCAAATTGCCTTTTAGAAGTTGCCAGATCAAAAACTTGTTTTATCTAAGGATGACTTTTCCTTTCAGGTTTAATATTTTTCTACTCATCAAAAGGTCAAAGTTCCCCTTTTCCAGTACAAGTATGGCAAGAAAAGCCATCATTTTGTCTTTCTTGTGCTCATTGCCACTGAAACAGTATCTACATAGCAGTATTTTCAGCACTGAATGTAATTAACAATGATTTACATAACATTTAATAACTTTTTAAGAAGATGAAATTTCATTACCATTATTGAATTATTCCCTCACTTTCAAGTTCTGTGTCACAACTGAAGTGATTTCTTTAACATGCAAGTTGCATCCTCAGCAATGTATTTCAGTCAATTTATATTGATATTCTCAGGGTACTCTCATTCTACATCTCTCTGCTTTTATTCCAATTTAGAAGCAGCAAGAGGTTAACCAGCATTTAAAGGAAATACAATAGACAATAATTCATTCCATTGCACGCCTGAAACATTTGCAATTATGAATGGTATTGAATTTTTGTAAACTGAATTTCTAATTGAATTTCAGGAAATATTTGCCATAGTTACATTTTAAAAAGGATAAGAAGTGTTGCAGAAGGTTCAGGGTTTTTTAATTAACTATTAAGCAAGGTAGGCAGTGTTACCTTTCAATCATTAATAGAAGAGGCAGCAAGAAAGAAAGAGAGATTAGCAAAGTTAATACCAGCAATAAACCCTCTGTCTCAGTTAGAGGTAAATAAGATTCTTAGATAGATGAGATGTTTGTATCTCTTCCAGACCTGATGAACTCCATTCTTTGACAGAAAAAACACTCACTAAAAACGTGCGGGAGCCAGCAGCAACCAGCTCTGGGGATTCACAAAGGGAATGGATGGACCATAATAAGCTGATCTCATTATTTTTGCTTTCCCTCCTTTCTTTAGAGGGAACAAGGGTGAGGAGAAGCAAGGGAGTTATATTGCACTCAGCATAACTTTAATTCCCAGAAAAACTCTGGAACAGATAATTCAGCAACACATTCATAAGTAACTGGAAAATTATGAGAGGAGTTGCCATCAACTCTCTTCTTGTCTAACTTGTAGCATGTAACTTGTTCTTCACAGATCCAAGTCACTCCTTTTACAGTGGAATAATGGCATTTGTGGGTAGAATGGGAGTGTGAACATTTTATACCTGGTTCTTAGGAAGGCTTTTCACAATGTTTAGCATTATATTCACAAGCCAACAACAGATTCATAGTATAGATGAAAGAACCCTAACCTGCAAGCAAAACTGTGCTCAATAAATACTTTCCAGCACTTTCTTGACAAAAGGGGGAGATATATTTATGCAGCTCTGCAGGATTTTGCCTTCTAGTCTGCTTTCACCAGCGGTCTGGGTGAAGGAATAAATAGGGTGCTTATACTAAAAAAAAAACCAAACAGAAGAACTATAGTTATGCTGCAAGGCAGAAATGAGATGAAAATGGAGAAATAATCTGAAAAAATCTGCACATTCAGTAGGAACAACAGGAAAATGCTACACATAACCAGATATAGCAAGTGAACGAATAAGGAATGGAGAGCCCAGGACTCCTACCTCCAGTCTAGATAGATTGGAGCCCTGGGCAATCATTAATGGCATGATAGCTAACAAGTCCAAATATTGTATTCTGCACCTGGGATGAAGTAATGCTGGGCACCAGCATGAACTGGGGGAGGAGTGGCAGCAAGGCAGCCCTGCAGGAAGGAATCTGGGGGTTCTGATTGGCATCAGTCTCAGCACAAAACAACAGCATGGAGCACAGAGGGCAACACACGTCCTGGGATGCATCAAGCACAGCATCTCCAACTGGACTATTCTGTTTTACAGGGCCATTGTCCAGGGAATGTCCTGACAATATAATGTATTTTGAGCTGCATGTGAGTCTGAAAAAAAGGGCAGTATCATTCTGGAATGTATGAACTACAAATACAGCCAGCACATAGAGCAATCCTTTAACTCCTGATAGTAATGCCAAGACCTGCTTGTAACCCTCAGACAGGTTTTCAGCAGCATTTCCAGGAAAGAGAGGAAATGTTTTTGAACAGGCTGGAAAAGTGCCTCTCCAGAGCAATTGTGAGGGAGACACACATTTGAGAACTTACCCAGCAATACTTCTTCAGGCTTTCCTGAACATATCCAAAGCACATGTGATTATGCAACATACTCACAATTTTAGCTTTTTTTGTGTTCATTTTGTGTTGCCACTGTAAAATTTAACTTGCCATTCAGTTTGACCCATCTCCCCATGAAGCTCAGATGTTAATGCAACGGGGAAGAAAATAGTTTTTTTTCCTTGTTCTTTCATTTTTGTAGATGAGGCTTTTCCAGATGGTGCTTGTGAACAAGAGAATCAAATACATATGCATATTGGATACACTCACTGTTATTTCTGCTTAGCTTTTGTTGTTGTTGTAGTTTCTTCAACAAATACAGGTTTATTCTTAATAACATACTGCCATCAATTTGAGGGATCAAAACAGAGAATTCTGTATTCTAACAAATTTGAGGAAAATCCTCTTGCTCATAGGACTCCCTTTTGCTATGAGACAGCAAATTACTGTTTTCTTCTGTTTACAAAGTTTTGCTGTGAAAATTTCTCCTGGGTCTTTTCTACTAATCTACTTTCTTGGAAAGAAAAGTCCTATTGCACACACTGGGTTCATCAAAATATTTTGGTTTAACTGGAACCAATTTCTGTTTCCAATTCCAATTAAATTAGATTCCAGGCTAATTTTAGAACACCAGTAATGTTTGAAGGGAATATGCATTTATTTTGTCCACACATTGAATTTGTGTATCATTTTTTCTCAGGTAAATGTCAATGGCCTCCATTTCTGCAGAATGTTCAGATTAGTATCTTTTAGCATGAAAAATATATGCTTCATTTCTATCGAGTTTGAAATCATGCAGAAAATGCTATTCCTTAGGTGTCAAATTTTTTATGTCACTTAGTCACATATTTATGCCACTTTTCTCTTCTGAAATAAGACATGGTATTTAGAATACTGCAGATGGAAGCAATCTCTAAATCAGTCATGCAAACCACTAGCTGTTTTACCATATAGGACATAGATATGAGACCTTTTCAAATACTCTTTTACATGTTAACAAAGAAATTGGCCTTTAAAAAAGTGATAGGGAAATGGAGTTCAAAAATATCTAAAAAATATCAACTGGATGGTGTCATTTTAGCAGGATTCCTGGATCCTTCTGTAGTGTGGGATGCTTGAAATCCTAACATAGATTTTATTTATCTGAAGCCTTACTCACTCTTCCGTCAGCATCCACGCTGCTTCAGCAATCACCACCTGGCCTTCTGCAATGGGGGAAGAGCTGCTTGCCTCCTGTGCTCTGCCAAGTCTCGTGCTATAGGAATTAGAGCACAGGAGGGGTTGTAGCAAGTGTTTAGGACCACTGAAACCAGCTGAACATTTGCTTGTGCCACCTTGGGAATACAGAAGAAAATGTGAAGCTGAAGTGTCTCTTACTATTAAGTATTTCCATTTTTTTTTTACATTAAACAGCACACTGGACAACAAATATTTGTTGAAATTTAGAAGGGTGAAGCCAGCATCTTAGATCTTCTCTTTTTTCCCTATGACTGTGGTGGCAATTAGCTGGCTCAGTGGGTCATTACTTGTGCCCAGAATGGACTGCAAAGTGAACTGTCAGTGTGGCAGATCACCTCTGCCAAGGAGAAGAGGCTGAGAGCTCTCCCAAGAGCAGAAAAGAGGATTTGGAGCCCAGATTTGGAAGGTATTTAGGAACCTGAGGACATAAGGAAACATTTGGTGGTTTACCCATGGCACCTGAGTCATTAGCTCATTGTCTGGCAGCCTGGCCTGAGCCCTAGAATTAAATACTGAAAGTGGATGGGATGTTGGCATGTCATATATGGCTCACAGGGAAATTAACTGTCTTGGAAACACCCCTTACTACATAGCCATTCTTCCTGAATATCCAGGGAACTCAGCCTGATGTGTTGTGCTGTCAGTATGAGGCTTCCTGGTGGCTGCCAGGAGGTCACACAGGCCCCACCTGGGACCACATTCATCAAGCCCTGCCTCTTATCTTAGTCCTTGGTAAGGCATTCTGCTTCCCTGGACGAGGCATGTGGGTCAAGAGGAGGGTAGATTGATATTGTGGGAATGCAGCAATGAATAGCACAGTATTAAACTGTAGCTGTGCAGCTCACACCAGGGGAAAGCTTTGACAGAAATGCCTGGGTCTCTTTGTATGGCTCTTTGAAGATGGGCTTACAGTCTGTAATTCCTTCCAGCAGAATTACATCTCCTACTCACACAACAGTCCTCTCCAAGGCCTGTGTTACTGACATCAATTCCTGGAAATATTCGTCATCGGAAGAGTTAGACCACGACTCAGATTTTTTACTCATTAGTTGAGGACCTTGTTGCCAGCTGTTGAGAAGCTTATCAGCTTTCTTTCTCACTCATACAGCCCACTTGTGTCAAAATGAAGGTTTTATTAGGTGCCTTGCATTAAAATAGAGATAAAAGGAGTGTGTTTGCTTGAAGCAGAACAAGACAGAATAAGCCAGATCTTCAGCTGATATACATTTGTCAGAGCTCTATAAAGATAATGAAGCGGTACTAATTTGCATTAGTTAAGCAGCTGAGCTGCTCTCTCTCACAGGGACTCCTCTGCAGATCTCCTGGTGATGACAGTGTATTGATTCTGGTCAGATGGAGTTAATTTTCCCCATTGCAACCCTCGCACTGCTGTGGGTTGTATGGATATCTAGAAGAGTGCTGATGACACCACCAGTGTTTTGGCTACTGCTGCACTAAGGCTGTCTCCCCAACTTTCTCCCTTCACCAGTAGGCTCAGGGAGGGCAGGATCTTGAAAGAAGACCAAGCCAGGACAGCTGACCCAAACTAAACAAAGGGATTTTCTGTACTGTATGAAATGTGTTCAACAATAGAAGCTAAGGGAAAGGAGGAGGAGGGGGACATTTGTTATTATGACATTTGTCTTCCAGAGCAACTGCTGAAGACCTGCCTCCTGGGAAGTAGCTGGGCATCATCTGCTGATGGGAAGTAGAGAAAAAATATTTTCATTTTCCTTTGCTTCTGCACATGGCCTTTGATTTTGCTTTAATAAACTGCCTCTATCTGGACACATGAGGGTTTTTTCCTATCTTACTTTCTCCCTGTCCTGTCCTGCTGAGAAGGGGACTAATAGAGCAGCTTGGTAAACACCTGGCATCCAGCCAAGGTCAACCCACCACAGACAGGCAACCCTGACAGCTTCTAGCCCCTGCCTCAGATAGGTCAGAAATATTCTAAATCATGCATCTGCTGAAGAAGGCTGATAGGCAAGATTTAGTTGCAAGTAAATGGTGTAACTTTTACTCTTTTTCCTGAACTGTCTTTTGGTATTATTAGGCAGAACTGTTCTGCTTTACCTTTGCCTTTAGGGCAAAGGATTTGCATTTTTTCATGACTACTTGGAATTCATCATGTGGAGTTAAGAATGATGTGTTTCTCCAATCTGTCTGGAGACACACTCCATCCTCTCTGTTTTTCACCTCTTTTCTGCTTCCTCTTGCTTCTCAGTTGTTATGCAGTGAGGAGATTTTTCTTACCTTTTCCATCCCTTTTAACAATTTGCCCTCTATCTCACCCAATTAACTCAAATTTTCTTGTGACACCAGCAGCTCAGAAAGAGTCGTTTACCTTATGTACATATATTTCTGACTGATATTGCTCTGCCTTCTACAGTGACAAAACAAAATAAATTTCAATACTTTGGATTTTGAGTAGCAGAAGGTTGAAGGGATTCCATGCTGTTGTATTATTCCAAAAACATAGACATCCTTTGGCCTTCATGAGCCCACAAGCTGAATCAGAAGTGTGCAAGTCCTGCTTAAATACCAGCTGAAGCTCCCAAGTCCTTTTGCAGACATCACTGTTTAATTCATGCAAACTGGAAGAAAAAGTGATGATAAGCTAAGGGAAGTGTCCCTCCTGTTTCCCCTCGCTGGGAAGTTAATACAGTTTTCATGTCTTGTGACATTATTTAGTGTTCCCACGGATGGCTGCATAATCACAGCCTGACAGCCGGGGGCACTGGGAACAGACATATTCCAAACCCTGTAGCAGCAAGGCTCTGGGACAAGTGATACAAAGCAGGTAATAAAACATTTAGCAGAAAAACAGCACTTTCACTGTGTTCAGAAAATAAATTTTATCTCTCCCAAACAAATTCTTTTAAGAAATTAATTTATTTTTTTTAAATGGATTTCTTTTTTTGTGGATTTGTGTGTGTGAGTGTATAAGCTGTTATGAGCTGGTTTTCCACTCAGAATTCAGTGGAAAATTCCTGCAGGTAGTTTTCTGTCTTTGAGTCAGGGTATCCACTGAGATATAATATTCATTTCATTAGGCTCATCAGTGTTAATACTGTTCAGCTCCTTCTAATGAAAACAGTAAATTAACATGCAGTAGTTCCCTTTCACTTAGTAATTGATATATGATGAAAGTTCCCATGCTACCAGCTAGTACATCCTCAAAGAGAGTAAGTAGAAACAGTGGCTTAAGAGATTTTAAAAATATTTGTTTTTAATGACATTGATAGCCAGTATATGCTATTTAAGAGAAAAATACAAAAAAAATTGTTGCTGCCACTGGATAACAAAATCTTATACGAATCATTTTCTTCCCTGGGAATTTGAGCAGCTATTGTACTTATGCAGGAATGGTCTTTGAATACATATTTCAGTAGCATTATGCACTTCAGCATAAGGATTATCATTCTGAAATCTGTTCTCATAGTTGGTTTTTTTTGGTGGACTTTTAACTTTTGATCATGAGCTTGCATCTAATTGAAAAATGCTTATACGGCTGAGTGCTGATTGCTAGGCAGGGAAGCCTTGAATTACTAGCTGTTTTCCAGGAAGTTAAAATGGAGGATGGCAGATCCTCATCTGATGTTAATCAGCTGATCTGCTTAAAATTGGGCTGTGTGGATTTGCACCAAAAGATGGGAAAGAAACCCCTCAAGGAAGCACTGAAGAGCACCCCTGTCAATGACAGAGTCACACAGAGCCCCAGAAGCCCAGCAGACTTTATCAGGCCTCAGCCAAGCACCTGTTACCAAAGGGAACTTTGAATGAACAGTAAGGGGAATAAATGAAAAATCATAAACTTCAACAGTATTGCCTTGTGGGTGACTTCACTCTCCCTAAAAACTCAGCAACTGACTTCCCCTTCTGTAGTAACATATGCCTACAAACCTTCAGAGGGAAAAATCAGAGACAGGCGAGAATTAAAAATGCAAAAAGGAACTGAAAATAATTCGTTCTGCTGTAGGAAGTATGGAAAAGACTGCAAATAGGAGCTTGCACATCTCCCAAGTCATCGTGTTTTAAAAAGGGAATGGATCAATGTGGAGAGGAAGCAGCCTTAGTCACTTTGGAGCCAAGTGGATCTGCTCAGATTGCAAGAAACCTCTGACCAGGTCTTGCAGCATCAAAGGTACCCAGAACACTGCACAAACTGTAAAGGCACCAAGTTGCTGAGCAGTCACGTTCCCCTTGGCTTGCTGGACCTGCAGTGATGAGATGCTGCTCACCCACAAGTGATGAAAACCAGGGCTCCTCACCGCTGGGTTCTCTGAGTTCTCGTGTCCCAGGAAAGACACTGCTCTCCTGGGACACACGTGGGGCTGGCTCATTGCTTCCAAAGACACTGCTCTCCTGGGACACACGTGGGGCTGGATCATTGCTTCCAAAGACACTGCTCTCCTGGGCCACATGGGGGGCTGGATCATTGCTTCCAAAGACACTGCTCTCCTGGGACACATGGGGGGCTGGATCATTGCTTCCAAAGACACTGCTCTCCTGGGCCACATGTGGGGCTGGATCATTGCTCCCAAAGACACTGCTCTCCTGGGCCACACGTGGGGCAGGCTCATTGCTTCCAAAGGCACTGCTCTTCTGGGCCACACGTGGGGCTGGCTCTCTCCTGCTGTCCATCAGCAGCCCCAGAGTGTGCACTGCCAAACCTGGCGAGGTCACCCAAGGGCTGCTGGGCTCCCTGCACTTGATTTAACTGGGCTGAGCTGCCTTAATGCTGCCAGAAATAGGCCTTGCAGCACCTGCAGAGACAATGGGGTAGGCAGTTTTCATTTAACTAGAAGAGCACTTTGTAAATTCAAGGTATTTATTTTATTATCCCAAACCTGATTCCTCCCAATTATTTTTTAGCAAGTATCTCAGTATTGTTATACCCCATCTGGACAAGCCAAAAAATCCTGTCTCACAGACAGATGGAGCAAATTAAGGAGAAATTATTATAAATGCAAACAAAATTATTTAACTGGATGCTTTATCATTTTAGGTTTTTAATTTTGTTCTTGGTAAAGTGTCTTTCTCTTATATGTGATAACTCTTATAAGGCTGTGATCTGTAAAATTAGTAATATTGTGGAAAGTGTACTTGCATTTCTTACTTCCTTGTACTGTATTTTTTCAGAAAACATATATTTTTGAGATGATTGTGACAAAAAAAAGACAAGTCTAAAGAAGCATTTCTGAACATCTTGCATAAATCTTAAATTGTATCATAACAAGTATAATCTATTATTTTCCTGCTGAGGTGGAATGTGGGATGGTAGAGACTCTGCCTCTGCTTTCCAGATATAGTTAATTTTTCTCTTTATTTTGTTCATTACAGGAGAATTTTATATTGCTGAGGACTATATTGATTCCACTTTTAGAGTACTGCATTGTGTTCTTCTGTATCATTTATATTTGTTGTGTGATAAATTTGCTATCTGAGTGATACTTCCCATTGTTGAAGTTGAAAAGATCTGTTTCTGAAGACTGATAAAAATGGCGAAGTACAGGACTGCCTCAGTTCATATATTGGCTTTTCTTCACAAACTTCAAGTTGAATTACCACTGAGCAAAAAGCCACAGCGATGATATTGTAAAAGATTCATATTGTTCTGTATTTTTGGAAGAGATCAATGATATTGTGGTAAAGGAGATGAAGGAAGACACTTTGTTATCTATGTCCTCCTTTGAATGTGATGCCAAGTCATAACTTTTCCTTTTATTTCTGTCAGCCAAACTCCATTGCTCAGGTAACTTTGTATTGTGTTTTTTCACTTATAATTAAAACCTCCAAACATGTTAGACTGGAGTGTTTAGCAGCATTCCAGTTTACTTAACTGACTTTTTATGAATTATTGGGTCAATTGCCAACTGCCAAGCCAAAATGAAATATAGGCTTGCCTTTATTTTCCTAGGCATTGTATTTAAAGTTATCAAGGACTTAACAAATTCCCCAAAGCCTTCTTGGCTGAGATGGAAACTTTGGTTCTAGGGCTTCCCTGGAATGATTTTGAGTGTTTCATCCCTACCCTGTGCAGTCACCTGGCCCCATCCTGCATCATCCATCTCCTGGTTCTGAACAAAATGGTTCAATATTTTCCTGTTGCCCCAGGCCCAGTCAGGCAGTGTTTAACTGATGCTGCAGCTCACTAATGGAGCAGTAGCAAACACAGCCTCACCTTTTACTATTTTTCTTCTTAGCCCACAAGTAACATAAAACAGCATTCCCAATTGTAATTGAACTATAACAGGGTCTGCTAGAAAAAAATAACAGGTAGTTCCAGGTGCCTCCCCCTTTTCTTGTCCTCCAGAGACTCACTCGTGGGTAATGCAATATATCTTGTGTATTTTTATATTATGTTTCACTGTATCTGGTAATTTAACAGCTGAATGAAACTATTAATAATTGTCTAATTGAGGAGAGAAAAAATTCTTAACACTTCTTTTCTTGCTGTTCATTTTAGCAAGAACACGAGGGAACTCATGTTCTAGCATTATAATAATGATGGGAATTCTACTCTTAAGTAATTCCAGTTATCCTCTGGATTTATTATGATCTTTTCTATTTGTTCACTTGTTTGTTTTCTTAGGAGGAGCACTGATTTGCATTTTACCCCTGCTTAACAACCTATTTCTTATGCTTGTTTCAATCCATTTCTGTGATTTGGGGTTTTTTGACTGTGGTCTCACTGCACTTTCACACTACCAACATTGTACTTTGAGGTGCTGCAGAACTGAATTTTGGATCATTAGCCCCTCATTTTGCTCAGTCACATTGTAGTGCCCTGGTATGTAAACATCTGGTACAAAAACAATTATATTCCTGCTCCAGTCTTATTTAGTTAAAATGGGATTTAGTGTTGGGTACTGGATTAGAGGCACCATTGTTCTGATTCAGTGCAGTCATTCTTGTGTTACTATTTCTAAGGGTTAAAGTGTGAACTCTTAATTTTTTATTATTATTATTATTTTTTGCTGGTTTTCACTATCTCCTGAAATCCCAAAGCATTAGACTAAGCATAAGAACCAGGAGAATTATCAGAACTTGGTTGGGTTCCAGGAGTCTCTTACTAGTTAGCCTTTTCTTAGATGCTGAAAAAGGACCCAAACATACCCTGTTCCTCTTCCATTTCTGATAGGCTCCATGAAGATGTTTTTCACCACTTAGTGCCCCAATCTACCTCTTAAAGAAGGGAGCCAGGGGGATTGCCATTTAGCTCTTCCAAAAGATTTAAAGGAAGTGAGAACTGCTTTCTGTATACAAATAAGTCAGGAAAAAAACCAATTATACCCACTGCTGGGCTGTGATTACAACTAGAAACTGCATATAGCTCAGCTGATTTAAAATTATCCAGTATATACTAGATTAGCCTGAAGGCTGAATTCTTTAATGATACCTGGCAAAGCTCAAAGAGAAGTTAGTTGGAGCCAAGGAGGGTATCCATGGTCATCCATTCATCCTCTGACTCCCTCTGTCTGGGAAGGTGCATAGTGCCAGCTGGACAGGCAGGAGTGGTTTGGTTTGTTTGGCTGGGGTGGAATTAATTTTCTTAACAGTGTCTGAATTTGTGCTGAACACAGGGTTGATGTTTTTGTTATCACTGAGCAGGGCTAACACAGAGCCAAGGCCTTTTCTGCTTTTCATACTGCCAGGCTGAGGAGGAGACTGGGAGTGCCTGGTGGGTTTGGAGGAGCTGGGACAGGTGACCCCAAGTGACCAAAGGGACATTCCAGACCTTGTGACATCATGCTCTGTATATAAAGTGGGGGGAAGAAGGAGGAAGGGGGGACATTTGGAGTGATGGAATTTGTCTTCCCAAGTCAGCTTTACAGGCCATAGAGCCCTGCTCTCCTGGAATGGCTGAACACCCTCCTGCCCATGGGAAGGAGAGAATTAATTTCTTGCTTTGATTTACTTGTGGCTTAGGCTTTCACTGTTAAAATGTCTTTATCTCAACCCATGAGTTTTTTCACTTTTGCCATTTTGATTTTCTTCCCAATCTCCTTGGTGTGGGAGGGAGGGAGGGAGGGAGGGAGGGAGTGGCTGTGTGGGGCTTGGCTGCTGGCTGGGTGAACCACAAGAAGGGCATGAAAAAAAGCCACATTTGCTTTAGTTGCCATGCTTTAGGAAATGAGCAGCCCTTGAGGTGCAACTTCATATCCCAAACCACTGCTCTCTGAAGAGGATTCCCAAAGCTCACATTTCTTCTTTTATTGCTTGTGTATCCTGCCTTCTGTGAACTTTCAGATGCCTTTCTGATAAACTCTTTTTTGTTTAATATTGAAACTTCTTTCAAACAACCTTTAATAATAAAGGCATGAGGTAGAACTCTCTTACTTTCTTCCTATCTTTTTACTGTCATGTTTATGTATGAAGCAAATTATAATATCCAATAACTTTGCAGTCCTGTGAGTTTTTATAAATATTTAAAATGGTTGCACTCTGTTTAAAATTTCCCATGCATTAGAAATGCAAGAGACTGCAAATTAAATTTATATTGCATATTTGAATATTGGATGTCAGTGTATGCTAAAGTTATGAGGACTAAAGCAAGTGAAATACCTAATACAAATGCAGTGATTTGCCTTGACACAGTGTCTTGATTCACTGGCAGCTTCTACAAGCACAGAAAAAAAGATGACACACATTGAAAATTGTTCAGCAAAGTTGACAATCAGGTCAAAATTTTAATTTGGAAAGCTAAATAGACTGATGTAGTCATGGAACAATATCAGATTTTGATGTTTTTTTAATTTCTTTTCTTCTCTTGGCTTCTGTTGCATTTTTCTTGCATTATGGATCTTTCTCTGTATCTTGTAATATTACCTAGTCACAGAGGTACTGGGGATGCAATATATATTTCTTTCCATCCAGACTCTCATGCAGGTCATATTTCATTTGCTTCAATTTTCTGTCTTTGGAAGCAAAAAGAAGATCCCCTGAACAGTCTTCAAGAAGTGTCCTAGCTACTGCTGTCTCACATTAATATTGTAGTCAATACAAATAATGGAAAAGGGAAACAAAGCAAAAGCACAATTTGCAGTGCTGAAACTCTGTCCTTCATTTCCCTTCTATTTCTTACTTATTTTAATACTGTCTTCAAAATCATACTGATTAGTATTTTCAAATATAGCAAGGAAAAAGCATTTTTCAGCCTTTCCAATGATGGAGTTTCTTTAGTTTCCTCTTGCCAGGTTCTCACAATCAACAGTCATGAAAGAAACTGGCAATTTTGTTTCTTGGCTGTTGTCCCTATCTATTTCTTTTAAACAAAACAAATTTTTTTGGGCCAAGAGGTGTGCAGGTTGGAGGGCTCATAATAACCAGAAATTTGAAAAAAGCTGAAAGTGTAGAAAATGAACACAGATTCAAGATTTTAAAGGAATAAGCAACTATTAATGTGGTTTAGCTTCCTCACTAAGTCAGAACAATCCAAGCATTTTGCTTCATGCTGATCCAAATAGTTTTAGCCCCATTTAAAACAGTCTTTCAGGAGGCAACCCATCCTGATGTGGAGGCATCTAGAGATGGAGAAAACACTTATTCTGTGAGCCACCTTTTCTCTTCCAGAATGTACAGAGAATTTAAGTTGAAATTTCTCTAGTTTTGGTACTGTTTTGTATGCTCTTCTCCTAAGAGATTAGAATCTTTAATATATTACTTTATATCTGTAATGGTAATCTTGTCCTACTCTGTTACAGACTGAAGCACAGCCAAAGGGGTGAAATGCAGAGGATGAAGCTGACACAGAGGTATTCTGCACCAAGAAGCCAAGTGGACATGGAGTGACAGCCACGTGGTGGCCAAGTGGACATGGAGTGACAGCCACGTGGTGCTTTGGTGCCATGCAGGGCGTGGAGGGAAGAGGTCACACCACCCGGACTGGTCAATCCCAGGCATTGGAAAACAGGAAATCAACTGAGTATTATCCCTATGAGACACATGTGCAGTGCTTTGTTCATTTCTTTCACTGCAGAAGAGGCCAGAAGTGTGCCTTGGAGGTGATGTCCAGAGTTACAGATTAATTAACCCTGGATGGCAGCACTTATGGCAGCACTTATGGCAGTCTCCAAGTAGCTCAAGTCATCTTTGCTGTGTTGGTAAGTAATGGGAAAATAGAATAGACAAAATGGAAGTAATTAAGGTAAAGTGCTGGGGAATTGAATAGAAAAATAGTGTGTATTTCAGAAGCACAGTTGCTGCTACCTAAGAGGCACTAAGAATTCTATGCTTGTGAGACGCTAAAAATGATCTTTAATCACCTGTCCTGTAAGAACACTGATGGCCATTAAAAAGAATGACCCTGGTTGGTAAGGGAAATGCCACATCCAAAAATCAGCACGGTCAAAAGGAGAGTTTAAATTTATTCAGCTATCAGTAGCAAGACTGGAAAAAGGTTGTTAAGTATGAGTTATGGCTCCATTCCACGTACTACAGCCTGTAGCAATGGATATTTTAATAAACTTCACTTGGAAGAAAATAAAATGATTTCTGTGAAAATACCTGAGGTGTTTTGAAGATACCAGAATCCAAGGAAATATATTTCATGGCAAGCATCCTTATAATGCATAGAAGTAGGGGAAACATAAGCACGTAATGAATATAGAACAGGCTTGAGGAAATAAGTGCAGGTAAATTTAAGCAACCCGTGTGCCTTGAAATGTAAAACAACCAAAGTATATTTCTTCAGTACAACAGTGACTAGTAGGATACATTTATTAACTGCAGAGCTGCTGAACTCCCTACCACGTTAAGTGCAAACCCCCCGAAGGAATCGAATGTTTTGATTGAAAAGGAAGGGGCCTTGGCTAAGCCCATTAGCAGCCAGTTTGCCCATAAATTGCCTCGCAGCGTGCTGTGCACCAGCCCGTGCTCCCCCAGCAGGCAGCAGCCACTCAAGTGCAGGAAGGAGGGGGATGGAGTGGTTGGCTGGAGGGAAAGGCCACGGGGGTGGCAGGGAAAGGCTGCAAGGAAGAGGCTTCACCTCAGGCTCCAAAGTCACCGACAGCATCGCTGCTTGTTGCTGCTGTGACAGGCACACCAGCAGCAGCAGCAGCAGCAGCAGGGAGGAAAAACCATTTTTAAGCACAGCAGCCTTGGAATTGTGGTAGGTCCAATGCTGACTGGCAAAACAATCTTCTTTCTTTGGCTGCTACTGCACTCTGTACCTCCCTGCTTGGCTTAAGTCTCGAGCCAACCCCAAATTAAAGCTATTTCTACTTAGTGATATAAACTTTTGTGAAGTTATATCATAAACAAATAGCACAAGAAAGTCCTTTCTGATGAATCAGCCTGAATGCTATAATGATATCTGTAAAATAAATGCTCTAAACAGAATGAGCTACTTCTTTAGCACCCAAAACTAATTAGTGCAATTATTGTACACAGAGTAGTTAAGTGCAAATCAAGAGCAAGGCAAAATGTGACAAGGCTGCAGGCAGCTCTTCAGCCCATGTGCAGTAGTGCTGCAGGGACCTTAAGTCCTGCAGGTGATGGAGAGGACCACTCTTCATCAGCTGTTCTCCCAGCCAAGTCCATAAATTAGCTGGACTATGCACAGCTGGACACTGATCATGCACCCTTTTTCCTAGGAGAGCACAGCATTTTAAAAGCTGTGTAGTGTTCTTGGGGAGATAATTCCTCAGGTAACCACTTGATACCTTTACCCATCTTTTCCCCATGTTGTTTCCATGAGGGAGCTCATCTTACTGCTCTGGGGACCTGGAGGATCACTTTGTCTATGCGATAGAAAATAATGCTGCTACACTGTTGCTACAAGCTCTGTACAAACACTTTTGGGAGGAAAACGTAATTTTATTTAAAAAGAAATCTTTCTTCACTCATGTTTTCCTGCTGTACTTCTCATAAGCACCAGGACAGGCGCCTCCAGGTGGACACCAAATCCAAGACCTTGCCATGCTGCCTGTTGGGGAGGATGACTGACCTTTGACTTTCTTTGTGCCTTCTAGGGCCTCAGGATGGGTTTTGCCTCCCCCTCCACCCCACCTTTGTGAGTCCACAGGTTTTCCTCATGGTCCTTTATCCCTTTCTTTGGGCAGCCTAGGACTCTAGTCTGTTCTTTGTCTGCCCACTTTGGTGGGAGTCATTGCTGTCTGTGTATTTTGGTTTGGGTGCAGGCTGTTCCTGGCTTTCTAGTGATCCTGAGAAATCTCCAGTAGCTGTGCTGTACGAGGATGTCTGTGACTTGTTCATCTGAGCACCACCAGATGCACCAATTTCATGGCCCTTCTGTTCCTTGGAGTGCTCCTGCAGCCAGGCTACCCACAAAGTCTCCACCCATGCCAATCTTAATATTTCTTTTACAGTTCTCTAAAATACTTGACAAAGCTCTTCAACGACCCTTGTCCTCACTGCTACTCTGAAGTGAATATTTATGAAGTGAAATGAAGGCACAGATCTAATCTTACCTGTCCTTGCAATTCCTAATAATTCAGAGTATATCATTCAGTGTCTGCCTTTGCAAAATAATTCAAGTTGTTAACAATTTGAAATGAAGAATACTTCAGGAAAACCATTAAGCATTGATGAATATATGTAGTGAGAGGAAGCAGAAAATAACTGGGTTTAATTAACAGACATTTTTCTTCTGTTACATTTTACAGTGATACTGCAAAATAGTTTTGGTTTGATATTTTCCATTTTTATTTTTGCCCTGATCAGATGAATGTGTTTTTTAGAGCTGCTTCCTTTGCCACTGATAATTTTGAAACAGAGAATAATGTAGTTTTCAATAACTCTTTTTGTTTTCAGCCAGAAAATATGCACTACAATGCATAATTGCTATGCATGTTTAGCTATCCAAACAGAACTCAAAGACCAGAAGCTGCAGCACAGCTCATTAGGGGTTTTTTTGTAAATATAATGTTAATACAAAAAGGAAAATCAGACCAAACTTTCAAGGGTCCATGAGTTAATTAAATCAAGTAGACTCACTAGCTTAGCAATAGTAAAATCTTGTTAGTAAAAAAACACTCAGATGAAGTGTTTTAGTTTTGACTGGTGCCATCCCTACACATATTTACATACTTATAGCTACTCTGATAGTATTTCTTCCTGCCACATTCCTGTGCTATAACAGAAAATGGCTTCTGAAATGTAATACCATTCAGCCTGGGATACCATACAGAGCTGAATCTTCTCTTGATAGCACTCCAGGATGTTTGACATTAATTTAGAATGCAGTGTCATTTCCCAGGAGTTATGGGTTAATTCTGAAAAAATTAAATGACCTTCAGATACATGTTGCATAAATGGTTCTCACTCATCCATATTCAAAGCAAGACTTTTAAAAGAGGCTCCATGTAGCTCATATCTGCAAGTATGATCTCAGGGAAAAATAATTGCATTCAAAATTGCAGTTACTTGACTAGAGGCAAAAAAAAATTTAAAATATCTACCTCTTTAAACAAATCATCTTGTATTTGAAATTTATTTTCAGCTTTCCAGGTGGTTATCTTTGTCAGAGTTTCAGGAAGAAAGATAATATATATGAACCATAGCTGGAGGATAATTGAGACCTCCTATAATGACAAACTAGTGTGTATGTAAACATCTCAGCAGTGCCAATATAAGTGAAAGTGTAGTGAAAGGCCTTTTTATTTCACACCAGTCAGTCTCAGATAATTGCTTTCTATGAGCTTGTAAGGAACAATGGTATTCCATTTCATGTGATTTAGACATCCACTTTATTTTTCTGTTAAAAATATTTTTTACAATGCTTTAATGCACTTACAGGTAATCTTGGACAAGAGAAAACTGCCTTCAAGCTACATCAAATATCTAGACCACCTCAGAAAGCTGCTTCAGTTTAATACATATCCTTATTTTATAATGAGAGTAAATACACATTTTCCTTCAGAACAAGGAGCAGAAATTAACAACTGCCTGTTTTCTAGATGAAATTAAATGCACAGTAGTACCTGTTTAGAAACTCTTGTTTGGATGAGTGGGTTTCCTCTTTCTGCTTCTGAAGACCTTGCCCCAGACTCTTTACTCCCAGAAAAATATGTGTCTCTGACATCTTTTTTTCCTCCAGTGCCTCTTTTTTTTCAGGAGACAGAGCCGTTGTTAAGTCCTGTGTGAGAATTTATCACACTTGTAAAACAGTTTTTTAGATTTTTAGCCCGTTTACCCTCCCCAACAGCTCTGTCTGACTGTCTGTGAGTCTCACAATGCTGAAGAGAAGCTGGAGACTTAACAACTGGGGGATTTGTTCCCATTCCTTAGTTTTGCAAAGTAATTTTCAAATGTATCTTGAATTTAGCAAACACTTAAAGCTGAAATCACAGCTGAAAATTGTTTGAGCCTTCTGATTTCCTTTTAAAGCTTTTCCCTCTATAAAAAGTCAAATTATTCTCACCTATGAAAAAGGTCAAGGATATGGAGGTCCAGATTATCCTGGCCTGTAAATATCAATCCCCTGCACCCAAAGCAGAGTCTCAAGAGTCATTAACCACCACTCCTTTCCTTTTATGTGACCCTTTTCAGATCGTTTTCATGCTTGGAAATGTAAGTGGTTTAGTACAGAGAGAGCAGTGCTACCTGCAGAGTGTTAAGGACTGGGAGGAGGTGTCAACACCTGTCGTTTTAGTAAATGAAACTGTGACTGAATGAAAAAAAAAAAAAAAAAGAAAAGGAGAGAGGTTCCATGTCCTTGAAGACAGAACTGGGACCTGCCTGCTGGTTTCAGTGCAGTCAGAATCAGCAGAGATTCAGTCTCTGCCTTCTGAATGAGGGATGTACCTTAGCCCCAGGAACTGTGCCTGTGTGTTGGGGAAGAAAAGGGTGCTCCAGTTTTCTGTGTCTCCAATTGCTTGCTGTTTATTGCAGATGCACTCAAATTAAAGAAAAATGTTCTTCAGATCAAAATCCACCTCCTCTTTTTCCTTTTTTTCCTTTCTTCCTTTTGTAATTTTTGTGTTTTATCTGCCATTTATGCTCCCCTCTCCTTACAAAAACAACAACAAATAAACCAACAAACTCAAAGTCTAGCTACCTGCATCTACTTGTACCTACTTTTCTGGTTTTGCTGCAAATGTGTAAAACAGTCTTGTCCTGGATGGTGGCTGTAGAGACAAAGACATAGATGTTCTGTTAGACATAAATGGAGCTGAATCCATCTCTTGTGTTTCCCTAAGTAAATTCTCACTCAGACCCCAGCTGCCTTTCTCTAGAGCACCACGTTTTATCTCAATTAAAGTTGTGTAGAAGACAAACTGTAAGCCCTTTCACTCTGGCTTTCCTTAGTCACATGTCACAAGCTTTAGGAAAAATCAATAAATAAAAAATTAATTCTATAAGGCCCATTCACAGGAATTAGGAGACAGCCTAAGGCTGGGACATGTGGGTTACCTGTACTTGTGTCTATAAAGAGAGGGGAATTAAATGTGTGGAAGAAGAGGGCTTGAGATGTATACCCAGAAATGCTGGGAAGTGCAGGTGGCAAGGAGAACCTGATCTATACTGACGTGGTTTTCTATATACCTCTATTTTCATGAGTAAAGTGACCCTTCTGTCCTAAGCTGGCCATTGTTTTGGGAAGAAGTCAGAAGTTCTCTCCACAAAGTTGTAAAAAAGAAAAAGCAGGAAGGAGCCAATGGGAAAAAAATCCCATCCAGAATTAAGTCTGAGACTTCATGTCTTTGAAGAAGAAAAATCCCATGGTTATGATTCTGAAGAAGAAATCTGACAGATTAAAATGATCAGAAATAGTATTATCATATCGTTACTTCCCCATATCTATGGATAACTATGACATATCTGTCAAATGTAAGTTTTATTTTATAATCTTATGATTCTTTGCCATGAATTCGCTTTGCATTAATATTTTTGCACCCTATAGTTCTAGCAGCCATTTATAAAATTTGCTTAATTTGAGTGTTTATTTCATAAACCAAATTCCATATTGTCAAAGAGAAATTGAATGGCTGAAACAATGCACAGAAAATTTTTCATTCTTCTGAATATAAGTTTAATAACCACATTTTTAACTGTGTTATTCAAATACTGCACAATCTGCTTAAATATTAAAGGGTTTTTTTCTGCTGACACTATTTTTCTATGGAAAATGTTTTGCTAGCCTTTATTTGAGGCACATTACTAGGCACTGTAATTGCTGATTTGTTCATCGATTTTCAAGCTATGTGTTAGTTTATTTTCACAATACTTTCAATTCAGAATAGCAAGTTAGAGACAAAAGAATTTACATATCCACTTACACAGGCTATCTCTAGATACTTCTGGGTTTTCTGTTGACTCCAGCTCTCTGTGTAAGTTTTACCAGGAAGCCTATCACCTGCCTTACAAATTCCTAAGCACCAGCTGTACTTTGTCATTGCAGCACCAGCCATCCTGAGAGGAACAATGCACAAGGGGAGACATAAGGCAAGGAATATTGGCTTCCATCTGACGAGAGTCAAGCAAAGACTATTTCCATGAAGTGTTGTAACTATATTTTTGATCACCTCCCTGTGGCTTGAGTATAATGGTCCTTGGAAACCCCAGGCTATGCTAGATTTAGGATCCCAGCTCTAAACAGATGACAGAGAACATATAACATTATACTCGCTAGTGGCTCAAAGTCTGCATTGTAGGTTCCATTTTTCAGTCCCTGATGGGATTGTACCTTGTGCTTTTAGGAGGTATCAATTTTGCAAAGGCTTTACCCTTTCTTCATCATAAATACTCTCGCTTGGATAGAAATTTCGGAGTGCTGAAGCTTCAGTTTTTAGTTTCTATGAAGAAATTGTGTGTACAGCCCTAGACCTGCTCACTGCAGTATTTATTTGATTTATGTGACAATGAGTTTTACAAAACCTCCCTTGTTTTCTAGTCCATGGATTGTGAGAACTGTCTTTCAGAATTAGTTCCAAAATTGCTAATGCCATCTATAAACAACCCAAAACAACACTCTGGGGAGTGTGAATAAACCTGGAGCTCATTAATCCATATCAACTGCTGCACTATTGTCATTGAGAGACTGCTCTATTTAGCAATCCAGGTGAAGTCATCTCAGTACTCCAGGAATTTTGCCTGAGGCACAGCTACAAATATCCTGCACAAGATTTACTGCACAATTATACAGCACGAGGCTCTAAGAGGAAAAGTACCTCTGAATACAATAGGATCATTTAGGATAGTGGATGGACCAGAAATTTTGGAAGAGATGGCACAAAATTCATGTTCTTTCAATGACAGTATTGGCTTAAGTTCCCTTGTGCATCAGTGAAAGAAATTTTTGGACAGAAAAAATACGGTAAAATGTTTTGGTTTGTTCATAGGTGGAAAACACAGATAATATCAAAACTTTCTGCACCTCCAATTTAGAGGTTTCTGTACCAGTGCATGTAGGACACTCAGGGTTTTCCAGGTTCCCAAGGACTGAACACTAGTTTTTCCATAATTATGGGAAAATTATTCGTTTTTTTAAAAAAACCCTCACTGAGAATAAAGGAATGCCTAAGTGCTCAGTCAGATTGGAAGTTTGAAATTCAGAAGGACTTTATGCATTCTGCAGCTTTTCAGTGCATGCTTGTGACTTGGACTAAGGAATTGCTAGCTTCAGAAATGTGACTGCACATGCCATTTCCTTGTTGGCAGGAGATTAAGGGCTTTTTATCTTTTCTCTTTCATAGCTTTAGACATGATGGGAAGCTGACACAAAGTGTGATCACAATTTGTATGTATCTAACAGATGTAGACTGTGTCAGGATAAAGAACCACCCCATTCACTAGCCTGCCTTCTGGAAGCTGCCTGGGGAACAAATGCAAGCACCAGGGTTGTCTCAGTCCTCCTTGTAGTAGCCTGTGATGAGTGACTTCACCTCTGCATGCAAAGACCACTGACAATGCAGGCAGAGAGCAAAACACTTGCAAAACACTCTGCATTTTGTTTCCTTGCATAGTTTGGAACAAATTTCCTCCTTACCTGTCATTTGTATTAGAATCATCAGTTTACAGCTACCCCTTACTAGTGACGAGTACTCAGATTGAAATTTTCTCTTCTGGTTCCTAGTACAGAGGGAAGGAAGATGTCCTGTGACCTGCTGGGGACACTCTTCCTGATGCAAGACAGACTCTTCCTGAAAGAAGAGAGTGATTGGATATACCTTCCCTTCAGCCTTCTCTTCTCCAGAATAATCAGATGCAGTTACCTCAGCCTCTCTTAACATACCATGCTCCCCAGTCCCTGATAATTTTAGTAGCCTTTCACTGGCCTCACCCTGTTTGCCAGTCTCCTTCTTGTTCTGGAGGGCCCAAGCCAGGTTAAAATACTCCAGGTGTGTCTTCACAAAGGCTGAATGGAGGGAAGTCACATTTTCCCATAGTTAAAGTGGTTTTGTTCCAGAGTATTTACTGTCCATTCCTGTTAACACAGTTCCCAAGAGTATCAGGAGTAAATAACATAACCCTTTCAACAACTTTATGGTCTTAAGTCATTGTGGTCTCATTTGCAGAAGTTTCGGTACCTCCTTGAAGCAGATGAAATCAAGTGACTTACTTTGAACAAAGGAGATTTTGTTTATTAAGGTTTCAAAAAATTATTTTAAAATTACCCCAGGTTAACTGCAATAATACCCACAGCTAGGGGGTACATTGCTATTTTTAAAATTATCTGTGCCTTGTTTCTGGTCTTTCTGCTAGGTTGTGCTCATGCCAGAGTTTGTTAAGAAGCCTGACTACAGTTTGTGAAATCCTCAGACACTGAAACAAGCACCACAGAATACATAGTAAAATGACACTGCAAAATATGGAAATTCTGTATATGAAGCAAAAACAAATCATGTCTTGTGCTGAAGTGGGAAGGAGTCCCCTGTGAAGAAAATGTAACCTTGAATTTGTTGTCTATATGAGAATACATAACTATCTTGACATTTTCTATCCATTGAAAACTTCTGAGCCTTATAACATTCTTTTAAGAGTGTTTTTTTCTTCTAATTTAATAATAAAGGAAGCTTGTTGAGCTAAAGAATTAGGTTGTACCTAAAGGTCAACTAATATACACAAATAAAACTGTGGAGAATATGTAGTATTCCTTTTGATGTATCATCTGTTATTTATGGTATTTCTCAGAACCTGCACTGAATTATTGATATTGAAATATCCTTGTAGGATAGCTACTCAAAGGAAAGTAAAATATATCATGGTACAACTGGAGTTGGAAAAAAAATCAACCAAAGGCTAGAGGAGCCAAAGTATTTCATTAAATATAATTCTTGAAATATATTTCATGAAATATAATTCTAAGTGTAAAATCTGAGTTGTCAGTACTGCTGCTAAGCTCTTCTTTTGGGCTCTGAATGTGCCTGCAATCTCAGGTGAGAACATAATTGCGTCAGGTCTGTCTCAACACACTCCCAAGAACCACTGCTCAGCTGGTGTTGTCTGTGGCTCCACATCCAGCTTATGCACACCCCTAAAGGGCTGTGGAAACCAGGGACTTCTCCAAGCCCTGTGTTTAGCTCTGGCTGGTGCCTCCTATCTACCCTAAGACACCACAAAGGGAGACACACTGGGAAACAGAAGATGCCTAACAGTTCCCTTTTGCCCAGGAGGCTGTTTTACCAAGAAATGTCACTCATTACAGAGAGAGGAGTTCTAGACCCTTCCCTCCCTATCCAGTGGACTGGACATTCAACTCCTTCTAGGCCTAAACCCCTGTTAGTTGGAGCAGGAACTGCAACTGTATGTTCTCAGATTAGATTGGTGCTACCAGCTGATAGCACATCCTGGGGTGTGGAGCTCATCTTGGGTGCACAGCTGTGCTTTGTGCATGAAAGAAGTACAGGTCAGACAGGAGAAAATGAGCCCAAATACTGTGGACTAGCTCCTATACTCATGAAATGGATAGATCTTTTAAAGTAAATTACTCAGTCTTGGATCCCAGATGTACTGCCTGTACTCTCTGTCTGAACAGGTGAAACCAGACTTAGGTCCCTATTTGCTAATACCTTATTCTGCTACTTCAGTGTAGTAAACACTGAGGAGTAACATCACAATAAACTTCATAATTTTAATATTTAATAGTCAAGCAATTTGAATGTGAGAGATAGCTCATTAATTTTTAGTTTCCTCAGTCATTAAGGCAAAACTAGGTTACATGATAGCTTTGGATGGTACCTTGTCCTCCTTACCTAGGGTTTCTCATGCCTTCAGTTTTGTTGATTGGTGGTTTCTTTACCTATTATTCTTAAAATCTTTCATAATTGTCTATCTCACAACCCCTCCAAGCCTTCTCCTATGCTTTATTACCCATCCTAGGAGATTTTCCTTATATGCTTAAGTTTAAGCTACTTACTTCATACCATATCCACTCAAAGGCATGAGGAACTGATCACTGGTTTGGTTGTTATGTTTTGATATGTGATCTCTAAGTTCTTCACTCTAGATTAAGTAATTTGAAATTATCCACTCTTTCTCTAGAAGATCAATTTCATTACTTTGAACTCTCTATACATGTTCCCCTTTTTTGAGCATATTTATTACTGCTGGAGACACTACTCATTAAAGGCTGAGGCAAGAAAAATCCCCAGAGAACAACCTGCTGTATTTGGTAGATTATATTCTTGTGTGTACACATATGTGTGTGTATATTCTAGTAGAGTGCTTGTCTTTTTTTCCTAATGGCATAGATAGATTCATTCATATTCAGCTTAGAATCAAACCTTCCTCTCAAATTCAAATTCTTTCCTTCAGAACCACTGCTCAGCCTTCTGCACAAGCAGCCTGCTTACCCACAGTATAACATCTTTCATGTCTTTATTGACTGCGTGCTATTTCTTAAGTTCACTCAGTCATCCTAAATTCTACCCCTGTTTTTCCCTGTCCTTTCATTCCCCCCCTCCCCAGTTCAGTGCCATCTTCAAATTTCATGGGTATATTTTGCTGTAAAAGTTCTTAACAGAAACATTGAGTAGTAGCCATCTCAAGAGAGACCTCTTCAAAATTCGACTCGCACGTCTTCCACTTTGACACCAACCATTAATAAACACTTTCAGTGGTTACCAAATGCTCAAGATTTATACTCTTTCATAAAAATCTCTATCTGACAGGTTTTTCTCCTAACTTGTTTTCAGAAATATCATATAAAAGTGTCCAACCTTTCTAAAGTGAGGATATGACATATACTGCTCCTGCTTTTTTTCTCTCATGGAACACTTAAATCAAATTTACAAACTCTAAACTGGCTGGTCTTCTTGTCATCATCCAGGTGTCTGTAAATTAAAGTTAGAGTATTTATTGCTATGTTTTTTTCCTGAAACTCCATCCTTGCTAGTGTCTAACTCCCAGCACTTCCTTTATTCTTCCTTTAAAACTTGCAATATGTTTGCTCATTTGCAGTCCTTTGGACCACATCTGTTCTCCATGAACTCTGAAAATTGTTGGTGGATTTTAATTGAGATTGTTTTGGTCAGTTCTCTAAATGCTTTACAACAAGGCTCATCAATCCGAGTCAATTTTGAAGTCCATGCCTTTGGCAGAATCAAAGGTGTGCAAAAAAAAAGACAACAGGTACAGGCTGCACTTAGACATAAGGAAAAAAATTCACAGCAAGAGTTCCCACAAGGAGTTGAACAGGTTTCTCAGCGAGGTTGTGGAGTTTCCAACTGGCTAACCTGGGAAAATGTTGAAGCTGGCCCTGTTTTGAAAGGGGTTGGGATAGAGCCCCAAAGAGGGCTCTGCAATGTACCTGATCCTAATATTCTCTATTGCTTTTATCACTCTTCTTTTTCCCTCTGAAGTTCAAGGTTAGACTGATTTTTATCTCTGATGAGTGGGCATGATCAAGCCAGATGTAATCATAACAAAGCAATAGTAACAACTGAACTCTCATCATTTTGTGCCATCCTCCTTTATCCTCAATGACAGCACTTGTACCCAGACCCTTTGTGTCATTTGTTATTGCTCATCAGCTGGGTTCCTAACTGTTCTGGGAACAAAATAAGCAGGTCATGTGAGTGACAAATATTTGTTAATTGCATCACCATGGTTATAAGATAGTGTTATGTTTCTAAGACTTGCTCTTAGAAATTGCTTTCATTGTTTTTCATACCCATCTCACACTTCTAATTAGTTTCCAGTAATACACTGTCATGTATGACAAGGCTTTTGTGTGTGTGTTTAAAGCCTTAATGTGCTTTATCACAGGCCTAGGCAAACAATAATTAGTATCACTCAGTTAAACAGGTAAGCCAAAGGACTCTCCTTCAACTGGGGGAGGTCATCTCTCTCAAAGCACATCTCCCCTTGGGAGATGTACTGGGAGGTCAGCTCACACTGTGCCATGAAGAGATTCATCACCTACACTCTAAGTAAAACCAAATTATTACTTTCTCCTTCTTTGGTGCACTTAGTCAGGGCACAAAGAAAACCTGTGACCTGCTGAGTTTCACACCTATTTAAGAGTTTTAAAGCTTAACTGGGCTTACAGTATTTTCTGCATTTCCATTTCTTTGAGCTGGTTGCTGCATTTTTGCTGCAGTCAGTTCCTAGGAAAGAACACATGTTTTTGTTCATCTCTCCACTTGAGCCCTTACCTTTCTGTGCACAAAGCCTGCAGCTGGCCTGCCTGCCAGATAGCTCTTCCTTCAGTGAGAGCTGCTGTGTGCCTTGCTGTAAATATAACCAGCTTGGCCAGCATGATCACTGTTTTATAAACCATTTGTCACAGCCCTCAGGGTATTGCACGTGTCCTTTATGGTACTAAGCACACACAGGAAGCCACAAAATAATGTATCTGATTATTTATTCTGGAAAGTAATTTCTGCTGAATGAGAGGACAGCAATGACTAATATGTTGTGCCAACCCTTGGCAGGCTGACCAGCCCAGCAAACTGACCAGCCTGCAAAATCCCTTTGTTTGTCATTATCCACCAGGCAGAAATGCCTTTCAGAACCTCTTTTTCAGCTCTTTACAAGTCCATCTATTTTGATTCTCCCTTTATATTTTCTCCTTTAGCATCTTTCTTTATTTGCCAAGAGCAAAGCCATTTTCCCCCAGCTGTACCTCTAGCAAAATGGGAAGTTAGAGTGTACTATTTTCGGGTGACATTTTGACACCACTTTTTCTCCACTGAGTCTTCAGGTTTATTTTTATTGTGTTAATAAATCCAGAGTGTTTACTTATCTGAGAATTTGACTAATATTATACATTAACATGAAAGTACTTAACTTTCTGATTTACATCACTTTTTACTTGCTTCTCTAGAACGTGGTAATTCAAGTTTTGATACAAACATTGTTTATGATTATGTATATTGTACTTGCTATGAAGCATATTAGCTTGTAAATCCTTGTAAACAGCTAGCTTGTCTAATGTCTTATCAGCAGTTCACTCGAGTGATTCACATCCGTTCAAATGTCTAACTTCTTTTTTTTTAACTTGTTAGGCTTTCTGAATCATTATCATATTCTTTTCAGCATTCCTACACTCTGACATGCTTGAAGAATGGCACTATAATATATATGAACATGATTGACAATTTTTTCAGTGAAAACAAGTTTAAAAACTTTAATAATTTAAAAAATTAACTCCTCTTAGAAGTTAACCTTGTGTAGGTATTTCTAAGTTAGATCATATGTATATTTCTAACTTATTCCCTGTTACAACTTCTCAAACTCCCTTTTACTCTTTTCATAAAACATATAGTAACAATTTCCCAGAATAAATAATATTTCTATCTCTATTTTGAGGTAGTGGCATATATTAGTATACAGATGCTAATTTCACATGGGCATGAGCAATCAAAGTGTTGAAAGAGGTCATTGTCAGTGCACTAAAGCAGATGTCCCTTTACTGACTGTGGTTTCACATAAAGCTCAATGTCTTGCTACTCACATATATGCAAAGAAAAATTGTTTTTTTTTCTTTTGCATTCTTTAAGGAAAATTCAAGAAACAGGGAGCAGAGGCAAAGGGTACCACTGATGTATCCTAATGGGAGCACTGTCTTTGGCACTCACTAGTAATTGTGAGCAGCATTTGTGCTCTGGGAACTCTGAGCAGCCTATTGTGGGAGAGGGTGGACCCCTAGAATCACCCTGATACACTGTGTCCTCCAAGGCATCGTAACAAATGCAATATCAGGAAAAAACTGTTGGAAATAAATACAGAGAAAAGGTGGTTCTCTAGAGAGATTGTTAAAAGACTTTCAGTGGTGTATAAAGGCACAGTCTGGAAAAGCAATTTATTTTCCTGTGCGTTTGGTAGCCTGGCACATATGCCCTTAAGTGACAGGTTTGGTTAGGTCCTGTAGAAATGATTCTGATTATTGTTGTTTTTATAACACCTCTTCCAGTGGTTAGTTGAAAGTGCTGTCCACAGGCTATCCATTCTACTAAGATTTCAAATTCATTATGGTCATTTTTCAGAACAAGGAAATCCATTTTCTATTACCCAGAAGATGTTAGCTTCATGTGTTTTTGAAAGAGCACAATTGTGGTGGTTGCTGATGGTGAGTGAGTAATTGACCAGAGAAACTTTTTGTATCCACTTTGGCATGATAAAAAGCTAGTGCTTTTCAAAGGAAACATTATAAGCTTTTTCTTTGTACAGAGAACTCATTCTTTGTCCAGGTAGTAAGTGCAAATAATTGCATGCCATTTAGTTGAATAAAAAGATAGATGACAGAAAATAGGAGAAAACTATAGGAAAGAGAAGAAAAAAAATTGCTATGTAAAACTTATAAATCATTTTTACCTCCACAGAGTCCTTGAGATAAGAGGTACTAGTCTGCTTAGCTACTTTAAAGAGAAATTGATCTTGGAATTAGTTCCACATCCTTACAAATTAAAAGCAAACACTTTTTTTGCATCCTACTGAGACCTCCCTGATCTGAGCTGTCATGGCTTGAACTCTTCCGATGCCATGGGAGGAGCTTTGTCCCAAAGCAGAGTTAGCACAGAGTTAGCCCTGCCAATAAGCTCTGGGGGAGTGGATATTGGGGTAAAATATCCACAAGCAGGGAAATCAAGCTGGGGCTCGGTGAATCTCCACATTCAATGCCTCAGCACCTGTGTCTGAGCTCAGTTACCAGTTTCATTTCTGGAGCTCCTGTTTTCCCACTCCCTCCAGCCTGGTAGAGGTCACATTTCAGAGGAACATATGTCCCCCACAGTGATTTTTCAGAGTAATCTTGTTATGCCTGTTTTTTGACAGTCAAAAGAGAGGGAAGGAGCATGGGGCACCATGGCATGAAAAGTGTTTCTGTCAACCAGAAGTAGGGCAGACACAAAGCTATCCAAGAGTCTTGCAGTTTGTCATGTAACTCATGACTCAGTTTCCTAAGCTGAGAGTACTGTTCTGCTCCTTCACTTAATAAGTGAGAATAGCAAAACACAAATGAGCTACTCTATTGCAACATAAATTTGGATTCTCTAATTTGTAGCAAAACATAGTGCTGTAATTTAACATTGAATAAAGGCTGAAGTCCAAAGACATCACAATCAGACAATAATACATTTCTGCAAGGCTGAGTATATCAATGGCTGCATGGAAGGAAGCACTGAGGGAATTTAAGTACCACTGAGGAAGATTTTGATAACTCATTAAGCATGAAGGACAATACAACAGCTCTTTGCCTTACCTATTCTATTCAGAATAAGAGAAAATATGCTTTCAACCCCTTCTGGGGGCTTTTATCCCTTTATATGACAACGACTATATTGCTACTAAGCATTTTTGGTTTTGAAAGTCCACAATGGTCGTTAAGAAAGCTCAGTGCTATTGCAGTGCCAATAGATATTCATCAGAGTTGTGTTGTGTTTATTATGGGTCATGTGCAAGCCAAGCTCTTTACATGCTTGAATAAAGGAGAAATATTTTGCCTTTTTTTGCTGTTAGGATTTCTCACTGTCTCATCCTCTGAACAGTTTCAAAGTGGTTGTCATTGCCAAAATTTTAGCAACATTAAACACTTAACTGGATATCCGCCTCCTGTTTTGACAACTCACATAATACATGTCATTCTATGCTCATTAATCAAGGTCATGCTCATGCAGATAGTAAAAGCTGTTTCTGATAACAGATTCTCTGTTTGAGGGACTTTCCTTATTCAAATGTGTGATAGACATAAGAACAATTCTGGTTTTTCACTTTTAATTTTCTTCATAATATGTTCATTTTGAAACCCATCTGGAGCTGAGTTTTAAATCAGACACACTTTAGTTGTTCATGCTATTGCTAGGATGATGTAAACATTCATGTTACACACATGATAAGTTAAGTGTAACCAACTGTTTTGTGTCTTTCCTCCCCAGTGAAAATAGGAAATTCTCAGGGTTTAGCTGTCTGTGAATTAAAAGCACAGACTAGCATATTTGAGGAGATTGTCTCTGATTAAAATGATGGAAGAACTCTGTCTATGAACTGGTAATAAAAAAAAAAGTTATGCATCATTCAGAAATAAGGGTAAAACTCAAACACTAGCATCAGGAGAAGTTTTGGTGCTTGAAGCTGGATCTACAGCCTCCTCTGTGCCCTGTGTAGCAGAGTAAGTCATTGCTTCTGAGACAGTGATGGCATTTACATGTGCAGTTTTCCCCTGAGTCCCAAACATATCTTCTTGTTCAAAGACAATAGAAGTCTTCTTTTTGATGTTCTGTTACTGATATCTGCTTTTGTTATATATTACAATGCTTCCTTTGGATGAAGATACCATATTCTCTTACAGAGAGTGAAAAATTATCTTAAGCTGTAAGAGGAAGACCTTGTACAGGGTTCAGAGTGAAATAGCATATTACTTATTCAGTTGTTATACTTATTTACCATATTACAGCTGTCACTGTTTGCAAATGGTGATGCCATCTCATTATTTTCCAGCCTGCCTGCAATTAACCTCTTATTTTGAGTGTGGTGAAAACATGCAGTAACAGCATATAACATTTCAAACATATTTCAAAGTGCATCTTTGTCACTTCAGTCACTCATAAGGGAAACAAATGCTTCCCTACTGATTTGCATGCATGCTGGCCATAAATAATTCTTATCCTTAACATCACATATTAGGAAGAAGTAATAAACTTCCTAACAGATTATATGTTTGTCATCATTTTCTGAATTTTAATGACCTCTGAATCTTGAACATAAGGAATGCAAGGAGTTGCAAAGAGATTGAGAGCCCTAAGGAGATCATCTTGACTCTGGAGCTCTCTGGGATGAAGACTGGCCAGATGCTAGTCCCAAAATGTAGTCACTGTGCTGTCACCCTTAGGAGAACTTCCAGTACCCAAATATACCAGACCCTCTGGTCTGCAGTAAATGCTGAATTGCTACTTATTTATATTTTCACCCTCACATAAACTGTGTGGTAGCATAGCTGCTGTAACATTTATACCCTGTTTAAAAGTTAGCCTTAGGGACCTAAGCTTAGCACTTTACCCTCCCTCTGTAGCCAAGTACAAAACTGCTTCAGAAGGCAATTTCACTCATCCTCAGATGGTAGTTATGACAGATGAGACAAACTTTTTCACTAGAGCTGCCTATTCTCTCTAAGAGCAAAGTTGGGAGTGAAGAGCTTCAATTTGGGCAAGGAACTTCTGACCTCTGGCATTGATTGGGCTTTGCCTGCTGATTTTTTTCCCTTTTCTTCTGTGAGACAGCTGTTCTAAGCTAATCATCTGGTTTCCCACCTACAGACAGCAGAAAGCAAAGAGACTCTCTGGGGGATGATTCATCCTCTCCAAAGATAAGTATCTGACACAGGTGGGTGTTAGTCAAAGTAGAAAATGTACTGTAAATTCATTTCTGCTGGTATTGTTCACTACTTAAGCAGTCTCTTGGGAGGAGAGCTTCTTATCTGAGTGTGGATTCAGAGAAGAGGGTAGCCAACCCACTGAATTGCTGGAGGATGCTGGATGTTAGTCTGAGCATTGTTTCCCTGCATAAATGAGGGAAGTGCACGGAGGAGAGGGAGGCCCTTGGGAAAGGCGTGAGCAAAGAAAACTATTTTGGGACACATAAGAGGGTATGTGTGAGACACAGTGATTACAGAAACAAATAGAATAGGATTTTTGGGAGAAGAATGGTACAGGAAGGCAAATAAAGTAAAGATTAAAGAGCACAAAAGATGGAGGGGGGGGAAATGAATGCAAATGCCATCAGAAATGGATGGTAAATACATGATGAAACTTGTATGGAAAAAGATGCCTCAGAGCAGGAGATTTTGGAGAAGTTATATACAAAATGAAAAAGTAAGCTGCTTTCAGCTAAATAAAATAAATGCTGTTTTATTACTTCCATTTCACGATAAGTTTCTGACAGAGGCAGGTAAAGTGTTTGGGAAATGTCCCAGTTTGATATTCCCAGCCAGGCAATTAGAAAGAGCTGAGTCCCATATTGCCTGAGTTTGAAGTTCAAGTATTTGGACAATGATGCTTTCAGATGCATGGTGGGATTTTTGGGGTTGTCATGAGCAGAGCCAGAAGCTGGACTCAATGGTTCTCGAGGGTCCCTTCCAACTCAGGATATTCTTTGATTCTATGATTGAACTGTGTTTGCTCTATGAAACTCACCACTGGGTCCTAAGTATGCTTACAAATTTTTCAAGTTGGTTATAAACCCCTGTTCTCAAAATAGCATGTGTTAGGAGTGGAAATGTAAGAGGGGAAAAGCATCAATTGATACAAAGCACCTAAAAGTAACCTAAAAATCAAATATTTTGCCAGGAAGACTGAGGTCCCTAGGAAAGTGCAATCAAAATTTGGATAAGCCCAAGGTACTAATTCAAAAGTAAGAAATCAATTAAAAGGGAAAGAGTAAAGATCCAATTTTTGGAATTATTATTGTATAAAAAATCCTTTTCCCTTTCTGAGGTCCTTCTAGGATTGTTCTTACCTTCAGGGTGATATGTTTTTTCTCTCAAACATGTATGCTTTTGAAAATTGTTCAGTGTGTCCTAGTATTGGAAAAGCTGTTAGTAAAGCAGTAAATAAGAAAATAGTCCAGGGCTTAATTTCTAGATCCAAATAGTGGTGTGCAACTTGTCCTGACTGCACCAAATGGGGTAATTCAGACATTCAGGAGCATACCAGTACAGCAGTACCTAGCCAGATGTGAGAATACAGTGATTTATTTTAACTTTTGAAACAGAATTAATAGATAAGACCATAAAAATGTGGCTTCAGAAGAGACGCTTTGAAAATGAAAATTGCTTTAATGTCTCACATTTAAACAGTTTTGTCTTTATAGTGAGAACACTTTTTGCCTTTTCCCTTTCCCCCTTTCTTTCTCCCACTATAAAACTTACTGGCTGAAGAATGTCTTAATGGCTGATGAAAAAAAGTCTTTTGAATCTGGAACTGGAAGCAGGCTGTTTATCCAGCTAGATATTTCATTTAAATAAGCAAAGATGTGGATATCCATCACATTATATGGTTGAGGCACTGAATATGGCCATGATTCTAGGTCAACTATTTCAGGGCAAAGGAGGAGACCATTGTTAGGATCCTGTGCTTTGCTGTTTTGTAATGGTTTTCCCATATCAATGGTGAGGGAAACTAAAAAAAGCTTCTCCCAGTGGGAAAATTTTTCTCACATTCACAAAGCATTTTTAATTCATGTCGTGAATACATGGAATATACACTGAAGGACCCATGTCATCTCCATCTCCAGGGACTAGGAAGGTACTTCTGTTTTACTCAGTTCTTCTAATAACAGGAAAGTTATTCCTCTAAGGTTGACTCATGATGGAAAGGAGACTTATCAGGTTCTCAGTTTCTGTGCATCTGTTATGATTACACAAATCATAGAAGGAAAGAAAAGAAAGAAAACTGGAAAGCAGGGCAGGAGTGGTTCTTACAGCAAAGAGAAAATCAACCTCTCCACTTCCAGCAGCATGAGGAGGAAGCAGGAAAAAGGGTTCAAGTCTTGACAAGTACTTTACTGATTTATTTCTTTTGACCAGAATGGTAGACACAGTTTTTGCCTGAGCATTTTATCTGTAACATGATGATGCTTCAGGTGGAATTTAATCAGGACTACAGAATCTGAGCTGAGATGATCAGATGTTGTGTGTACAAGCTGCTCTGACAATCAGTGGGAATTTGGTCAGTTTAGAGAAAGATTGAGCTGCCCAGCATTTGCTTTGGTTCTAGAAGAAGCACTTTTCTACTGGGTGGATATCCCTTCACTAAAGTGGGAATTCAGCTCCCTAACATGCCTGTAAACACTAAGGTGTGGAATTGTATGTGTTCATTTTGAACCGAATCTTACTCTCCTAGACTGTGCTATTCTGATCAAATGGACAGTAAACCTGATTATTCTTTTATTTCCTTCATTCTTGTTCTTTATTTACATAAGGATTTGTTTTCTTGGACAGTAATAAGCACTTGGCCACAGCAATGTGGATTCACAGTGCACCATTTGTGATGTATTAACCCCAAGTGGACAGAGAATTCTACTTTTGTGTAAAGATGGGATAAGTTTGGTTCATTAAGACACATGAATGTATCATTTACAAATAAGATACATCAGAAGCATTCACTGTGACTCACTTCACCTGATTTAAGATCATCATTTGTCCTAGCTCTAAAGACCTAGAAAGGCACTTCTTCTAAAACAGATGCCTTAAATGCTCAGGTAGAGAAGAGACTCCTGCAGAAAAAGACACTGCTGTATTTAGGTGCTTCCCTTTAGTGTGCAGGACATATCTGTGTGGCTACAGTCCAGAGTATTCTTTTGAGGTGTTTGGACAAATAGAAAAGTCTACTTATGCTGCACCTACCATGCAAGCTACAGCACAGAGCTGTTTTGTAACTTAGGCTGAAATAAAGGCTGTTTATTCTTGCCTGTTTACATTGTTCATGACACAAGAGTGCAGGCATGACTGTGGTCCTTGAATACAATCATGATACAAACAAAACCCAACAGTTTGACAATTAGGAGGTGAATGGAGCATGGACTCTTTTGACTTCTTTCATGCCAGAAATAAAACTTCACTCTTCTCTTGGTATTAAAAGCAAATCCCCTAAAGTTCCTGAATGTCTGTAAGCTACTTTTAAGTATGCCTTAGCTATTGGTATTTGCTAGCACTGCTCAAAAGTCTAAGAAAGAGACTCCTTAAGCTGTGTATCAGAAATGCCAAATGGTCAGCATAAAACTACACCAGTGTTTTGTCAAAATGCTGAGAAAAGAGGAACATTCTTATCTTTTTGTTCCAGGCTGACAGCTGAGTTTTATTCTTACTAAAAAGGAATATGAGCAAAGTCTGTTTCAGAGCAGAAATCTGGGCATTAGAAGTCTAGCCATGACTCTGGACTAAAGCTGATCCATGAACCAAGAGAGACTTCAAGAATAATATTGGTTTCCTCTTTGAATTAGGTCATAGAATCATAGAATGTTTTTGTTGGAACGGACCTTAAAGATCTTCCTTTTTCAACCCACTTGCCATGGACAGGGATGCCATTACCCTCACTAAAATGTAGCCTGTCCCTACCCTCCCTCCCATTAATCCTGACCCCTAAACTCTTGATCAGCTCCTTGTCCAGCTCCAGGTGAGGCTCCATGCTGGTCACTGGCATAGAGGGTGGCACCCCTTCCTTGTTCTCCTGCTTTCACCACTCTTCATTGGGAATGCTTTGTACTGTTCATATTATACCTCTGGCAAAATCCTCTATTTTAACATCATAAGGCACTGCCAAGAAAGTATTTAACTGAAAGTTGAGGTCCTTTTTCTGCACATTGGAGTCCAGCACTTGCAAATGTGAGTTCCTTCCCCTAGAAAACAGTGTTAGACTGACTTAAGACTCTGGAAGTTCAAAGAGAGAAATAAAACTACCTTTGTAAGTGACCTCCTTTCACATATCAGATCTAGCCTAACTAACCTCTGCTGTGGGTTTCCATGGCTTTGAGCTCCAAGTAGGGCAAGGAGGAGATAGCCACGGCTGGCTATCATCAAGGGATGCAGGTATATTTGCAGATTTTTCCTGTTTCAAAATGGACTCTTATTTTTGGTATAACTTTCATAGCAGTATGAGACCAGTGGGCTTCTTATCAGCAACTTTAGGTCCAAAACATGGGATGCTCCAATGTAAAATGGCCTTGCTACAACATCTGAATCCAGCACCACATAGCTAAGACTTGTCTGAGGAAATCATGCTCCATACATCGAGGTGTATACCTGGTTCATTTCAATGCTGTGGCACAGTGGAACATACATTGGGAAAGACTTGAAATAAGATGCTTCCTTTAAACAAGTGCAAAGAATTTTGAAAGATTTTTTTTTTTACTCAGATTTGCTCTAATAATTTTGTGCCTATATTTTAACTCCTAAGAAAAAAATCTCAGATCAATTACTATCCATTCCTCTGGGGGGGGGGGGTGTTTTTTTTTAAAATTTTAAA
>VZRX01021261.1:181492-198970 GCA_013398075.1 Notiomystis cincta
TTTTTAAAATTCTAAATACAAAAGAAAATAGATCAAATTCTGGAATATATGTTACAGAACAAACACAGTTCTGTATACAAACACAGGCATAGTTTATGTTCCAAAGGGCTTGAATCTTACCTACTTATCTGCTGTAAATAACAAAGATGGGTGTAAGAAATCACAGGAGTACTAAAAAGCTCCAGAGTATTACTTACTAAAATAAAATAGAAGCAATATGTCATTTCTGAAGTGAGTTAGACATAAACTTCAAAAAAACCCAACTGTAATGCTCTAAACATATCCCCACTGTCTTTTAAAGAAATACATTCTTTTTCCCACGACATTTTCTAATCTACACTGTTCTGCCAAACTCACCCACAAGATTTTCCTTTCATTTCTGAACATTACAGAATCACAGAATATGCTAAGTTTCAAGGGACCCACAAGGGTTACAGAGTCCAACTCCTTGTGTCAATTATGATTCTTTCTTTCCTGAGGAAGTTCTTCAATGGGCAGATTAAAAAAAACAAGCATTACTTTCTCCTATGTTCTTTTGGTAAAACCCACTACAATGATTGTGCTTTCCATCCATAATACACTGCTGAGATGAGTTCTAACTTTTTCCAATATGATCTAACTGTAGACACACGAAAAATATAAAATACATTTCTGTCATCCGAAATAACTTTAGATCTAGTTCTCGCCTAAAATATTTCCTGTGGCAAATGGAGGTTTATAAAGATAACTTAATGTTATAGTTCAACTCATATCTGTGTTCACAGCAGTCTAAAGTAATATGGTTGTATGTTTCAGTCACAGAATATTAATTTGAAATAGATTGATCTCCCCCTTAGATCAATACTTTCATAGCATATATATTTTAATCTATATGCAAAGCTGATGGTACCATTTGAAAAGCAATAAAGGTTCAATTTATTTCTAGGCAGATCTTGAATGCTAGATATTTTAGTTTGACTACCAAAAAATTGACCATAATTTTTTTTCAAGTTCATCTGTTTGTGTGGTTTCCCACACTTCTTAAGAGGAAACTGAGAATACTATATTAAATCCCATTTTAATTAAACTTCAAAAGCATTTACATATCCCTGTTGCTTTCAGGCAGTAGACCTCAGTACAAACAATTCAATTGAATTATATGTTGGTCAAAATACTTCATAATAAGAGAAATGCAATGGAACTAATCAATTGTCACACATGAGTGTTTTGCTTGGGCTTTTTCCTCTCCTTTGGGCAGCAAAGGGGGTGTCATCATCCTGCTTGTTCGTTACAGATGCTGGAAACCACATTTCACAAAGGCACATTTGATGCAATGTATTAATAATCATTGTAATTGATTTAAATGCTTGAATTGACCGAGAACATTCATTTTTTTTTCATTAGTTGGCTGCAAGATAACACTGATGAAAACTGGAACATTTTGTTGCACTGAACAAAAGGCCTTAGAAAACTTTCTGTGATGGGCAAAATTTTTTTCTACCTGCTGTTCTGAATATTTTTGAACTGAAGGTAAAGATTCAGGTAAGTCAAAAGGTGGATGTATTGTGCTACCCTGGGCATTCAGTCTATGTATTTTAAAAGAATGGTAATCTAACAAAATCCAGAATTTAAATAAGCAGTGAGAAACAATGTTTGTTAGCACATTTCTACAGCTTGAAATTTCCTCTGGATGCCAAAGAAAGGACCACACTCTAGTAACTAATTATTTTTGAAAAGCTAAATGTTATTCTTTGAACTTTAATAAAACCTTGAGAAAATCAAGGGTAAGTCTAAAGGTCAAAGCTGAACAGGACACAGTTTGGGTTCTTTCTTCTCCTGGAACAAGCTACATGCCAGAGCAAGAAACCAATGTATAGAGAAGGCCTCTCTATTCCCAAGTTTTAGCCCTTTGCAAGAGGCAGAAAGCTGCTAAGTGAATTCTTCTGTGCATAGAGAGAAACAATCCTGGTGCCATTAAAACTCAAACAATTAAACTAATTAAATTTACCAACTGTTTATAATGAGAGAAGTGAAAGAAAACATATCTGTGGTTCTTGGTGTGCAGGTCAAATCTTGTCCCTTCTCAACTTCAGCACTGCCAAAACAGAAATCTCTTGTGAATTTCTGAGACAACACTTAAGGAAAGACTGGCTGCAAATTCAAACCTGGGGGAGAGGAACAGAAAAGCTGACCCTGGCAGCATTTAGAAACCAGGGTGCTGACAATGTGGAATCAGCCTGATACAGTAAATCACTTTGCTCTTATTGTTATACATTGAGGTCAGTTAGTGATTTCTATTTAGGTAATAGATTGGTTTCCACATAGATTTTCTCTTTATTTGTGCTGAGCAGCTTTTATATTAAAGGGGTTTTGATTTAGAAATATTGACAGGACATGTTCTGCTCTCAGTTATATCAATAACAAAATTCAATTCCACCTGTAAAGACCTGTTATGCCAATAGTTAACCTATATAGAAATAGGTGAAACTGGTGGTGGCATCGTGATAACTAAATGCAATCTGAAGAAATTAAACACCTTTTTTGAATCCTAAATATCCTAGTTAGATCTACATCCACCAGTGATATGCCTCTGGTACTTATCTCAGGTGTTCCAAAGTACTGGTTTCAGAAGACATCAGATTTTATTTTATATGATAATTTCAATGTCTTTAGGAATCACTGATAGTAATTTGTACTTGCTCAGGTAAATGTCTTTATAACACCTGGTAAACAAGGTGAGAAATATTTTAATTAGTATAAATAGTGTATGGATTAATTCACTGATCTTTCAGTAACAGCATATGTTACTTTCTGATTGCAGAGCTTTTGATTTATACACGAGATTCAGTCTTTCTTATCATTTATTGTCAAAGATAGTTTCATGTGGAACAACTTTTAAACCCTAGTGATGATTTTTAATGTTTAAGAGTTTCCAGGATATTTTAGCAAAGCCCTCTGGACTTTTTTCAAACTCTAAAGTTTGTTTAAGCTGCCCTAGTGCCCACAGTCCTAATTAAAAAATATATTGAATCTCAAACTGTTAGTCAGAGTGTTCTCAAAAGAAGATTCTCTCCTCTTCTAAGCATTTATGAGGGAATGATTAGAACAATAACAATATTCATAAAAATTAAAAGGAGCTAAAAAGTCTCTCCAGAGGATTAGAAAAATTCTCAAAACCCCAATTCTCAAAACTTCAATGCCAATGCATGTCAATATGGGCCACTTAAAAATATAAAGGCAACTTTTATATGTGCAAAGTCTTTCCTGCACGAGACAGTTGTAAGATAGGAATGTTCCTCAGTCACATTGGACAAGGGGGGAGAGGCTTCTCTGTTGCCCCTCTTTCCCCTGAAAGATAATCTGCTGGGGTAAGCAGGGATAGTCCCCTCTGAAATATGTACTCAAACTAATCTTTGAAATATTTTAGTTTCCTTGCTGATACCTTCTGTTAATTCAATAACTCATTTACACTGTTCAAAGAAAGAATGAGTATGGATTATTTTTGCCTAGAGGAGAAGTGGGTATCAGTGCAAATACATGCTTTTGTCCATGACTGAATTTGTTGACAGTTACTTGAATCCACCAATCAAGTTCTTAAGGTGTAATCTGAGTAAACATCTTCCACCAGTATTAACTAAGGTGTAGTTAAGTTCTGGTTTGGGATGGAAGAGATGAATTTGTCAGCCTCTCTAATATTATGGTATGTCCTCATCTGTGCACTCTGTTCTATATATTGCATAATGTCATTTATTAATCTTTGAGCCTACCTAATTCCCAGGCTATGGAGTTCTAATATCCAAAGGAATTGCTCCATCTGCCAGATTATTACTTACAAGGTAAGCTTGGTTACCTGGCACAAAATCACTGCTTAGAGTCTCCTTTCAAAGTTTGAGGTTTAAAGAGGATTTTGCCAACTCAGCTGCAGTGAGCACAGAATTGAAACCACCTAATCCTCCATGCAATAATTTGGAAACCCCCGAGAGTTTCTGGACAGCTGCACTCAATTCTGCACTGACTTGTGGTTCAGAGATCCAGTGGTCTCCAAGCAGGAGATAAAGTGGTTATTGCTAAGATTTGTGGCATGAGGTAAATAAAACCTCCTCACTATTAGCAGTATCCCAACTCCAGCAGAAGAAAGATCAGGTAGTACAACAAATACACAGGAAACTACTCTTGCAACAAAAAAGGAAAGAGCTATTTTTTCTTATATTGCCTTTGTGGGGAACAGAGTAAAGGAGCAGGAACCACGACAGAGATGGAGGTTCCTTGGCAGGGATTACAGAACTTCTGGATAAGAGTGGTGAGATGCAAAACTCACTGGGGGTTCAGCCACACAGGATGAAAAAGTTTCATTCCTGTCTCAGATACTTAATGAAAATCTTATATTTTTTTAAAGAAGTCACATTTTCCATTTTCAGCGCTTATACCGAAGTCTCAGCTGCAGCCACTTGTGACTTCAAAGTCATATTAGGTGTGATCTATATCCCTTGTGTTGACTAGGTTGTTAATCAGAAAATGGACTGCACAGGATCTCAAAATATCCATTACTGTTGTAAGGAGAACTAATCTGGTTTTGCCACCTTGTGACTGCTGACGTGGCAAACACATCTTAATTGCAACTCAAGAAGGAAAGACTCTGGTCTTTAAAAAAAAAAAAATTAAAAATGTCTTGGAGTACCCCACCACTCTCCAAGATGAGCATCTTAATATTCTTTCAAATCCCTCTCAATCCTGCACTGTGTGCATTTTCCCAGCAAACCCTAGTATTGTAGCACCTAATAAAGACCAGACTGTAATACCTGTTTAGGAGCTCAGTTGATGCCATGGCCTCCACAGAGGACAATCTGATGCTTAGGCAGGCATAATTTTCCAGTGCCTTGTCTCTCACCTCTGAGGGGAAATGACTAGTTCCTGAAGTTAGTCTGTGTCTACCTCAGCAAGGGGTGCAGCCTAACAGGAATTAATCAGAATTAATCTTGTGTGGAGGATCCTTCATCTACTCTATGTCCTCTGTAAAGCCTTAATTTATACTAAAGTTAGCCAGGTTTTCTGTCCCAAGCAGGGCCATGGAACACAGAGTTGGAAGGAATTGCAGCCTCACTTCTGCAGCCAGGGTAGTGCTCCATAGAGGTACTCTGGAGGAACAGATGCTGCTCCTCCTGACCGTCCTTTCCTTGGGGGAGAGGACATGGGCCATGAGATTCTGACAGTCTTCCCTGCTACAGCTGCTTTTATCCTCATTCACGTGAAGTTCTGGATGCAGCAGATGAGCTCAGAAGTGGTGGAAGGTGGAAATTGCATTTTCTGTGGGATGGACAGCAACATGAATGATATTTGGGAATGCATGAGTCCAATATGAAGAGCTTGTGTTTTTATTCCACTCTCAGTGAATGCAACTTTGGGGGGCATCCCTTCATTTAAATGAATGGCCACCACTATCAGAGAAGGTTTAGAAGCCATCCTCCAAAAGTGGAGTTCTTTGGAAAGTGAGAGTGGGACACATCAACAAATTGACAGAGAGCTGAGTGACACTCCCTGATTATGAATGTTCCCAGAAAATTCTGAATATATGCTCAGCCCTTAGCACCTTCTGTTAGGGCATGAATATTTTCACCTTAATGTTCAGCTTTATTAAAAGTGTTGGTGGCATTTTATTTCCTGTTTGGCCTTGTTAATTTTAGACAACATACACAGTATTTTCACTGCAATAAATTAGTTTAGGGACTTACCTGGATATGTGTTGATACAGATAGGTATGTGCAAGGCAGGTTTTGAAAGGAAAACAACATAACTCTTGAGATCTTTGAATAACTGAAAAGATTTGGGAAAATTGGCTAAAGAGAAACCAATTATTAAGCTCTGAAAGTGTTAATGAAAAATACTGTGCTCTTGTCTGTATTTTAACTTGTGTTCATACTCACATTTGGATTCTAAAAGATCTGTCACTGCTTCAGATGTTTTTTATCAAAATACTTAAAAATTTGAAAGGATATTTACATTCTTATTCCCTTACTGTGCTATTAGGATAAGACTATCAATTATGGGGGCTTACAGTTGCAGTGGGCAGTGGAAGGCCTTCAGGCAAGTGATGAGATGAGCTAAAATTTTAACTTTTACTTTTCTCATTTGTTTTTCCTTCTACCATTATGTTACTATTATTATTACTATCATTATTATTGTTGTTATTATTATTATTATTACCATCATCAAGACCACCCTCATCCATAATAATCATACCTCTTATTGTATAAGCTGAAACCAGTAAGAAAGAGACTTGATAATATGTCTGCTCAGTGATTTGGGAGTGAAAGGATAAAATAATTTGCTTTGTGTATCCTGCTGCCTTTGCAGATAATCTGCAATTGAGTCCCTTGTCTTCTCTGAACAATATGACTCCTTTTTTTCTGTGTATTATTGATATCATCATAAAGATAGGAAAAAGAACATACTGCAGAAAGGAAAGAGGCTTCCCTGTATTCAGTTCTAATGCCCATCTCCCTTGACTCTACATGCTACCTACACATTTTTTCTCCATTTATCTGACTCTGGAATGCAAAGTCTTTTTGAGGCTATTTCTGTCACAGGAACGCTGAAAAAATCGACTAACTAGATGAATACAAAGAGAAAATAGTTTAATAGAATGTTTCAAATGTACAATGGTGTAAATTTCTGTGATTTCATTTTAATAGCTAATATTTGGGACTTGTGTTCATTGAATGATTCTCCTTGGTTTTTTTGTGTGTTCTTTTCTCATTGAAAGCATCTCAGACATGGCAGGTGGACTGCTGTCAGTGCTTCTCTAGGGTGAAGTGAGAAGTCAGTGGGAGAAACCTAGATGCCTTCTGGCCCACAGAATAAATGGTCATTGCAAGCATTGGAAAGTCAGAGACTGCCTGTAAGAATCTACTGCTGTATTAGAATCATCCATTTGCTTAGAAGATCCAAATAACATTAAACTACTTTTCCTGCATGTTGGTTAAAGATGGGTAAGTAATCTTCCACATCTAATCAGGTTTGCAAATCATTGGCCTGGCAGCTATGAAAGGTTGTAAGAACCTACAAAGTAATAATAACTGCAGACTTGTTTGCATCACTTTTTCATCTTTGTTTTGCCTTGGTCCCCAGGTCAGTGGTCACTTTAGTGTATCAGCAATATGAATGTTGAATTGCACCAGAGTCAGGGAGAATTATTTGCCTTTTCTGTGCACAGCAATGCTTTCTTCTTCACTGTAAAACTTTGACTAAAAAATAAACAGCCACCTGTAGCTGTGGATCAGGTCATTTTCCTAGCTTCCAAATGCCTACACCAGTCTTACCTGGGTTATTGTAGAGCTCTCTGTGACTAGCACAAACCATCAAAGAGAAGAAAATGATCCTGTTCCTTAAGCACAAATTTCAATTAGTCTGTACTGTGTATAGTCACTGGGTTGTACAAACTGGAGAAACTGCAATATTTTAAAATAATGGTCTGTAACAGGATTCCCCTATGGATTTTCTCCTACTAATTCAATTTTCCTGGAGAAAGAAATGAAAAAATCTCATTTTTATGTTCCCCACTTTGTCTATGACTTTCCAATATCCTTATGGTGTTCAAAGAGCATCTTTTAATTAACATTTCCTGGTCAAAGCACAATCTTCCAGCAATGAAAACATGCAGGATATTGCTGTGCCCAGTGTGCAGCAGAACATCTGTAGCCAGTGAGCAATATGTCTCAGCAGAGTTTGTGCTCTAGAGAGGTCTAGCATATTGCTAAAAATAGTTTAGTTAAAATATTTCTGCAAATAAATGAGGAGTAAATAACAGAGCAAGCTTGGGCAATTCAGGCTTCATAGCAATCTACATAAAGTTTTTACTTTTTCTCAGTAGCTTTATCTTTCTATTTCTTTTCCTTTGTATTTTTATTTTGGCCTAAATATAAACATTATTACTGGGCCTTGTCCTTATTTACTGCCAATTTTCCTCGGTACCTAGAAAAATCTTAGGCTTAGATAACATCACAGTGGTGTCTAAGGAAGATTTTCTCACACAAAGGTGCTTGAAGAAGTCGCAGGAAAATCCAGACACTAAAGTCTGCCTGAAAGAAGTGCAGACCATTAAATTTTTGTGCTTCAAAACATGAATTGGATCAGTTTGGAGCAGTGTCCCAAGTTACATTGTTCAGAAACACTGTGGGGATGGAGGTAATCTTAGATGGAAAATTGCAACTGCAACATCCCTTTGCAGTTCTTAATGAATACTAACTCTCTTCTTTCCATGTTGTTTTCCTCTAGCAAAAGAGGAAAATCACATTGTAATTCTCCTATCAGAACTATAAAATACAATTACTCCTGGCTGTAAAGACATTCCTAAAGGAATAGAAAGCACTCCCTTAAACATTGATGGTGTAATGAAAATGAGGACCAAGAAGTAGGAGTATAACCTTATCTAGATGGTGCTTTATAGCTTTAAATGGCAGTAAGGAAAAATACAGCAAGCTATTACCAAAACTCACAATATTTCAAATCATCAGAGTGTGTCAGCAAATAAAGGCATATGTTTTCATTTGAAAATGTTCTCTTCTTTCTGAGCCTCTCTGTATGTAATCATAAATTTTCGTTGGTGGCGTAACTTGGAGAAGACAGCACTTGTGTGTATGGAATGGTTTGAAAACCTAAGTATCAAACACATAAGTTAAATTCTTCATTTTCAGTGCCAAGACAATGCAAATCTTTAGACTTCTTAATATACTTTGAGCCTGAAATGGAAAAGACAGCAGCTGCTTTTGATGATATCCACTGCAACTCTGACAGATGGAGATGAACAATGCGAAATCAGTGTTTCCCAAAAACATTTTATAATTGAGGATCATTACTGCCTGATTTGCCACCAGCACTCCAGTAAAAACATGTAGATTTATGCTGTAATCCTGCAGTTGGTCTTTGTGAGATGTACTTCATCGGATTTCTTCTTTCATTGATGTGTTGGAGTGGGTGACGTCTCCAGCACAGACTGCAGATAAGTGATACTGGTATTGTTCTTGCAGATATGTGCAGGACATGGAAACAGAGAACAAACTTATTTAAAAAAACAGCTGTGCCAGCAGAATTTTGCTGCCTCACTGAGGGATTTAAGAAATTTCACTTGCTTAATTGTTTTTTTCACCTTGGCTGTTTCATTTGCCCTACCTGGTACTACCTTGTCTTTTTCACTTAGACTAAGTAAAAATGAATCCTTCAAGGACTTTTCTAACACTCCCAATGGCACAGAGCAGAATAATTTTTCCAACATTTCTGAAATGTGATCTGAGATGCCAAAACCAATCTCTTGCCCAGAACATAGAACCACACATCCTTACTAGGCATTTTTGTCTGTGCTCAATATGTTAAATATAGATTGCCTTTTGATGTTTCTACGACAGAAATTCTATAAATGGGGTAATAATTGTATCTCCCAAAATATAAATAAAATAATAAAGAAAAATAAAGAGTTCCTACTTGATCTTCTCTTGGAAGAGCACCCGATGAGACTGCTGAGAGTGGAATTAAGCACTTGGAATATGTTGTGCAGGATGATCTTTTCTGTTCTTGGCATGGGTATTACAATAAAGAGCAAGGTCCTTTGAAGAGAGAATACTGCATTTTTTTTCACATTCCTGTCCATTAAGATTTGAATTTTGTTAGATATTGATTGCAACAGTTCTGGAATACAAAAGCTGGGTGGATTAGGTTCAAGAATTGAAGGCAACATTACGTAGAAGAGATTAATACTATAGTGGGCAGTTATTTCTGTTATGATTGCCTTATTAACAGATGTTGAAAATCAAGAAGTGCTTAAAGAAATTGTTCAAGGCCTTGGAATCCTGAACTGTATGTTAGACCTTAAATCTGCACAATCCCTTTAACTTTCCAAAGAGGCAGTGAAGAAGGGACAGTTATCTGTGCAGAGAGGTTGCAGAGAGGCTTTTGATGGCAAGGAGCTCTTTCATTTAGCAGACAATGTATTGTATAATACACTTCTCTGGTGATGAGTGGACACTGGATAAATTCAGCTGGAAATTAAGGTTCAGGTTTCTAGGCAGGCTGTTGCTGCAACCACTCCATGGGAACTATGATGAACTCACTTGGTCTCAATAGGTCTCAGCTTGAGATGTGTCTTTGAAGTATAAATTACTCATCTAATAAAATCTGAATGAGAAATTATTTTAATTAAGTTCTATGGTCCGCATTGTGTGGGACGTGAGACTGGGAACAGTATCTGTACCTCCTGGATCTTAAATATATGAATCTAGAACTAGAATACTTAAAGGCTGATTTTAACATAAATCACAGGTCTTTAACACAGTTGTGGCAGAATAAAGTGGTCTTTAAGTGAGAGTAAATGTAATTTATGAACACTTAAAAGGCACTTTACACGGCCTAAGTAGTGTGAAGAGGACTTATTATAGTGACAATAAATCCATACTTGTTTGGGAATAAAAGGGACTCTCATGATCATCTGGTGTGAGTTATGGCAGAGCACAAGCTATAGAACTTCACAGAGTGTTTCTCACATCAAGCCAGATGATGTGTGCTTGATCTTTTGGAGGGGAATTCTGTTTTATGTCTTCATATCAGCTTCTTGATTTCCCTTCACTCAAAATCTAACACACCTTTAAATTTTTCCTTCAAAGAGACCTCTGTTAAGTGAGAAGTGGAAAATTTTTCACTGCCTTTGTCATTCACGGACAGACTGGTGAATTGGAGAAAAATGGAATTACAAGCAGGTGGCTGTTTTTAAGAGAGGGACTGAAAAATGCAGGTTTTTTCTCTGCATTAATATATTCTGTTTACATGGCCAACTACCCTTGGTAGTGGGGGGGGGCTACAGAGGTGGCTTCTGTGAGAAGCTGCCAAAGGTTTCCTCCATGTACACAAAGCCAGTCCCTGGAAGTTCCAAAGATGGATGTGCCACTGGCTGAGGCTGGTAACAACTCTGTGACAACATACTGGAGAAGGAGAAGGAGAAGGAGAAGGAGAAGGAGAAGGAGAAGGAGAAGGAGAAGGAGAAGGAGAAGGAGAAGGAGAAGGAGAAGGAGAAGGAGAAGGAGAAGGAGAAGGAGAAGGAGGACAAGAACAAGAACGTTATCGTGCAGTTGTAATTGCAGCCAGAGAAGAACAGTGAGAACATGTGAGAGGAACAGATCTGCAGGTACCAGTTGGAGAAGGAGGGGCAGGTGTTGAGATTCCCCTGCAGGCCATGGTGCAGCCCATGGTGAGGCAGCTATACCCCTGCAGAGATGCACCCCCAGCCCACGGGAGCCCCACACCAGAGGAAGTGGATGCCTTAGAGGAGGCTGAGAACCCATAGGATGCACATGGAGAGAGAAGCCACGACTGGAGCAGCCTGTCCTTGAAGGACTGCAGGCCATGGAAGAGTGACCCACACTGCAGCTGTGTGGGGACTGTTGCTCACAGGATGGGGTCCTGCTGGAGAGGTTCATGGAGAACTGTCTCCCATGGGAGGGACCTCACAGGGGAGCAGGGAAGGACTCCTCTCCCTGAGCAGAGAGAGAAACAACCTGTGATGAACTGACCTTAACTCCCATTCCTTGTCTGCCTGTACTGCTGGAGGAGGAGTTAGAGTTGGGAAGGAGCCAGGGGTAGGGGGAAGGTGTATTGAAGGTTTTATTTTACTTCTTATTTTCCTGCTCTGACTTTTTTAGTTCTATATTCAATTAATGTCTCTAAGTTGAGCCTGTTTTGCCTGTGACAGTATTTGATGAGTGATCTCTCCAGGTCCTTGTCTCAGTCCATGAACCCTTCATTATATTTTCTCTCCCCTGTCCAGCTGCAGAGGAGAGTGAGAGAGCAGCTTTGATGAGTATCTGACATTCAGCTAGCATCAACTCATTACAATTAGCTTTTCCTCTGAATAAGCCCAATGTATTACTTCAGGTTATCTTTCTGGAATTTATAAAGATGTTTGATTGTATATTTCTAGTCTGATTAAAAAGCTTACTTTTGTTTGACTGAGCTACAAAGATGTAAATCATAGTCAGAGCTAAGAGCATAAGCTGTTAAATGACACTGCATTGCCTTACTCTGGAGTGTGCTACAGTTTTCTTAAAACATCATCAATTTCAGGATTATGTTCTGTCCCAGTACAGTCTAGGGGATGAATTTATCTCCTGAATGTAACTGCCATGTTGTGGGAGCTGCATCAGACAGTAAGGTAAAAATCTAATACTTTTAGGTGGGCTCACCAAGATTTCTCAAAATGAGTTTGCCAGACTCATCTGAATATGAGCATGTTTTTGGCAAGAGATCTCTCTGCTCAAATGTCCCTTTCAAGTAATATTATTATTTTATTTATTGTACTTCATTTACTTTATTACATCTCTTTTGTACTGCTAGTGTGTCTTGTCCATTTGCCCACTGGCTTCTATGTCCTTTTTTTTCCAGAAGGAACAGCCTTTACCTTCTGTCTAAAAATGAGTTCTTGCAAAAGATTTGAGAGGGGTAAAGCTGGAAACCATGTTATGCTAAAACGTTTTACTCTGAAATGAAGTAACAATACCTAAGTCAGCACTAATATCTATCAGTAAGTTGTGAAAAGCTGTGAAAAGCTCAGACTTGTTTAGGGAAACAATTTTAGTTAAAGATTTCATTACCTTTCTTATCACCACTGAAAACGGCTGGAAATTAATGGGGAAATCATTTGTGAGAGCTGCACCTTTGCCTGTTGTTTTATTGTGACAGTGACATAGATATCTATGGGTTTATGGGGAACAAGTGTTTATGCGTTTATGGGGTTTTTAAGACCTTCACTGAATATTATCTTAATGACCATGGTAACCACTGGAAGCTGAGGGGAAAACAATTTTCAAATGCAAATAAAAAGCTCATGGAAGAACATAGTGGAATGAGATTTCATCTGGTCTAGACTTTAGAAATTTTTAATGCATTAATAAACATAAAATGTGAGATTATTAGGCTATTTTGTTTTCATTTGCTACCTAGACAAGTTCATCTAGCTCATTTTTTTACCTATTTGTGTAGCCAATATATTGTTATTAATGGTACATGTTTTGAAACTAGTTTTTCATACCAGCTGTTAAAACTCTTGGTAATTATGAAGATGACAATTACCATGAAGAATATGTTGCATATATTTTAAAATCTCAAATGATAGGGATTATTAATGAACTTTTGAAGAGTTGCCAAACAATATTATCTCAGTGAGGTTTATGGATTTAGTGCATACACAGGATGCTTTGCTTGGGAAAAGTAAATAGATTTTGATGAAAGTTCCTGAATCCCTAATTACTGGAGTACTTTACAGAGGCTTTTTGGCTGAAGGTCTGTATAGAAAAGAAAACTGCATAAACTTCTCAGAGAACCATCATGAACTTCATTATATTTTTCAGACAAAAGCAGGGAAAGAAAGGTCCTGGAAGGACTGGAACACCTCTTGCAATGCTTCTTCCCAACTTTCTCAAACTGCATTTGGTCTCTGCTGAACGGTGTGCTGGAAGAAAAGCTCGGAGATTTTCACAAATTTCTTCCTTTCCTCTCAGCCCCAGGTTTGTTCCAAAATAGCTATAGCTTTTAAATCCAGTCATGGGATGCTTGCTCACATTTTAACTTGATTGGTGTGGCTAGCTGGATATGACTTAATGCCAGATAAGCAACCAGGAAAAAGTGCAATTCTTAGAGAANATTCCTTGTCTGCCTGTACTGCTGGAGGAGTTAGAGTTGGGAAGGAGGCAGGGGTAGGGGGAAGGTGTATTGAAGGTTTTATTTTACTTCTTATTTTCCTGCTCTGACTTTTTTAGTTCTATATTCAATTAATGTCTCTAAGTTGAGCCTGTTTTGCCTGTGACAGTATTTGATGAGTGATCTCTCCAGGTCCTTGTCTCAGTCCATGTCTCAGTCCTTCATTATATTTTCTCTCCCCTGTCCAGCTGCAGAGGAGAGTGAGAGAGCAGCTTTGATGAGTATGACATTCAGCTAGCATCAACTCACTACAATTAGCTTTTCCTCTGAATAAGCCAAATGTATGACTTCAGGTTATCTTTCTGGAATTTATAAAGATGTTTGATTGTATATTTCTAGTCTGATTAAAAAGCTTACTTTTGTTTGACTGAGCTACAAAGATGTAAATCATAGTCAGAGCTAAGAGCATAAGCTGTTAAATGACACTGCATTGCCTTACTCTGGAGTGTGCTACAGTTTTCTTAAAACATCATCAATTTCAGGATTATGTTCTGTCCCAGTACAGTCTAGGGGATGAATTTATCTCCTGAATGTAACTGCCATGTTGTGGGAGCTGCATCAGACAGTAAGGTAAAAATCTAATACTTTTAGGTGGGCTCACCAAGATTTCTCAAAATGAGTTTGCCAGACTCATCTGAATATGAGCATGTTTTTGGCAAGAGATCTCTCTGCTCAAATGTCCCTTTCAAGTAATATTATTATTTTATTTATTGTACTTCATTTACTTTATTACATCTCTTTTGTACTGCTAGTGTGTCTTGTCCATTTGCCCACTGGCTTCTATGTCCTTTTTTTTCCAGAAGGAACAGCCTTTACCTTCTGTCTAAAAATGAGTTCTTGCAAAAGATTTGAGAGGGGTAAAGCTGGAAACCATGTTATGCTAAAACGTTTTACTCTGAAATGAAGTAACAATACCTAAGTCAGCACTAATATCTATCAGTAAGTTGTGAAAAGCTGTGAAAAGCTCAGACTTGTTTAGGGAAACAATTTTAGTTAAAGATTTCATTACCTTTCTTATCACCACTGAAAACGGCTGGAAATTAATGGGGAAATCATTTGTGAGAGCTGCACCTTTGCCTGTTGTTTTATTGTGACAGTGACATAGATATCTATGGGTTTATGGGGAACAAGTGTTTATGCGTTTATGGGGTTTTTAAGACCTTCACTGAATATTATCTTAATGACCATGGTAACCACTGGAAGCTGAGGGGAAAACAATTTTCAAATGCAAATAAAAAGCTCATGGAAGAACATAGTGGAATGAGATTTCATCTGGTCTAGACTTTAGAAATTTTTAATGCATTAATAAACATAAAATGTGAGATTATTAGGCTATTTTGTTTTCATTTGCTACCTAGACAAGTTCATCTAGCTCATTTTTTTACCTATTTGTGTAGCCAATATATTGTTATTAATGGTACATGTTTTGAAACTAGTTTTTCATACCAGCTGTTAAAACTCTTGGTAATTATAAAGATGACAATTACCATGAAGAATATGTTGCATATATTTTAAAATCTCAAATGATAGGGATTATTAATGAACTTTTGAAGAGTTGCCAAACAATATTATCTCAGTGAGGTTTATGGATTTAGTGCATACACAGGATGCTTTGCTTGGGAAAAGTAAATAGATTTTGATGAAAGTTCCTGAATCCCTAATTACTGGAGTACTTTACAGAGGCTTTTTGGCTGAAGGTCTGTATAGAAAAGAAAACTGCATAAACTTCTCAGAGAACCATCATGAACTTCATTATATTTTTCAGACAAAAGCAGGGAAAGAAAGGTCCTGGAAGGACTGGAACACCTCTTGCAATGCTTCTTCCCAACTTTCTCAAACTGCATTTGGTCTCTGCTGAACGGTGTGCTGGAAGAAAAGCTCGGAGATTTTCACAAATTTCTTCCTTTCCTCTCAGCCCCAGGTTTGTTCCAAAATAGCTATAGCTTTTAAATCCAGTCATGGGATGCTTGCTCACATTTTAACTTGATTGGTGTGGCTAGCTGGATATGACTTAATGCCAGATAAGCAACCAGGAAAAAGTGCAATTCTTAGAGAAACTAATGTCTTTGGAAAGGAGATAACACAGAGAAAAGTTTTGGTTAAGGATAAGAAAGACAATGGTTGGGTTGTAAGAATAAATGATTGCATTGTTTTAGCTAGGAAAGCTTCTTCAAAGCTGCAAGAAAATTTGTATTTTAATGTTATTACTAAAATCAAGTGTCAATCACTAGCCTCTGATGGCCATGCCTAAAGTCAGTGCTATACACTGGGGAAGTTCAGCTTGCTTTCTGCACATTCCTGTGTGCAATAGATCTGGTTACACAGGGTCTCTGTCATAGTGATTTGTTCCTTGTACACTGCATTCATGTTTATTATTGCTACAACCTCTTAAATGTGATAATTGTTTCATATAGATACAGTTCAGAAAATTGAATTCATGTTTCATGGCTTTATAATCCAAGCTACAGTGAAACTGAGTAAGATGTTTCATTAAATACTTCCCAAATAATTAATTACTCTGCAGGTGAAGGCTCGAGGCATCCTTTCTTATTCAGTCACCATTAAAAATCGTTTTAGACCTTTATTGAAAATTTCCAGCTGCTATCATCTAACTTTTTAAGAGCTCAACGTCTTCTGTGTTGAAAAAAAACCCTTTTCAGACAGCTGAAAGTGAGACAAAAAGTGGTCAGATAAAACCTGGCAGAATGGAAAGAAAGCATAGAGAAAGACTGTCTGATGTTTATCCAGAAAACTTGTACTCAGAAAAGGGCAATGTCAACGACATTAGGTGATTTTCTAATGGATAAGAAATAGTCATGCTTATCACTTCTGATCATTTAAATAGGAGAAATATATACTTCTATTCTTCTCCTAAAATGCTATATCAGACTGCTTGACTGAATATGTCAAAGTGTGATAGAGTAAGACTAACATAAAAATGTTGAATTCTGATTAAGAAACAGTGGGATGAAAAATATCAATTAATGCATGCTAAGTTACAGAGGACATCAAATTAACTATGGCATATATTTTTGGTCAATGTTTCAGTTGAAAATATGACATCAGGTCATCAACGTAATCAAAATTATATACTTCATTTAAAATATATATATATTAATTACAAGGTTTCTATTTTTGTTAGACTTTTAATTTTTAATTTTAATTAGAATTTTAATTTTTAATTTTAACCTCTTTGCAGTTAGAAGACCATGAGCTCATGTTGATTAGATTTAATGAACATTAAGCAAAACACATTTCAGTTCTATCAGCTCCTTGGAGGTCCTTGAAGTAGCAATTAAATATTTCATTCAACAAAACTAGGTGTGAAATGAGATGCAGCTCACCTCATATGATTTTATAGATCATTATTTGTATGTTCTCCTTCCTCATTACTTGAAAATTAGCCACATGATGCAGATTTGAAACAGAAACCTTTCCTAAACCTTGGTGTAATATTGAGTACACATTGCTGTTCAGGGTATAAGTTTGCAGTAGAGGGAGCCACAATGAGTATTTCAGCATCTACAGAAGTGCAAAATGTCCCACAGCCTTGCAGTTTCTAACACCTTTTTGATTACAGATCCTTACACAATCCTTGAAGAAATAGGAGTATGTGATGGTTATAACACTACTGTTAACAGAGTTGGTTTCCTTGTTTATTTTACTCCTTAGAATAGCAGATCCACATACACACCCACACTCTACAGATGTGGGATAACCCTGGGTATATGGACAGAGTGGGGATGGGATGCTGGGGGTCCTGGT
>VZRX01021262.1:0-13945 GCA_013398075.1 Notiomystis cincta
TCACAGAATCACCCCATGACACAGGGAAAACCACATACTGACAGAAAAGAAGGTACAAAATTCTGAGAATCATCTTCTTTGCTTTTCATCAGCCTAACTGCCTTTATTTGTTCATGCTAAGTGAAATCAGAACTTTTGAGAAATTATTAACAATACCATAATGACGTAAGAAGAGGAGCACACAACTTAGAGCACTGCAGCCAGGTGCATTGACTGGTAGAACTGCTCAGAGTTTCTCAGAAATTACTAAGGTTGCGCAAAAGATGCAGGTCAGGGGAATAAAGATTTACCCAGCACCATGCTTCTAGACTTGTGCTTCCTCTGAATTGTAATGTACAGCTGGTGATGGAGGCAGCAGGTTGTGCTACATCATACCCAAAGGAGAAGGAATCCAGAGAGTGTATCACTGTTGTTGGAAGATGCACATTTCCACTAACTGGAAAAGTTACTATTTGCTATGATAAGCTGCCCTTATGAATAAGTCCATACGAAGTGGAATTAAATGGTTAATTTTACTGATAATGTGTCTGCTATAAACTTTAAGTCTATTTGTTTAAAGGGAAACTGGTTACAGAATCACATCTCTGGCTTGTACCACATGCTTCAAATTAAGATGAAGATCAGTGCCAAATATTGTTTGGAAGTGATTTTGAATTTCTGTATCACTGATCCCTAGGGGGAAAAAAAAGAGAGAGAGACTGGTATATGCAGTTTCACTTTGGTGGCAAAGAGCATTTTTGTGACTAAGCTTGAGACTTCTTGCTGCCTGAAGAAAATAATTTGTCTTTAGGGCTTCCTCTCTATGCATGCAGTCATTTAGAAATAAACATTTTATTTCTCAAGTGTCTTGAGAACAAAAGATCAAGAACTGAAGCTCTACACAGGGGGTTTCAGAAGAGAAAAGTTATTTCATCTGCTTCTCCCACTTCAAAAGTAGATCCTCTCAGACACCAGGTTATGACTGAGAAATTTGCAGAGATTTATGGAGAGCTTTATTATATTTTCTGTCTTACTTCTTTTTAAGCACTTCTGGACAGAAATTACAATAGATGAGTGGGCATTAAAAATAATCCATAATACCTGTAAATTGAGTCACAGTCTCTTCCTTTTCCCCTTCTATCTTCAGCACCATTACAGAACATGTATATGAACCTTTCCCATGGAGGAACAGATTTTTTATTTCTACTACCATTACAGAAGCAGTTGACACTGGTTCCTCCTGCTCAGCCATTCTCCTCTCTCCTTTAAAAAAAAAGGAGGGGAACCAAATGCATTTATTTCTTATTGATGACCTACACATACTTCATTACTCAAATAACTCATCTTCCACATGGTGACTCCTGCTTCAGTAATGACTGTTCTGTAAACCATAAATTCATTGATATCAACAACTGCATTCACAGGCTCTCTTGTTAACAAGTCATTTGTTTAAAGTGAGGCTACAAAGTATCTCTAACACACTTTGGCTGCTTTGTGAAAATGTCACAATTTCTTTATAGTGTAAATGGTGCTGTTTTCTTTGCTAGGATTTAAAGTCAATACGAACAAATCACATATAATACCTTATCAAGTAAGCCAATCTGTAAAATAATTATAAATTACATTGGCAAAATTTCACATTCACAGAACAGATTTTGGACCATATGTCTGTTGGTGATGCAACTGAGAATTCATCTTTAATTCTCAGACAAGGTATGTGCAAAATTATTGTGTCATATGGCTTTTTGTGTTAGGCATTTCCATTGCAACATTGTCATGCCATCGTTTCAGATGCTTTCAGTCACAGGTCAAACTCATCTACTGACCGTACATTCATAGGAAGATCTATAGGTACAAGAATTTCAACTCGGACTCCTACAATTCTGTAAATATTCTGTGCTGAAAAACGCACCACCAAAAAAAAAAAATCTGTCAAAAATCTTGGTGCTTCTAAATCAGGAATGCACAGAGAAGAGGGACATTGGGATCAGCCCCAGGAAACAGACCATTGAAGTAATTGAGTAGTAGTAATTTAACTCCATTTTGTTGTCCCATCTGGGAAAATAATTCAAGTACTTAAACAATATAGTAATGAGCTACATAAGCATACAAAGAGGGGTGAAATATTTTGGCTTACTTAACCACTCTCCTGCAGGATTAGTAAAGAGAGGGCAGGCTTGCCATTGGCAGAGATGCTACTAGGGTCTTTAAGAAGAGCAAAATTCTTGAGAAATCTTGGAAATAATAAAAAATAATTTCTCACAGTGGAGAGATGTTCAGATTTCACTGAAACCTGTGGCTAAATGCTTTGCAGGTCACTTTTGTTGGGGAAGAGGGAATGCATCTTTCCCTTTGTCTCCACTTTCTTTGCGTTTTGTAGGAAATGGTGGTAAACTCTTCTACTCCAAAACAGCCTAATTTACATTTTCAGAGCTCACACATTTGTATAGTCCTAATTCTACAGCAACAAAAACAATTCATCTTTGAGACCTTGGGTATAATTCTGTGCTTGCAACCAAGTTTTACACAAGTGTAGAGACGCTACATGGTCAGGACTTGTGCTATGCAAATGTCAGCTGACTTGGCTGCAGGTTCTGTGACCTTCATTTTCCTGGCAGCTGGAAGAAACCTGATTCTGTTAGCTAGCAGTCTGATCTTCCTTCTTCTGAAGCCCCTAGTGATGCTGTCAATTTTATCAAATGCAGATCACATCCTAGAAGCTAAATCATTAGCCATCATTTTCCAGCGTTTAATTTTATATATTCTTGTGTGCAGTACACTGTAAAATGTTTAATGTTAAAGCAAATTCCTGTGTTCATCCAATGAAAAAGGAAAGGATTAAGCTGCTGCCTATTTTTGATTTTTGACATTTTTCTATAACATTTGGTTCACAATTGTTTCTAAATACATGTATTTGGAATGCCATAAAAACTAGTTATCAGAAGCTCACTAACAAAGGTGAAAGATTACTTTTATGTTTTTCCTGTTAATTATTAGCAATTCAGAGTCATTTTACTAGCATGCATTTTAACTTAAACAGTACAGCTATTACTGGGTAAATGTACTCAAAATAACCACATTTGAAAACTGGTAATTTCTTTGCACTTAATAACTGCTTTGCTTGATCGCTGAAAGGGATCTAAAAGTAAGAATTTCTAGGCTCTATTTATAGCTGCAGCTTCATAACTTTTTTATTTATTCACTGAGTATTTTTCCTAGTAGTTTCTGAAGTATGGCATTTTGTCTGAGTCTTCAGACAGAGACAGTCTGTATTTTGTGGTGCTAGCCAGTCCCAAGAAGTCCCTGGTACCTCAGTGGGGTAGATCTATGCATATAACTGGAAAAAATGTAGGAGTAACCTATCCCCTTTTCTATTGAGCTGATGGATAGTAGGGTTTTTAAAGTCTGTCTATATAAAATGCATACATAACTCTATTGGTTACTTTTCCTGTTTTAGCATTCATCATGACATCTCTCCACAGAACATGTCAGATCTGAAAGTTATTTCTGCCTTTTTTTGTAAAAATGGATTGATTACCCAATTTTTTTTCTGTTACACAGAGAATTTCTATTAACAGAAACACAGGTTAAAAGTGGTTTTATTTGCTTACATATAGCTGTCTGCTAAGGAACCACAGCATTTTGTTATTCTGGAAATTTTTACTTTAATAAGAAAGCACTGAGTTTTCAATACCATCAACTCTGCATACACTGCAATCCTCCTTGTGTCACTTGCACAGCAGCACAAAAGAGAGGCAAAAATCTTGAGAGCCACTTGTGCAGAAAAGACCTGGCACTGCCTCTCCTGCAGCCACTCTCCCCTGCTGAGTGTGAGAGTGGCAAATTTGGGCTTGGGATACCCATTCCACAGGGTTGCTTTTCCATTCCTCCCCCAAGAGATGAAATTTTATACTCAGGAGTCTTCTTTTTTTTCATTGAGTTGTAATACCCTATGGTGAACAAGTGCATTTGAATAACCATTTTTTTGTGAGGACTGGTGGGAAGGGAAATAAAAACCAGGTATCTTCAAAGCTCTTTAGGTCACTAAAGCCTTTAGGAGTCAATGGAAGTTCAGGAGTTTGATATCTGAAGATATTTGAAGGTCTGGGGATTAGTTTGTAAGTGAATGGCCTTCGACTACATATTTCTATATGTATTACAGCGTTTACAGAGACTGTAGATAATATGGACAAAAAAAGTTCTGTGACTTTAAAGGGAAAGTGGTATGAAAGTTTCCTGACTCCACCTTATTTAGTGAAGCGCATTGCTGCGTGTTTTGACATATCTCCAGGAAATATAATGAGATAATGTCTGGATATCAGGACTCCTGTAACTCTTCCTTTTAAGTTGAACAGATGCATGAACTTAGAAGAAAACCTTTCAAGCTTTTTCTTTTTTTTTTTTTTTTAAATTTAATAAACAAATAATGATCCTCAAAACTGATACAGATCAATTATTATGAGTTAGAGGTTTTTGGAAATAAGCTGAGTGGTGATTCAATGTATAGACATATTTAGCAATCTAGAGCAACAAGCAAGTCTACTAAAAAGGGAATATTAAAATAAATGTTGCCTAAGAATAGTTACAGCACTCAGATAGAAACATTCTGTCATGCAGGTGCTAATCCAAACGTTGGCACACATTCAGTTCAGTATCAGAGGAATCCTGAGGAGGAAAGAATATCAAGATGCCACCCACCTACCTAATAATGTGCAGTTTTTGCTGTATAACTCGCTATAAGCACTTTGAGGCAAAGAAGGTCCCCCAGAGGTAAGGACAGGAAAGATGGCACCTGTTATTTAAGGAGCAATTACATTGTCTAAGCAAAAATTAAATGCTGCTGATAACCCCTTATTGAAAGGGTTTTTAATGGTAACAGAGCTCCCAAAGTCTCATTTTCTTACATTTAAACCTGCGGTATTTACCCGTGCTATTTTGCGCCTCACGTTAGAGCAGGGACGATGTGCAGGACGTGCGCGGGCACAGCGCAGATTTACATTCGTTCTGTGCCGCGGTTCAGCTGCGCTCGGCGCACAGCGGAGGGTGGAGGATGCAAATGGCCCTTTCCCGCTGGGCCCACAGCCCTGAGACAAGCCGTCACTGCATCCATCCATCGCTCCGGGCAGCACACGAGCTCCCTTCTGGAAACACCCTCCGCGGAGGGCTGCGCAAGGAGCCTACAGCCGGCTGCTCTCTGCTCTCCGCGCCAGCGGGACGGGCGGTACCGCGGAAAGGTACCAGCTCTGGATCCAGAAATTATAAACAATTAATGTTAACTGGGCCCCTCAGGTGTAAGCTACAAATCGTTTGTAGAACCTCGTCCAATTTCAGCTGTCCTCAGAAATTTAGGTAGAGAGCCTTCAACTTGGGAAGTGTCCTGAATACCGATTTCACGGGAAATGTGAAATCAAGGACCTTGATTCATCTTAGTACAAAATCTAATTTAACTTTACTATAAAGCAGGAAAAAGAAGGGTTAAATCAGTGTGCTGTTAGTGCAGCAACAGAGAAACTGGGATGTTCTACCTAACATTTTATAGCAAGTTACCAATTTGCTTTTTGAAAATAATGATTAATCCTTTTTTTTTTTACATTAGAATCTTTCAGAAATGGTTACTGAATATCTCACTACACTACTTATATTACAGCCCATATTCCAAGATGTGCTAAATCTTTTTCACTTTTTGCAGCAACACTAAAAACTCCACATTCAAGTTACAATTGATAACCCTGCTAAGCCCAGTTAAGTAAGATTAAAGATTGGCTGTGTATGGTTAATATATTTGCTAAGTACTACCTTTACATTGTTTTTCACATTTCAAAGCACAGTCAGTACTTTCTGTTGACTGAAATTATTCTTATATATAGAATTTCAGTCATAGGAAAATCAGAAATATTTAGGGATATAAAGCTAAAATAAATTAAATATATAATAATGTCCTAAAATGAGTTTTAAATGCTGGTATGGAACTCAATTAAAGATAAGATATTTTGAGTGGAGCAAAAAGTACTTACTGGTAGATCAGTTTATTTGGGTATTAGTAATTTCAGGCCACAGATTTTATATCATATTACTCCAAAATTGTTGACAGGTCAGAAATGAGGTCATATGTGTTTTTCTCGTTTTCTTTGGTGATGAATTTTTGCTTTTTGCAGTATTACTAATGAGATTACTGTAACATTCAAAAGCCTAAGCATTACAGTTTCTAAAACATCTACTTTTCAGATTTATAAACAGTGTTTGTGTGTACTTACATCCATTTTGGCTTGCAGAAAAAACAGGACTGACTACAAAAACTAGTATTGAGTTTCAGCATGCAAAAACTGTAGAAACTTAATTCCAATCAAAACCATTTTTTTGGTTTATAATTTTTCAATTTGTACCTTTGTGTTGTTTTAATATATTTAGTGTAATAACTCTCATTTAAGCTCCACTAGCAGTCGATTAAAGTTCTTACTCTCACTAAGCTTTTGTTTCAAATGCCAATTACAATTCAGCTAACATGTTGAAAAATGTAGAACACGTTCCTGTATAAAATGAGATAGCAGTGAGTCAGAAAATATAAATCTGTATAAGTTTCTATACGTTTTAACATATGACCGTGAATTATTCAGTATACTAATTACTCTTTTAGCATCTTATTTATCTTGCTTCTTATGTCTAAGAAGTATCTTGTACAATTGAAACAGTGCCTGCTCCTGCTTGGCTTTCAGAAAGAGATTCTGCAATACTTTGAAAACAAACATGAAAGGAAGTGTTTTAATGAAAACATGGTTGGAGGATATCTACAATGGGTTAGCTATGGAAGGCACCATTTACTTTGTACCAGGATATTTTTAGGTCTAGAATTAGAGTTTGTTTGTGTAGAGTAGGACTGTCAGCCAACAAAATGTTTTGTACAGAAAAGCATTAACAGAATATATCAAAAGTTTAAGTGTATTTGTATTCTGAATATTGAGAACTTCCATTATTTCATGACTCAATGTGTAAATCTGTATCAAATGAGCTAAAAAGCCAAGAATGTTTTAATTTCCTCATGGGCTTGCATTTCTTTATTAGAATTAATTTGCATTATGGTGTAAATGGCTTTTCCTAGTTTACTCTTCCTAAGAACTCTTATGTATTTTGATGTAATTGAAATAAAAAATCATTTATCACCAGTAGAAGACTGTTTGAGCATCTCATAACTTTGTTGTAGTTCCCTTGCTTGGAACACATATTTCATAGAGAGAATGATGTTAAGTGAAAGATACTTCTGAAAATATAAAGTATTCAGAAATTAGCAAGTACAAGTTTCACCGTGCAGTCATATTCCAAATCCTTTTTTATCTACCTTCTGATAGCCTTCACATATGCAGGCTGTGATAGAACCACAATTACACCCAGCTTTCCTGAGCTTTCATCCTGTGCTGTAACAGAAGGTGCTTTTTTCCTACTGTAAAACATTCTTCCTTTAATCACAGTACATTCTGCACACTTAATGAGGTATGGGTATGTTATCATGTCATTAGAGACTATATGATGATATATAATAAATGGGAGCTGATTTAAGACTGCGTCACCTTTGATGTGCTTGAATTTGCAACTGTAATTTTCTTCTTTTTGTATGTTATGTAAATATAAACCCAAATTCTGTTATATACAACTACACTGAAATCCTGTAGATCACTAACTGACTTACTCAGGCCATCTACTTTCTCGACTCTTCATAGCCTTTGGAATTTCATAGGTTTGTAAATCGATTACATAGTTCCTTATAGGTATCACCCTAGAGATTTTTCCATGGGTGATCATCTGTCTAGGTTTATCTGCAGTACATTTTTTTTATAGCTTTGTGTCAGCCTTTTAAAAGTGTAATTACTTCAAGATAAACAACAGAACCAATATTATAGTGAATTATCCATAATGTTTGAGTCAACGACGTCAATTCTTTAGTGGCCCTAAGGGGAAAAAACTCAATTAGAATGACAGATTTTGGCACTAGTAGAGCATACTTTACTACAGGGAGGACCTCCTCCAAAGATTGCATTGTAGACAGTGTGCAGACAGCCAGGGAACTAGTTTGATGCTGAAAGGGCACACCCACAGGTACCCAGGGCAGGTACATCCTACCCTAACCTTCAGGGAAAAACAGATTAAAGTTGGCTTTACTAATCTTGTGTTGACTCTTGACCATCATGCATAGGATTACTTTTCAACGCTATTTACTTTATAGATACTACCTTAAAACGAAACAAAACAAAAAAATGGTGGAGGGGAATGAAGAGGAGAACAGAAAATTTGCTTAGAAGGTAGAAGTGCTTCTTTGTTGTTCTCATATAAATCATTATTTCTTTCATTGCCAAAATGTGCAGAACAAGAAGTGGCAAATGAAGTCTCTTTTTTCTTCACTCCAGTGATAAGTCTTCAAGAATCAATTTTCCCAGCCAAATGAAAGCCAATTTAATGATTAAGAGGAGAGAAAATCCTGAGTCCAGGGACCAGAAAGAAAGTCAGAATCTGAAAGATTTATTCAGACCCCAAAGAGTTGAATTACTGGACATGAAGGTGCACGAAACAGTGTTAGTAAAACAACAAAGCTATGAAAGGACCACTCAAAACCTTGCACTCTCTATATCTAATCAGTATTTTACTATAAATAGAAACTTATTATTTAAACAAGTTGTCATACTTTCAACACCTCCATTTGGCTCTTTTCTTTTGAAATGACCTGCTTTTAAACCACCATTTAGCTTGACATTGTTTTCAACTCTAAAATTACATCAGTAAACAATGTACTAAACTCCTATTTTATTTCATTCCATCTTCCACTTTCAGATTTGTCACTTGCATTTTTTCCAGAAAGAACCTGTCTTCCAATTCGTCCACAATACAGCTTTGGTGTTGTACTTACAGTAATTGTTCTATTTCTGAATCTGGGTTGCCAAAAAATGACCACACGTGCATTCTTGTGTATGTTTGACCTATTGATCCGGATACAGCAGCTACATTGACAATCTAATTACTTTTTTAGCATTGAGTCCTTGATTTGAAAGGGACAGGACAGTCCAGATGTCATTTTGGGCAGGAGCTTAATACAAATTCTCCATAAAAAGAACTTCATTCCCATATTAGTGGAAAAAGCTAAGTCCCATAAAGCTGTCTAATGATGCATGCTACTCTGAGGTGTCTTCACAGTATCTCCCTGCCCTGCTTTGACAGGCACAGCTGTAGTCTGTCCATCTCCAGAAATAGCTCTGCCAGTGCATGCATCACTTTCCTGATGCTTGACATACCCACCTGTACCTGTATCTGTTGCCTGACGCAGATCAGTGACCACAGACACCTTTCTTTCTTCTCCCTCCAGGAGGAGTGTCCTGGGGGAGCCACCTGCCTTCTCTGTTTCTCCCATAGGAAAAGTTGCCTAAATTCTCCAGGCAGAATGTCTGGTGAAGTTTAGGACACAATAAACCAAACTGATGCTTTGAAGATGTCATTTCAGCAGTGTAACAGAAGCAACCTCTCTGGATTGAAACAGCTTGGGAAAAATATTTTTAAAAAGTGGAAGCATTATTCCCAAATTAAATTTATCACTGAGGGTGTTGTCAGCACTTTTATGTGTGGTGTAGATATAATACTTGAATGACTTTGAAAATAGCTCCATGCCATTTCAAGAAATAGTTTTAAGTAAGACTAATTAACTTCAAAGAAAGAAGGAGTAAAAAGGGTTTTCTTTTTTATTTAGTTTTTAGCTAAGTGCTGTCTCAAATTAAATGAATCATGAAAAATTCAAATTGTTAGAGTGCCACCCCTATAATTTGATCACTATTTAATTTGATTTTTTTGTTTTATTTAATCAGAGCTACAGGAACCAGCTCATTTGTACTGTAAATTACACAACTTCTGCCCTTTATTTCATATATGGTTGATCACTTTTGGCAGATATGATTGGATTATCTAATCATTGGCTATATGAAATTGCCATTTAATCAATAGGGAAGGTCAAAATTTCTCAATGTGATCCTGAAGCAGAGTATCTAAGGAAGTTGGAGGCTTGTGAAATCCAACTAAACTTTTATATGTTTGCAACATTATTATTGACTATAGGTTCATTATTACCATAACAAATGGCTCCTTTATCTTCTCTTGCCACTTAGGGTTTGATGGCAAAACCAATGGCTTTGGTTATTGATTACACTACTGATGGCTTGATGGATTTAGCTCTTTTCCTCATCAGTGTATTTGATAGTTGTTTGAGACAAGAGATAATGAGTTTTATACTCCTCGTTCTGCAAATAGGTAGTTAATGGATAGACATCTTCAGTCACTGATTATGTCACTGTGAATATAAACCTAATTTCTTAATGTTTAAAAAACATCTCCACACTTACTGTTTGTTAGTCTGCAGACATTGACAAACTGGTAGAATATGTTTCATCCTTACTGCTCCATCATCTGCTGTGTAAGCCAAGCAATAATATAACAGCATCCTGGGCTCTGCCTGTTCTGTTGTGCTTGTCCTAGGACGGGGATTTTGCTCCTTGTTACTCTGCAGGTATGTCTGACTTTTTTCAGGATGGCTGATATTGTTCTCAGGTTATGCTCTGGTTCATGACCAGACTAATGACTTCCTCTAACTTCTATCACACATCCAAATGTTCGAAATATATATTGTGATATTTAGTTTGAATGGGTTCTGCTGTGTGCACATCCCACCCTGAGGACATTTATTTCATAACCTTTTCATCAGCACAAATCCAAATATATTCCCAGGTAAGTGAATCTAGGTAGTCAAATTTATTTCAGCTATTCATTTCAACTGTTTTATTTTTATTGTTTTTGTTGTTATTGTTGTTATTGTAGTTTTATAGAGTATATTTGTTTATAAGAGGGTCCATTAAATACGTAGTTGGCACACACAGGTGAATAGATGTCTGAAAGCTTAATTATCACAACAAACACATCTGGCTACCCATATGAAGGATTTCACTGACCTGTAGAGAGAGCAGAAGCATTAGTGACCACTGGTATGGAAGTCTGACTTTTGGGGAGCAGTCTGTTCCTGGCATGTATATTGTTCAAAGAGTGATGGATTAGGAATACAGATTGCAGGGTGCTTTTTGGTGGTAAATGTATGAGACCCACGTTTAACAGCTGAGCTGAGCAGAAAATATTTGTATCTGGTCTTACTTGCAATTTTCTGGGGAAAGGTTTGCTGTTCAATGACAAACCAAGTTCCTCTACAACTCTTTGTGAAGGGATGGGAAGAAGGAACCAAAATGGATCATAACAATAAGGCTGAGAAAATTTTACAGGAACAGTCCTTGCTTAGACTTTATGTGCCTTATTTGGAATTTTCTATGTAAACCGATATTCTGAAGGCAGCAGATGAAATGAGGAGCAGCACCATTCTACAGAAGAGAAAGGTGATGATGACAGCCTGGTGCTGACAATGATAAGGCAATGACAGCTGGATCATGGCATGTATGTGCTCTGCTCTAAAACTATGCTTAGGAGACCTCTGTACCAGAAGCTCTTTTCAAATTCATGGTTAAAGTGGCCATTACCAGCAACAGCAGAAGGGATTGGGTTTGCTTTCAGACAAACCTGAGGCTTGTCCTGACACAGGAATTGCTACTCCCACCTCCCTGTGCCTCAAAGTGATCAAGGGTCCACAGGAGTGTGTGGAGCTAAGCCAAATGGCAATGGAATATGGTAATAGGAGGAGAAGCCATGGGACGTAGACATGCATGTTTCTTGTTTCAACTCTCATGACATCCTGCCTTAGTTGCCCATCAAGCAAAGCAGATGTTTTAGTAGTTCCTCATGTTCCTCTGCCCCCAAGAACATGTTTTCTCTCTTGCATGTATTTCCACTAGTAGGAAATGTGTTAGTAACCAAATGCCTCCATTTCTAACTCCCAGGCAAATACAGGAAAATATTCTGGCTTTTCTTTCCAAATTAACTCTACTCCAAAGTGGTTAAATATAAATAACTATCTGCTGACCTCACATGCAGTCAGACCCCTGCTGTGCTCATTTTGGACCAAGTTCACTCAAAACATAGTAATGTCTTTTTGACCTTAATGAATCCAACACTTATTGGAGCCTTAGTAGTAATTTTTTCTTCAGTTGCTTTTCCTAGTGTGAATTTTGTTCATTTCATTTGTTTCTGGAGCACTGTCTTCAAAGTACATGACACAACAAACAAAGAACAGAAAAACAAGAAAAAATATTTTAATACTATGGCATATATGACATTATTAAAGTCATCTGGCTAAAAATTAATGTGTCTCATTATTTTAGGGGTAATTTTACTGGGTTCTTGTCAAGAGAACTGTAAAACTAGCTCCTCAAAAAGTCCAATGAACTTCTTAGTCTTCAAGTCATAAAAATAGGCTGAAATAAACACAGGTATGTATTTTCTACAAAAGTTTAAAAGATGAACCAACAGGTCAAAATCAAGTTGCAAACCTCTCAAGAATAATAAGACAGTAAACTTGATGTTGCATGATATTTGACATACAGCAAATCACTATTTACATTTTATCCCAAAACATTTACCTGAGAAAAGGTCATGGCGTTAAATTTGGAGACATTTACAGCAATTGCCAAATGTTTACTATCTCCATGAATGTCATGCTTCTTAGTCAAAAGAAGGTTGATGCGCTAAATGTCAATTATTTCAAGTTGTTTGATGGCAGCACAGATTGCCAAGCAATATAAAAAGAGGTTTAATAAATATTATATACACTGTTAACCATTAATCTTGCCTAGCTCTAGAGGTTAGAGTTTCACACAGAGAGGATTTATGACAAGCAACTGTGCAGGACATTAAAACTCAATTATTGCTGTCCTAGATGAAGGCATTATCATTAAGTCGTGGAAGCAGTACCTTGTTTCTTCTGGTACTGCTGTCAAAACTTAGGAAAGCATCAGGGGCAATTAAATTACTTTGGGAAATCATGCCATTATGCTTCCCCTTGCAATATTTTGTCCTTTTCAGACTGAGCAATGAAAGGACTAGTCAGTTCCCTTTGCAAGAAATCTAGAAATTCAAATGGTATCTCCTACTGAGCAATAAGCAAATCTTTCCTAGGACCTCCACCTCTTGGAGCTAACCCAAAAGTTACACCTATAGGAATACAGGTTCATGACATCAAATTTTTATGTCTATTAAGTAAATGTCTAATATGCATGTCTAATAACTTACACATCTACCTATTCCAGAGCAAATATTACCATAAAGCATTGCTTGGAGGGTAGTACTTGGTCAAGTTAGAACTGGAAGCATCTTGAAAAGAGTTGTAGAAACAAAGCAATTGGGATTTTAGCCTTAGAGTCTGATTCCTACACACAGAGTGAAGTTCAGAACATTTAATTGACCTGCTACACAAGTCTGGAGTCCTGCCTGATTCCTGGTGGAGATAGAAAACATCACTCCAAGAAGTCTGGACAGAGTATTTAAAATTAATCTCTTTGGAAAAATTTGGTTCCTTTTAAAAATATTCACACAGTAAGTTGTAACATCCCCTGTGCTGGTGTAACTGGTGGTTAATTTTGTTTTCCATCTCTTCTTTGAGTCATGGTTTTTCACATGTTGATCTGACAGTGTTTGTGAAAATCATCTTGTTGCAGGTGATAACCACAGCCGCTCCAAAGCTCTTTCAGATCATCTTTGTCCAAAACAGGCTTTCAAACTCTCTTGCAGCCCCCTAAACAAGTAATAAGATGTCTAGTTTGGGGCATATCTGAAATTTTGGCTGATGAAATCTAGATTTCTTAAGTAGGTAGATTTTACTAGTTTGATAAAAAAAAAAATCCCTTGGGGAATGTTGACTGCTCAGTTTTATCTGGAAAGCCTTTGTCTCTTTATCTAGATAAATGCACTGCCTGTACTCATATACACTATATCTATGCATAACACTTTTAGGTCATCAATTTACTTGTGCAACCAGGAGATTGCAACCCTCTTTTTTTTTTTTTTT
>VZRX01021262.1:13963-25409 GCA_013398075.1 Notiomystis cincta
TTTTTAAACTGTAAATTGATTATTGATTCAAATCCTTAATCTAAATGTTGTATCTTACCTTTCATACATTTCCTTTTCCCCGGAAATTTAATCCAGTTGCCAATAACTGAGTGGAATACTTGGCGGCAGTGCTCTGTGATGAATTAGGAATTTTTTGTAAGATACAATTGGCAATGCTGAAAGGAAAAGAAATGTCTGACCTCCTTTCTGAGTTCTTGAACAAACCCCAAATTCACAAACACTCTAGAGCCCTCCCTGTTTAATTCTTCTGAAAAGGAAATTTTTAGTCTGTTAGAACACAGGATAACCAGCAGCCACCGTGATCTTAGCACCACAGCTAAACAAATTCAGGGCAGCAATGTTTACCTAAAAATTTATATTCTTTCTTTTACCATTAAATAATTGAGCAGGTATCAAATAGCAATGTTTCAATTATTCATTATTTCACTTACTAAAAAGATGGCTGTAGGCAAATAAGTGTCATTTGTATTAAACTGTGAACATCTTCATGAGGTTTGCTAATCAGATCTTCAGTGCTTAGACCACAGAGAATCTTTATTCTTATAGGAAATAGTAAAATTACTCAGTATGGACCACGGAATAATTCTGATAACAGGTGGGAAGATTTTCCCTTTCTTCCCTCCCTGTCTTCTGATAGAGGAACTTAAAAGTCTTTTTTACTTTCTGAGATTGGAACAATAATTGGAATGAGCATGAATTTTTCCATAAAAGATGCTAAAGTTTCCATCCTTCCCACCTTCAACGACCAAGCCCTTTAGCATAGGGTACCAATGAAATAAACAGCAGGGACCAGAGTCTGCTCCTGGCCCTCAGGGCAAGTGCACATCCTGGCTTACATCTGTCCAGATAAACTCCCTGCTCCTGCTCCAAACCAGATGCTTTCATCCATACTGCTTATTGGATCACTTCCTACTCCAAACTACCCAGCAGTTCAGGGTAGGGCCCTGTCTGGGAATGTGGGATCTGGCTCAGCCACAACCATGATACCATCTGCTAAAAATTATGCGCAGGACATTTGCATGGGAGTACACAAAGTTGGTCCTACACTTCAGTTTATTGTAATACATGCAGTCTATGTCCACTTTTCCACTGAATGCCTTACCTACTCCATCTCTAAACAGTATAAGCCCTCTTCTCTTCTGAGTTTTGTCTTCTGTTATGTATTTTACAGCATTGTTCACATGTTGAGTTAGGACTTGGTTAATTCCTTCTTTGCCCTATATAAGTAGCCACACATTGTGAGAGTCTGTAAACATCCAGGCTTCTTTTCCAAAAATTTTGTTCCATTACCTAAAAATGCTTTCTTTCATTGCTCAGGACAGTACTGGAAAAGTCAGTCTATAACTGGTTGAAGCTGAACGTCTATAACCTCTAATTTATTCAGAGGACCTTTCTGAAGTTTCCACTACAGAATTTGCAATGGGAGGGCTGGCAAAAGGTTAAATAAAAATAACCTGGGACAGCAAAGATAAATCAGATGCAGACAGGCAAATAATTTCCATGTCTGAGTTAAATCTCTCTTGCACATTTCATTGCATAAGCTATCACAGTGATAGGCTCACGGTAGGATCCTGAAAAGAAATCTTTGAGCTTCTGTGTTTGGTGAAATTGTTTATGGCTTTTCCCTAATTATATTAGCAAACACCTACATTAAAAGGTAGTAGATCAAAGCATTCAAGAGTGTGAAAATGTAAGTCAGAATGCTCCACAGAGTCTTAACTCCACTGTCTTATTTATATGCATGAACACATGCTATTGTTTCTGAAGGATGCCTTTTTTCTGGGGTGGGATTCCTTTCTGTGTACAGGTTGTGGGTTTAGTTGTTTCATGAGAGTTATTAAGAGAACACTGGACTTCAGGGGAACAAAAAACTAACTTTTTTTACCAAAATATTCTAATCTTTAGGGACTGTGAGATAAATAGAATACAGATTATATACCCTTGATATAAAAGCCACCTTCTCTCGTTAATTTGAGTAGTAAATCTTTATTATGTGTTGATTTGTTAGGACTGGAATGTATTTGGACAAAGTCAAGAGAAATATTGTTTTGACAGTGATATAATATGGTGTATAATCTTTTGAACCTGTGTGATATATACACACACAATGCTCAATAAAGAGAACACTATTATTTTAATGATTCTGTGATGAAAGTTCAAAATTAAGCTCTTCTTTACTAATTTAATAATGAATCAATGAATCTGTTTATTAGACATTCATGCTTATGGTATATACTTAACTAGTTAATAGATCATTTAGCTGATCTGGAGATCAAAATAATATTTCCAATATTGGAAATATTTCCAAAGTTGATATCTTAATACCTGACCTCCATCCTAGATTTATTAGATGTGTTTAAACAGCACATAAAGAGCAGAAATTGCCCAGTAAAAAAAAGAAACATTTTAGTTAAAAAATCTTCATCATTAAAGTCAAAATACTAACAGATCACTCAAGTTCTTTTCAAAGTGGTGGCTTGACAGGAACAAGATGTAGGTCAGGTATCAATCATCACAAAAAATGTAAAAAACTTTAGTGAATTCTTACACAGGTAAAAATGTAGGTTTGCTTTTACACAGATTATCCGGATACTTTTATAGTCAGTAGAAAAAAAGACATTTCTAAAATAGGACCCTTTAAAAGCAAAATTCCAAATCAGGTGAAATTATTTGCTCTTTACAACACTTCTTTCTCTCCATCAGATATAAGAAGGGTGAATGGTGACCAGCTCATGATGCTGTAAATTTGTAGACTTTGTGAGATAAATTTACCTCTCTTCAATTTAAAGATTCAGTAATAAGTGGGAAATTAATAAATGCTCCATAATTATTATTTCCCTGTTGCAGTTTAACAAAGGACATTGCTGTCCAATAAACCATCTGCACTGAATAAAGCAGCTTCTTTTGTGTGTGCACTAAAAGAAGGAGAGAAATTACTGTACTGGTGCATGTGTTCAGGCACCAATGTACATTGCTTCAAAGCTACACACCAGTGTTTCTATGAACTGCACAGTGCCCTTGTTCCACCAGGAATTCAGGCATCCTTCATAAACCCATTGGCAGAATCAGCAACTTTAAATTAGCCGGAGGGCCTGGCTCCTCACCAAGGAAAAGCCAGGAGAAATTCTGGCTTATGGCTGTCCTCAGCACAAGCATCTCCTCCCCAAGTCAGGGAGGACAAAGAGCAGTTTGAAAAAGTGTTCTGTTATCTCTCTGCCACATGTCTAATGTTTAGAAAAGCGTTTGTGCTACGTCCATACAGATTTGTATTTTGATCCTCCTTCCTCCTCACTCTCCTGTTTTGACATCTTATTGTTCCCTTTCCAAATGGATATGTATTAGAGAAGAAGTTTCTTAACAGATAACCATAAACTAAGTATATGAAGGCTAAGAAAAAGCAAATTGATAATTTTTCAAGTGCTTACCTTTGTCAGAGGCACAGAAAAGAGAGAAATTTCATTCTTTGGACAATGTGAGATTTTAACACCAAGATCTATTTGCTTTTTATGTTGCCAGGAATTGTACTGACTGAATTCTTCTTAATAAAAAATCCCACTGACTTAAAACAGAGTTTAGGGGAAGTAAGGACTTCATGGCTCAGCAGTTTCAGTGTCTTGGTGTAAGGAACTCAGTGGAATGAAGATCCATTTAGCATCAACAAACTAAACAAACCATTTATTAATGAGTTCTTTCAAATTTTCTCTCTCTTCTAACTTCAGCACAGTCTGTTTATGTATATGCATGTGTGCACACACGTGCAGGGAAGACATAAGGTTCTTGCTGTCATTTCCTGGACTTCCCTTAAATCTACATAATTCTTCCCTCCAAATTAAGATTGAACAGTGCTGATGCCAATGATTTTCTTACCCCTCTGTTAGAGTATCTCTTTTATCCAGCCACATTTGGGATTTAAGCTTCCCCCATCTATGGGTTTATTGTGGCTCTTTATACTCTCCCAGGTATAGTTCTGGCAGCTCCAAAGGAGGGCCTGTACTGATTTTAGAGAGGCTCTTTCTCTTTAGTCGTAGTGAGTTGAAGGCTGCTGATATCACAGTTGTCCTACCATGTGATGGGTTTGATCTGCTTTATTGTTGGTAGTTAGTGTCAGAGAGTTTGTTAAGATGCAGGTCTAACAGGCTGTGATTTTCTAGTCTATGGCTGGTTCAGGGACCATGGCAAGACACCAAAGATCACCTGGCATTTCTGTTATTATGTTGGAGTGCCTCGTGAAGAAAGAACTTAACCCCTTGGATACATAGAAAAAGCTAGAAATGCCAATAACCATAAATGTCTAAATAATTTTGTTTGTTTTGTCATGGTTTGAAAAGCTCACAGCATTAGGCAATGCTGTCTGATGAAATTTTTGTCTTCTTCTTATATATCTGTGTAAGTGAAGCCTGTGGTTCTGTAAATGTCCTCCTGTAGACTAACAAACTCAGCTAAGCTTCTTAACTATTCTCATTTGCTTTGGCTTGTACTAGTTCAGGCTGTTAGTCATAGGCATGGCATCCCAATTCTTTGCAACCCAGTGGAGTTCCTTGATTACATATGGAGAGCCATTAGCTCAAGCAAACTCGTCATATAGAGTGAGTCTGATGCACACTGCCATGGTAGGATTAATCCCAGTGCTGAATAGCATGGTTGAATTACTTCAAAACTGAATTTTCAATAACTAACTAGCAGTAGTAGTATGTTCAGACAGGTCAGTCTCTGGCCAGTTATTGTCAGGCTCTGCTAGATTCATTACAAACTGTCTAAGGTCCCTTGCAGCTTTGTCCTGATATTTTGTACACATGAAATAGTCTATGATGATTTCTCCTGACTGTGCATTCATGCTAACAGTAAGGTGTTTGTCCTGTCCATCTTTTACCAGGCAGTGTGCACAGGTATTTAAAGGCTTTTTCTTTGGGATCACTGTTTAATCTTGCATGAATAATAGTCTCTTTTACACAGTAAGCCTGTTTTTCATTTGAACATGTTTGAAATGCCAAAAGAACCTGCTTGAGAGCAAGTCCTTTTATTTTCTTCAAAAAGATTCAGTATTTTATTTCTTCATGATTTTTTATTTTTTACCAACTCCATCATTTATGCTTTGGCTTGTGCACATTTACACAAATATTTTATAGTATCATGTGACCCCCTTCCTCTCAGAATCTTTCTCCAATTTTCAAAAAGTCTTGTCCTCCCATTAAACTTGCTGGAAAATGTCTGTTAAACACCACTTTCTTTTGGTTTTGATATGCTTTCATTTTTTTATTGAGGTGTTTTTTACTTAGTTATACTATGTAAGTCAGCACACCTTTTCCAAAATGAAAAGTATCAAAAGGATAACACTGCAACCATTGCAGCTGATATGAGACTGAAGATTTATTATGCTGAACATACTTGCTCTGAAAATCTTATAAATGATACCACTGAAAATGGGGAGGCTCATGCTTTGAGCTGGCTGCACTGGACCAGAATCTCCTGTTGCATATCTATATTTATCTTCCCTGTGGCTTTCCAAGACAGCCTTCAGAATGCTGTGGGTCTTCCTGTTGATGGCATTCACCCTGGCTCACATGCCACAGTACTGTTTGAAAATAGATGTTAACTCAGACAAAACCCAGGTATGCTTCTGAAATGCATCAGCCCTACAGAGCTGGAAGTAGATTATCAACAATTTTCCCTGGGACGGGCATTTACATAGAGGATTTTTGTAGTCAAGCTTAATATTTCTTTTCTCCACTCTGTGGAGTGCAAATGTTTTGTTGATTGAATCTCTCAGATGAAAGTGGTGTTAACGATGTGTTATGAACCTATGACATAGAAATTTATCTTTTCACTGAGACACACCTTATTGGTACAAACATGGCTAAGAGTTTAATGGAATTTTATTCTGGTTTTCTTGTGAAGCTATGAATTCAGACTTTCCTGAATATCTGTATTGCAATAGAAGCACTATATATTTAATTTTAGTTATGTGTCTTTAAGGACAAATTTCTCTCTCTATAGATGTTGTTATTGCCTTCGAAGTCACACTTTCTGTCAACTCTCACTGGATACTTCCTTCAACCACTCTCTTGTTGGATCCATTCTCCAGGTGGGTTCTTGGTTATCACACAACAATTTCAGTTCTACAGAGGAAGTTCCACAGAAAGCAATGGGCTCAGTTATCTCAAAGAGCCCATGAGGATTTCTCTCTCATCCATATCAGTCTGCAAATATCAGGTCAGGAGAGAAAGATATTGGAAATGAAACCCAGAAGGGCTTCATATCATCTTCCTGCTGAAGATTTGGAAAAGAACAGTTTCATTAAAATTTGCTTAGTTTTGTTCTTAGCATTGCAATTTGAAGTACATCGGCAGTGTGTGATTTTCTTTATAATTCTTGATATCATGTTTAAACTGCCCATAGGAATGGAGACCCACATAGGGTAGACTAAATGAAACAAGCCTTTTGTTTAAGACTTCTCAAACATAATCTTCAGTCCCTGCCATTCAGTGCCACACGTAACACCCCGAAGTCATTTCCTGTGCATCTGTTAAGGTATAATAACACATCAAGTATCTAACTCGTTGTGTTTAATAGAACAATTACAATGCCTCATTCAATAGAAGGAGAACCTTTATGAAGCTGAATGCATATATGCATGCTTGGGGATTTCAGTGAAAATCATTTTGAAAACCATCTGATTACATAGATTTTTCAGGTATGGAAATATATACAGCAATTTGTGTTAAAGAATAATATCCTGGAGCTCCATCAGTTCTTATATAGGAAAAGTGAACACTCCTCAAGTAAAATATGTCATGCTTCCCTTTAAAAACACAATGTGGTCTGTTGTTTCTGTCAGCTACTGTTTAGGGCTTGATGGTTTTAATGAAATTTTGACTGTCTGAACTCCTCTTGAATCCACTGGTAAGCACTCCAATAAAAAATTTTGGTTTGTGTTATCACAAAGGTCTGGGCCATCTTCCAAAGTGCATGAAATATATCCAGAGACTGTGCCTGAAATTTAAACCTGAGCACCTAATACTAGGACTAGATTAATGACACACCAAACCCACTATTTTTGTTTGTTTGCCTAATACTGGCACACTGTATGTTCTCAGAGGGAAACTTTTAGAGCAAAAATGACAGACCACAGCGTTGTGCCAGCATGTGCTGAATTTTCTTTTTTTTTTTGGCACCTGAACTTGAACTAACTAGTGTATTTTTCTGTGATAATGAGTAATTCCTATGGTTACAAACCAGGACACATTATAGTATGTTTTGTGGAAGCCTTTTAAAAACACTTCATTAGCCCCTTCCACAGAGCTGTAGAACGACTTGTTGCTAACAGTCAATTGTTATTCTATGGTATTTATGAAAAGTTTGCACAAGGGTTTTTCAAGATGCAATTTCTGTTCAGATAATCGGTGAAATCCAAATGTTAGCAATTAGGATATCTTATGGTTCTGTTTATAGCAACAAGAGAGCAAGTTTCATCCCTATAAGCTAAATTCCTTGCAAAAGTGGTGTTAGGAATTCCATTCCAAATAAAGCAATCAATCAATATTCCTCCTCTGTTTACTCTCCAATCTTTGGAACTGATGGTTACACTGGCCAGATAGATTTACTTAAAACAGTGAAAGACATTCAGAAAGTCCATCCAATTTCTTGATTTATTTGCTAGTGATGCATAAAATAAGCTTGTCTGTGAAATAGCCATGTTGAAATTGCTATTCTCATGCATTTTTCATTGTTATTATTCGGCTAGACTGACTCTTGAGGGTCAGATTAAAATTCATTCATCTGAAGCTGCACTGGTGACAGAAGATAGTCTCAAATTAGCTCTTCCAGTTAATATCTGTACCAGCATTTGGAAAACCATTAGTACTGAGAATATTCTGATTGGGCAATGAATGTTTTTAAAAGAAATTCCTTTAACCTTCTGTGCAATGAAAACTTTAAAGGCACTGTTTGATATCCTAGACATTTAATTCAGCCTCTGCTAGCAGAACATTGTGGTCTTTGCAAAGTCTTTTATTGCTGGTGATGAGAGGTCATTGCTTATTAGATAATCACATCCCTTCCCTGCAATACTGGTCATACACATTTAATACAATTATAATGCTTAACACTTATATAGTGCTTTTCTTCCAATTGCTTTGCAGACATTATGTAATTAAATTCTCGACATTCTTGGGAAATAAGCTAACTCCTTATTACAAACAGGAATATTGGGCCAGAGGCAATAGCAGTATTTTCAAATATAGTCTTTAATTTTTAAGTTGGCAATTGGAGCTGAGCATGTCTGAAGATCAGGCTGTGTGGCAGCAAGATTACCAGTCATTTTGAAAGCTGTGGTATAAAATGTGCTATCATAGGTCACTGAAGTAGCTGGGGTGAGAAATAGGATTGAAAATCCAGTCTTGATTCTTCAGGCTTAGAGTGAGATACTGAAATCTTTCTTTCATGTAGATGGATTCTACAATCTGTACTGAGGCAAAATGCCAGCTGCCTTTGACTGAGTATACACAGGCAGGCCCTGTAGAGCTCATCCATCGCTTCCATCAGGAAACCAGAAGGTTTCTGATGAATAGTCTTAATGCACCATCATGCTTAAGCTAGAAGCCAATTTATTCTGAACTTCAGTGAATCTTTGCCTCACAGGAGCACACCAGAGAGCACGGAGGAGGGCAGCAGGAGAGCTAGCTGGTGTCCCAGGTACGGAATAAGGCTGGTCCATAGGAAACCAGAGGAGGCAATAGCTGTTTGGAAGCTCAGTCTCCACCTGGGATCATTGTCCCTCAGCATCACCTGTTTTGACAGCAGCTGGCACAGGACAAAGTGTTACTTTTTGTGAGAGCACCATCACAGAGTGGCATCATTGTCCTCCTCTTTCTCTGGGAAAAATGATAAACCAAACTGAAACATTTCATGGACCAGATTGAAATCACTGGCTGCCAGCTGAGCTGCATAGTATCCTTTAAACCCCTTTTCTCAGACACCAGCAGCTCAATTGCCAATGCCCTCTGTTTTCTCTCACCCTCTTTTTGTCTACTTGCTTCCATCACAACTCATCCGTTCGCGACACACAAAGGATGTTCCCTGACACTATGGAACATTTGCCTCTCCTTTAGCTCTGGCTCCCCTTTGTTCTTATCTTGCTTCTTCAAAGTCCTCCTTGAGACTTTTTCTATTATATTAAAACAGGTTGTACTTAAGTACAAGTAACACCATCCCTGTAGACAAATGCCATATCCATCCTCCTTCATTTCTCCTTGGATTTCAACATTATGGTAACTGTCTTGAAACCTTCCCTTCCCTTTATTTTCACAGCTCAGTCTTGTACTGTCTCATCTCTTACCTCTCAATATCTAGTTAGATATCTATTCAGAAAACTGATTGGACACATCTTTGTTCAGGGCAAAAATGAATCATATGCTCACATGCTTAAATAATTGAGTAAAGATGTCTTTCTGACCCAGAACCTAAGCAGCTGTTGAGATGTTCCTCTTTGCCATTTTTGCCTTTGGGATCAATAATCCATTGTTCTGCACAACAGTTCGCAGTATTTTACCTTCCCTCTCTGTTCTGATCCTGCTTCCCAATACCAGTGTTGGAGAGAGACTTGTTCATACATTGTTGTGAGTTTACATTCTTGATTAATCTTCTAGTGGCCAAAATTGAACTGGACCTTCTTCCTTAAGACCTCATTTTGTTCCCTTCACTCTCCTCTGTGAAGGGTTTCCATGGTCCTAACTTGCTCTGTGGATTCATCCTCAGTGTGAAGTCATTACTCACTTGATTTGACATTATAATAAAACTGACAAGATGATGTTCTTCAGTGTTGATTGTTGTGAAGCTGTTTATCGTATTTTAGTGTTTATGTATTGTATTACTAATTTCTATCTAGTCCTGTACTATAGGCATATTTCAGGCAAAAAATAAGAACAAATATTCCCCGGCCTAATATTATACTCAAAATTGAAGCATAGCATTAAATAAACCCACTCTTAAGCCCCCTATTGAGGGTAGTAATGCAGTTATGATTGTAGGGTTAGTAGTTTGCTTTGATGATCCTGTATTTACTCTGATACTATTTTTTTAATTATTTCTGTTACATGTTTTAATAAGTATATATATATATATAAAATTCATTATGGAATAAGGAAGGCCCGGCAGTAATGACGCTGGGAGGAAACTAAATGCCAGAAGTTTCAAATGCTGCTGAAATTAGGTAGTGATTCTGTTCCCTTCAGCAGGCTTTAGATTGTGTCTCAAGAGAGTGAGGCAAGTGGCTTAGTACAGAAAGTCTACTAACCAACTAAGGTAGACGCTTTCCCAGAAAATGTAAAGGACATGGAAGATTAAATTTTAAGTATGTAAGTTAGAATGCCATTGAGGAAATTAAATCTGTAGTAATAGACTCTCTTTCTGGAAAAAGAGAAAGGAAAGATTGGATCTAAAGCAGCCCACACTGGGAGCCAGTGTGTGGGAGACTGTTGCTGTTGTGTCGCCTGAGCTTGAGAGAAGGTTGTGGACCCAGTGAGGTGACCAGGGACCACATGGAGGCTGGTTGTACCCCACCACAGGATTTCTGCCAGGGTTTTTAGAGCTTAGTTTTCTGTAAGGCATCCAGAAAACTAAGTTTGTGTACCCAGCATAAAGCAGTGAGGTAGAGCTGTGCTTGGTGGGCGCACCCAGTACACATGATCCATCTGCGTGGGAAAGCACAGTGCCAGCAGACCTGCAGATTTGTGAGAGCTCAGCTCTAGTCCAAAGGGCATGAGTTGTGCTCCTCGGACCCAAGGTGGCCTGTAATGAGCCGACTCATGCTTCTCTGCTCCAGAGTGTCACTGTATCTTCCTTTGGCTTGGGAAAGGTGACTGACAGAGGCGGTGGGATGGCTTCTGTAGTGTGACTCATTGCACGTTCCCTGCTGGTGTGAAAGTCATGGCTAAAACTTTACATGTGTGATTTTAGATTGAAAGATGCCAGTCTAGACTGGAATCACAATTACTTTATTTTAGCATAAACCTAAGTGTAGGTTATCTAGCAGAAAATAAGCTAAGTGCTAATAAAAAATGTAAACACTATTGCCATCTTGTGGCTTAAAGTTGCTTCAGCAGACTTTCATCAAGGATCATACGCTCCCTCAGATATTCTGTAAACATAACACATTTTCAATTAAATGGGCGAATCAAAGTGGCACAACACAGAAGCAATGTCCAGACCTGCACATCAGAATCAATTATAGAAGTGGAGAAACAATCCTGTTTGTCTAGAAGGACTAATCACACAGCGAGCCATTGGGAACACAGAGCGCGCAGGTCATTATTGAATGAAATAGCATCAGGTATATTTTGTTCCACTGAAACAAACAAAAGGACATTCTGCAAAAATAAAACTTTTGGATGACTCTCTTCCTTTTTTTTTTTTTCTTTCTTTTTTTTTT
>VZRX01021262.1:25419-81475 GCA_013398075.1 Notiomystis cincta
TTTTTTTTTTTTTTTTTTTTTTCTTAGGAAAAATTACTCATGTGTAAAGTGTGAGCCTGTGATATTTAAACTATATAATGTTCCAATTGCAGCAGGGGGAAATATGCTGCTTTTTAAAATAAGTTCCGTATTGTGTAATATTAGGAATACTACAGGTATGCATGTCTTAAGGAATTAGGGTTTTATTCTTTGTTTTCCAGGTTCAAACCTGCTTATGCAACTCATCCTCTGAGCACTGTTAGAAATAGGATACAATATTGAATAGGGAATGCTGTCCTAGATCAGATGAGTGATCTGGGTATTTTACAAGGCAGGTTTATTGGAAACTTAATGTTGAATGAGAGTTTCACAAATAATTTCATTTTTGTAAATTGTTAACTGAATAAATTTTAGGAAACTATGTCAGGGCATCAGATTTCAATTTCTTTTTCTATATTCAGTGACCATCATCTAAGGAATAGAACTGGGCAGGAAACAATGGCTTTGTTTTTAAAGTTTGATTCTTCAAGACTTCTCCTACTCTGTGCTTGTCCAACCTCAGACCCACAGAATCTTTTTCAGACTTTTTCAGACTTAGGAGAAGACATTGGCTATAGGGTGACTGGTAGCCTTGTGTTTAAAGCATTTGTTCAAGATGCTAACAGCCAAGACAGACGTCCTCAGCTGCTGTTCTCATACTCATATTCAGTATAATATTGTTCATGGCAACATTGTTCACTCTTATGGGATTTTTATCGCTGCTCTTGATCAGAAAGCCCAGCCTAGACAGAAAAATATTGGCAGTAATACATTTTCTTCTTTTCCCATGCAAACTCTGTCTTGGTTTGGGTTTTTAATTAATATTTTCTTACCTTTTTTAATTTTTTTTTTAAATTTAGGACAATATTTCAGCTTTAAGAAAGTATTGTAACAAAAAACATGTGAACAACTTAAGTAAGACAAAAAAGATGGATGGCCAATGACCTAAACCTATAGACTTCAAGTATGAGACCTTTTGATCTGTTTAGTAATTCCATTTCTTCAGTTTTTCTATTTGGGAGCACATTGAAACTGCATTTGGAGATAATTTATATTTATGCACATTCTGAACTCTTTATATATCTTGTGTGTATGATTTCTCACTTGCTTGTGTGTATGATTTCTTAGAACCCATTGAAGCCCAAATCCTATAGATCACACCCGTTTGATTAATGTAAAGCCATGATTTTACTTTATTCTTTTGAGACACACACTGCAATTGTATAATGTAGTACAACATCTGTGAATTTGAGACTAACAAAGAAAAGAGTACAACATCTAAAATGGATAATATTCCTTGACAGTTCTCTTTCAGGAAGTATTTGCCCTGGTAATATCAGTTTATATGAGAATGCTACAGTGATTCTTGCTACTGGCATGAGCTGTGTGTTTTTATGGGAAGCTGAGGTTTAGGTTACTTGTAGTATATAGGTTACATTTTTGTTCTACAATGGCCTATTGAAGTTGCAGCCACCACAGCAGGAAAGCAATATACTGCCTGGATTGAACCAGGTCCTTATCACCACCTAGATCCAAATATGAAACTGTACCTATTATTACAGCACCTGCTGCTCCTGGCATGACACCTAAACACAAGGGGCAAAGGTGCCAGACCTTCGCTAGGAGGCCACCTAAGACAGCTGATAGGAAATCTCAGGAAGGAGGATGCTGCCTTCTGGACAAATAGGAGCTTCTCCCTCCATGTCAGGCTCATTGCAATAAGTCATCTTCCTTTGACTAGGGAGCAAGGGAAATTCCTTGGTTGCTAGATAGTGTGCTTTTTTGGGAGACCCAAGTGAGACACCTGCTGTAGTAAATATTTGTGTCTCCTCTATAGAGAAAAACAGCTTTTATGAGAAAATGGAGGAATGGTTGCCTCACTGTTCATCAAAAGCTAGTGGCCTGAATATGCTCCTAAGATTTAGATGTTCTAAATCACCATTGGGAAGGATGTAAATGAATCTGTGTCAGACTCATCATGAGCTTATTCTCTTCTGCTTTGCTACCTTTAAGGGTTGGTCTTTCAGATATGTTCTAGTAGGTAAAATGGGCAGCTCTTGGTGATGAACTGTCCTAAGGTAAAATCTTTGAGTGCATCAAGAAGGACCAACACTAGAAATTTACTTCCTTGTGATTGAGACCTTCTGGTGATGAGCAGATAGATTGCAAGCTTGGAGAATCATTAGGTTTTTTATTCATTTATCAATTAAGTTAATTCATGGACCACCTCTATGCAAACAAATATACAATTTAAAAAAAATAAATCTGTCGTGTTGAATTTTACTAGTTCAGTTAGTTCCTTCATTCTCACTAAGAATACAAATACTGCACATGCAGCTAGCTCATGTACACAGGAGACAGTTTAGTAAAATTCATACTGTGGATATAAAACTTTAAAGGATTTTGCCCAACATTCCATCACACATTGCTGACAGATACTGCATCTACAAACCCAAAAACAGGTGACAAATTGCAGGTAATGGACGAAGCTGTTAGATTGCAAATGGGTGATCTAGAGTGCAGCATACAATTTTCAGTCTAGTTCTGAAAGAGGCTGTCGTGGGGTGATTCTGTGACAATCTTGTATTCCCCATCGTCTGCTGGAAGTTTTTTGTACCTTTGGATTGCAGCCAGGACGACTCTCCAAAGCAGCTCACTTGACCTTGCAGCCAGAATGTTTACAGATTTTTACCCAGCTGGAGACTTTTTTTCCCTCTGCTGTAGCGGAGGAGGAGGGGGTTTGCTCTCAACCTTTCAGCTGTTGGCTGGAGAGGGATGGAGATCTGCCTCAGCGGCTTCTGCTCCTTCTTGGACTGTTTTCGGCTTGTTTTCTTCATCCGAGACCAGCTCACGATCTCCGGGACACCTGGTTGGACTCTGCCTCAGACCCAGCGGGGCTCGGCTCTGCTTAGGCCTTGGGCCTGGGACACGTGAGAGAATTGCAGGAGGCCCACCGACCTCCACCTCTGGGACAGGAGTTGGAACTCTTGTTAACTATTGTTAAATAAACAGGGTTTTTTTCACTTTCATTTGGGAAATTCTTTTCCTGAACCCGTGGGGAAGGGGCTGCCGGGACCTGCTTGCTTGGCTGGCAGGAGAGAGGGAGAGAGACACCCTTTCGGGATGTTTCCTCCTGGATTTATGTCCAAACTGGCACAGAGGCACATAGCTATGACATCTCATGAGCAGAATAGAGAAGAGACTGAAGTTCAGAGCCGTGTTTACACTCCAGTTGCTTCTTCACTCTCCCTGCAGTCTCAGCTCTGTTGGCTGATGGCAGAAAGGAAAGGAGAGCTATTCTGCAGCTCTTGTCCATTGCAAGGTATCCCTCATATGCTCTGATGTGCGAGTGCAATTCCAGCACTCCTCAGTCACTTCCCTGGGCCTCTGCCTCCCGGCCTCCTTGCCCAGGCAGGGCTGGGGAAGGGGGAGCCTGGAATGTGACAGCGTGAGGAGCTGCCGAGTGCAGAGGGCGGGTGATGATCTGTTTCTAGGGTGGGACATCAGTATGGGTCAATTTTCAAACGTCACCCATGCTATCCTACATCCACTTGGAGATATGCTGTCTCCAGCACATGCTGCAGTATATCCAGCCCCAGGAGTCTGGTGGGGACTTGTACTGCATGCTTATTTAATAACACATGTTTGTTGCAGAAAAAAGCATTGGGCACAAAAAGCCTCTTTGGGAATTGTGCTTTTTATTCACCCCCTGAAATGATGCCCATCTTGCTAGGAAAGGATCCTTGAAAAGCACATAATTCTCTGATAATATGTACACATCTATGCAGTAACTTAGTATTTCAGAATACAGCATATATTTTTTAACACTTATTTTTAATGCTTTTCTTTTTTTCAGCTGAACAAGTGTCATTTCTTGGTTTAGATATTATTCTGTTGGTAATTCAGAGCCAGAAATTTTTGATAGTTGCCTTGGGAAAAACAGCTATCTAACTCAGTGTATAAAGTAATAAGGATTATAATTTTATTTTTCACTTTTTGTATTCTGATATTTTGTATTCCATTGTTGTGGAATATAAAGTATTTCCCAATATTTCCCATATTAAGACACAGGTGAGAAGAAAAGAAACATGGTTGGTTGTTTTCAGTATAATCTTATCTATCTATATTAAAAATATGGCAATGCCAGTTCACCTTTTGACACCTAGAAGCTACTGATTTCACACTGATGTATGAGGGAAAAAAAGCAGCTGCAGTTTGGAGGGCAAACAGAACAGGCCACTCTAGCTGCTGGCAATCGAAAATACATGAAAGATATTAATTGAAATTTCATTATTATATTTAGAGTTCAAAGGACATTATCTTGCAGTGGTGGAATGAGACTCATACTAAAGCTCTGATGACATTTTAATCCCTTTGCTGGTTATAATATTAGTGGGGTTCAAGGAAACTTTTTTTGTTTAATCTTAGAAGAAATCAAGTCTATTAAAAATAAAATTATTTGAATACGTTAAGTAATGATTCCTGTAGCCATAAAATGGGACTAATATTTTGCTGCAGTCTTAAAACTTCAGGTAACCACACACCTCATGCTCATGAGAATTACAGCATCACAGACTTTCGTAGGAAAATGGCTAAAAATAAGGTTGTTAAAAAAAGTTACTAAAAATGTAATCCCTGTTCTGTACAGGGATAAAGGGTTCTGAGTAGCCAGGCATTAGTTACTTTAGAGAAAGGTAGTTATTTGCACTAGAAGTGAAAGGAATCAATGATTTCTGAATAAGATTAGAAAGGAGTTATGCCTTCACTGCAGTTGATACATTCAGGTCTAGCAAATATAGGTTGCCTTTTAAACTAGGACAACAAGAACTCTCCAAAATGCACGGAAAAAAAGCTGTTAAAAATTCTAGCGATATACAAGCCTATCATTGTGTATTTTAGAAACCTACAAAACTTAATTTCTCTATCAAAAGATAACAGATTTTTCATCAGGTTCCTGGAAAGGTGCCATTTTGGAGTCCACGTGCTTTTTTTTTCCTCTTTATATAAGAAATATAATTAAATATTTTTCTTCCCTCCCCCATCCCTTCAGGACAGTTCATAATTTCATTGAGTAAAATATGGTAATGTCTGTGCCAATTTGAAAAAAATCCAGTTTTGACATAACAAAATTGTTTTCAGGTTTTTTTTGTTTCTATGAGGGCTTCTTTTTGCTTTTTCTTTTGGGTTTTGTTGCTATTGTTGCTGTGGCATTTTTTTATTACTATTATTTCTGTTTCATGTGGGTCTGCCATAAAATTTGGAAATGTGTGAACTTGTCTTTCCAATTAAATGCCTTTTTTTTTCCTTAATTGGGACATCAGTGTGGATATGGCTACCACTTAAATAGCAAGCAGACCGATCGATAGCTTCTCTGTAGGGTTCACAACCAGATGGTGGCAAATACCACTTCACTCAGACTTCAATAGCTAATCTGTTTCCAATGCCTTGGGATGCATTTTTCAGTGAGCAAAAGATGTTCATAGTGTGATTGAAAAGAGATGAAAATGCCCTGGCTGAATCAAAGGGCTATTTTTTTTAACATTTCAAGACTCTGCTACCCAGAAAGCAATACCAGCATGTACCAGGCCAGACACAATTCCTATGAGAGCTGCCTCTCACACACTCTGTATCCCTTATTTCATAGAGGTAAAGCAGGGTTTCACTGGCAATTTGAGATGGAGTTGCTTACTGCCTCACAAGAAAACCTGCCACTACCTTTTTAGAAAAGTTACAAAAATATAAGTGGACTTTGTCTAAAATGAGGCTATCATTAAGTGGAGAAATGGAGGGTGAATTCTTAATTCAGAAAGAAAGGAAATTTCCAGCAATTTGCAGATAATCATATTTTCTCAAGCTTGTGTTTTCTGAAAAAATTCCTCATATACTGAGTATTACATGTTAAAGAGAGAGTGATATGCTGGTGCATGCTGAATTACTGCTTGGTTCTCTGGGTTAATGTCCTTCTTGTTTGCTTTCCCTAGTGAACAAAAGACATTGCAGGATGCTCAGTATTGTCCAAGTCTACATAAATTACTGAAAATCTCAGTCTGGGAGATCTAGAAATTGACAGAAAATTGTTCTTCTATAAATAGGGTCTGGGAACAAAAGTGATACAAATAGAAACTTACCACTTTGCTTAGAAAAAAGTCAATTTATAGTCAATGAAATGTTTACTTTATTGAAAGGGTTTAACTGCTGAGACAGAGCAGAACACCAAATTACCTTGAGCATTTACCATTGCAGACTTTCCTGAAAGGCTGCTACAAACAAAGCAGAAGTTTCCTCCTGTTTTGTTTTTTGCTAATGTCTGCAAGAAACTAAGTCATCATTTGGAGAAAGGACTCCCAAAAACAATTGGTGTAAATGCATTTAAATTAAAGTGCAATTCCAAATAACAACATGGAGCTTTTTCAAAAGCTTTTCTTAACTTAAACTGGACAGTGTTTTACTGTTCTGACAACAGGACCAGTTACTTGCAATGTACATTAACAATTTAGGTAGCAAAAGTGTAATGTTCCCAGGCAGACTTTTAACGGAAAATGAAATGTTCTACTTGGCCAAGCTTTGGAGGAAGTGTATCGGTTTTGGCAGGCTGATAACACCAAAGAAATCTGAGCCAGTACACAAAGAAAGAATTGGGGCAAATGTAACTTATGATTACTATTGCAATGCTTTCCCTTTGTCTCTTTGGTTCAACTATTTGTCAAATTTAAGAATTATTTTCCTTTTTATCCACTTGTGATTGTAAAGGTATGTGAGATAATGATTGCATGTCTTGCTCTAGGAATATGGCTAAATGAGGTTGTTATTCAACAAAAAAGTCTTACACATGTATTCATTGACATACTTTAGACCATATTGAGCCTGTTCCATTCAATGTGTTATTGATTGTGGTAATTTCTCCTGTTTACAAGTATAAACTGAATCAAGGGCTGTTTCAGATTTTCCACTGAACCACTGGCTGTTTCATATTGTCCATTGAAAGATGGTTACCTCAAGTTTAATAAAGGTAACAACTTTATCTGTAAAGCAAATATTTTTTATTCAATTTTGATAGGAAAAATTTTTCCAGCAAAAAATAAAGTTAAATGCTTTAACTTTATTGCAGTCTCAGAGACATTCCATTTGAAGAATGAACACTGATGTCCTCATCATATTGGAGCTATAAGCTTGAATGATCCCTTAGAGTAAGAGCTGAGCCAAAACACTGGACTATCCATGTGAAACAGTTTAACAATGCATATTAACAGGATACATTTTGTCTCTTAATCTAAGCAATGCAGTGAGAAAGAAATACATCATGGCTTGGGAAATAGCTTATCCTTAGTGTCCTGAAGCCAGGATAAAACTCTGCACTCCCAAGTCTTTGTCAAGAATCCATTACATTATGTTATGCTATCATTTCCTCTGTGTATGGTATTTATTCTACCTACCTCTAAAAACATTTTAAAGAAGAAAATGTGTCTCAGTGCTAAGTGTCTCCCTCTACTTGAAAACATTCACTTGCTTCCTATTTTGCCTCAGGTTTGCTGTGTGATCTTAGGAAAGTCATTTAGGCTCTTTGGTCTCTCTTTTCAACAGGTCATGAATCCCATGAGGCGATAAAAGATGTTTGCACTTAGTGCTTAGAATCACATGCAGTGGCACCTTAATGGTGCTGCACCATGTGTAAACCTTGTCCCAGCCCTTCAGTTATCACTGGAGTTGTGTAACTACCAAAGCCCAGAGCAGGAGATCTGAATACTACTGTAGAAGCTCTTCAGCTTTGCACTAGCAAAGTAGCAGAAAAATATGTGGATTTCTTTGTTTGTTGTGTATTTCCTTATAAATTAAAGCCATCTTGGGAAATCTTTTCTGTCAGAAGGGAAGAGAAATTGTAACCAATATATTGAAAATGCTTCTAAACCTGATCTATGCATAAGAGTACCTTAGAATAAACTCCAGTGGCATCTGCCCTCACTGAACAAGCAACAGTGTTAGGCTGTCTCCTCTTTCTGATAACAGAAATGTTTTGCTTCCAAATCCACAAAAAAGGATGTTACTACTTGGGAAATGCATGTCTTGCAGGTTGGTTTTTCTAGAAAAGGGAGCAGTTGTTTGCATGGAACAGCTAAAAAAATGAAGAATAGATGAATAATGAGGCAGAGTGTGCAAGATACAGCAGTTGTGAGCTTTCTGTATATTTTTGTAATACTAGCTGAATATTAATATCTCATATATTTCTCCGTGGTTGAGTTGCTTCTTGTGGAAGACATGGTGACATTACCTATTAAATGGATATCACCAGTATATATATTTATTAGTGTATAACCACTCTAAGAATTGTTTCTTAAGATATGTTTTGATTGTCTTTTAGTCATGCTGTCCAGTCAGTAAGCAGCTGTCTCTTCCCACATTTAAATGACTACATCAAATGACTAGATTAAGCATTGCCATTCTAATGATAATGCAATTTTTGTACATGTACTTCTGCAAAATTTTCATTCAGAGATTGTCATAAGAAACTTTTCAAACATTTCCTCTGAATCTGCTTCTGAAATACATTAGTGTGAAAAAGATGGGGCAGCAGATTAATTAGTGAGTAAGTGAACCAGTTAATTAATATTACAATTAAATCTGCCTGAGGTATGCTTATAGCATCCTTGGCACTTTTCAAGTAATGAAAAAATGTTTGCTGTCTCCCTCCTTCTCAAAGCTCCACTGAAAATGTGGCTTGTCTGAAACAATGCTTCTGTGAAGCTGGTCAGAATGAGGTACATGAATGAGTTATCATGAGGTCAGAATTATTTTGTGTCCTCTGATAGGGCTATTCTGCTGTTCACAGGACTGAAATAGAATAGAAAATTTGTAATTATGTACAATATGCTGCCAAAAGATCAACTTTGTTGCTTTTGGCAATCACTAATGATTTTTTTATTTTGCAAGAGCAGCATAATGTTTTATTTCTGCCCCCATTTTTCATAAAAAGTTAATTTGCATACATTTCTGCAAGAGTGAACCATGTTACTATGGGAAAAAAAGGCTCTAAGTATAGTCTGAAATAGAGAGGATTTATCATAAGTAAAAAACAGAAAAGAAAAGGTGAAATAAAATCATATAACATGTTTCAGGCCAAACGTTCATCTATATTAAGGCTATTTTTTCTTCTGATGGTAAATCAGGATCCTGTTTTGTGTGTCTGGCCATCACAATGGGGTCTAAATCCACATTGATGAGCTAGGATCAGTACTGAGCTCTGAACATATGCTCCCCACAGCTGGTGATGTCCCCAGAGTGGTCCCCGAGCTCCATGTCGAGCACAGCTTGACCCCGGAATTTACCGAGGCCAGATGAGCAATGCATTAAAAAGAGTGCTTAGATTCCTCTCCCAAAAATAGTCACCTCAGGCTCTGGGCTGGGAGCAGCCACCTTCCTGGCTCTGAAGTTCAACTCCTTATTCAGATTCTGCCGTGGACACACAAACCTGGGAGGCAACAGGAGCAGCAGGAACAGGAATCCCTCGTGGTGCGGTACTGACGGGAGTTCAGCAGTGTGCCTGGTGACCACACTCTGCATTTCCCACCAGGGTCAGAGCCTTATCCTGGTTTCCAAACAGGCAGGAGGATGAAACCTGAGCTCAAAGGAATTGCAATCAACTTAATTAATTAATTAATTTATTAATTTATTTATTTTAAATCTAAAGATGAATACACTGAGTTGGAGTAAAAAGCACTGGAGAGAGAGAGGCGGGGAAGGAGAACAATGGGCTTGGCAGCATCAAGAAGGTTACAGTATTTCCTACCTGCCAGTGACAGTGCAAATGAAGTTACCCATTTCTGCTATTCATTTGAGAAATGGGGTAAAGGGAAGTAAATAGTGTTTTGTTTTGCTGGTTTGTTTGTTTATTTGTTTGTTTTAAACAGAAACAAATATATTAGGTCGTTCTGTTGGTATTGGTCAGCGCCCAGACAGAGGTTTGTGAAGCACCAACCAGCACAGTCTGGTCCAGCACACATTGTTCCATTGGTGTGATTTGNAAGAGTACCTTAGAATAAACTCCAGTGGCATCTGCCCTCACTGAACAAGCAACAGTGTTAGGCTGTCTCCTCTTTCTGATAACAGAAATGTTTTGCTTCCAAATCCACAAAAAAGGATGTTACTACTTGGGAAATGCATGTCTTGCAGGTTGGTTTTTCTAGAAAAGGGAGCAGTTGTTTGCATGGAACAGCTAAAAAAATGAAGAATAGATGAATAATGAGGCAGAGTGTGCAAGATACAGCAGTTGTGAGCTTTCTGTATATTTTTGTAATACTAGCTGAATATTAATATCTCATATATTTCTCCGTGGTTGAGTTGCTTCTTGTGGAAGACATGGTGACATTACCTATTAAATGGATATCACCAGTATATATATTTATTAGTGTATAACCACTCTAAGAATTGTTTCTTAAGATATGTTTTGATTGTCTTTTAGTCATGCTGTCCAGTCAGTAAGCAGCTGTCTCTTCCCACATTTAAATGACTACATCAAATGACTAGATTAAGCATTGCCATTCTAATGATAATGCAATTTTTGTACATGTACTTCTGCAAAATTTTCATTCAGAGATTGTCATAAGAAACTTTTCAAACATTTCCTCTGAATCTGCTTCTGAAATACATTAGTGTGAAAAAGATGGGGCAGCAGATTAATTAGTGAGTAAGTGAACCAGTTAATTAATATTACAATTAAATCTGCCTGAGGTATGCTTATAGCATCCTTGGCACTTTTCAAGTAATGAAAAAATGTTTGCTGTCTCCCTCCTTCTCAAAGCTCCACTGAAAATGTGGCTTGTCTGAAACAATGCTTCTGTGAAGCTGGTCAGAATGAGGTACATGAATGAGTTATCATGAGGTCAGAATTATTTTGTGTCCTCTGATAGGGCTATTCTGCTGTTCACAGGACTGAAATAGAATAGAAAATTTGTAATTATGTACAATATGCTGCCAAAAGATCAACTTTGTTGCTTTTGGCAATCACTAATGATTTTTTTATTTTGCAAGAGCAGCATAATGTTTTATTTCTGCCCCCATTTTTCATAAAAAGTTAATTTGCATACATTTCTGCAAGAGTGAACCATGTTACTATGGGAAAAAAAGGCTCTAAGTATAGTCTGAAATAGAGAGGATTTATCATAAGTAAAAAACAGAAAAGAAAAGGTGAAATAAAATCATATAACATGTTTCAGGCCAAACGTTCATCTATATTAAGGCTATTTTTTCTTCTGATGGTAAATCAGGATCCTGTTTTGTGTGTCTGGCCATCACAATGGGGTCTAAATCCACATTGATGAGCTAGGATCAGTACTGAGCTCTGAACATATGCTCCCCACAGCTGGTGATGTCCCCAGAGTGGTCCCCGAGCTCCATGTCGAGCACAGCTTGACCCCGGAATTTACCGAGGCCAGATGAGCAATGCATTAAAAAGAGTGCTTAGATTCCTCTCCCAAAAATAGTCACCTCAGGCTCTGGGCTGGGAGCAGCCACCTTCCTGGCTCTGAAGTTCAACTCCTTATTCAGATTCTGCCGTGGACACACAAACCTGGGAGGCAACAGGAGCAGCAGGAACAGGAATCCCTCGTGGTGCGGTACTGACGGGAGTTCAGCAGTGTGCCTGGTGACCACACTCTGCATTTCCCACCAGGGTCAGAGCCTTATCCTGGTTTCCAAACAGGCAGGAGGATGAAACCTGAGCTCAAAGGAATTGCAATCAACTTAATTAATTAATTAATTTATTAATTTATTTATTTTAAATCTAAAGATGAATACACTGAGTTGGAGTAAAAAGCACTGGAGAGAGAGAGGCGGGGAAGGAGAACAATGGGCTTGGCAGCATCAAGAAGGTTACAGTATTTCCTACCTGCCAGTGACAGTGCAAATGAAGTTACCCATTTCTGCTATTCATTTGAGAAATGGGGTAAAGGGAAGTAAATAGTGTTTTGTTTTGCTGGTTTGTTTGTTTATTTGTTTGTTTTAAACAGAAACAAATATATTAGGTCGTTCTGTTGGTATTGGTCAGCGCCCAGACAGAGGTTTGTGAAGCACCAACCAGCACAGTCTGGTCCAGCACACATTGTTCCATTGGTGTGATTTGGGAGAGGTCCCAGGGCTACCTACAGCCTGCCTGCTCAGGAGCTCTGTCCAGGTATGCTGTGACACTGGCATATCATAACTTCATCTACCTCCATGCAGGGTTTGTCTGCCCAGGAGCTTCAGGGCTGCAATATCTGCTTCACTCTTGCACCTGTGCCTGTGGCCAGGCAGGAACTTGATTGAGGTTTTACAGCTGGAGTTTGATCCACTCTGCTCTCCAAACAGTAAAGAGATCCTGCTCACAAAATCTGTTTCCAAATTTTCCCTTCCTTCTTGTGTTCCTCACAATAATTATGTAAAAATGATAAGTGGATGTATTAATGTGTGTCTCAAACCATTATAAAACCATAATTGTGATTATTTGCAACTCTTTTGCCAGAGATGGTAGTTGTACTCCATAAGAATGTCTAAAGTATAGATACAAAAAATTGGGTAGAGCAAGACTGAGTTCAACTCAACTAATCTCCCTCAGCTGCATCTAAAAGGCTGCCACAATTGTTGCCAGTGTTGTAGTCACAAGAGAACTAGAGGCAACTACATAAAAAGAGATTAAAAAGACCAAAATACAAATATACAAGAATATATGAGTAATTTGAAAATCTATTTTAAAAATCCTTGAAATTTATATGCAAAATTTTAATTGTCTACTCACAGTCTGAATGAGACTCCAGGACATTTCCCCACCATTTAATCCTGTGATCCAGCTCATTTTCCCCTTGCTGATCCCTTTCTTTTCCCACTGGGGACCAGACCAGCAGAACAAAGCAGCTTGTCTTTCAAATGGTGAACCAAGCACTGGAGAGACATCCATATTTTAGCAAGGCTTCCCCCATTACACTCCCTTTTTGTTGGTGCCTCAGACCCTGAAGGAGTCCACAGAAAGAGGAGCAGGGCCTGCAGAAATAATTTCTGCTATCCACCCTTTGTTACATAAAATGACTTCTGTGGGTACCTGCCCTACCTGCTGCTTCTGCTTGCACTGAAATGTCTTTAGGCTGTGGGGAAAGCTTAGGCTGCTGTCACAAGATTTTTCTTACCCAAGATTTCCAGTTGCTTTAACAGAGATTTGCCTTTGAGTTAGCTTTTCCAGAACTCTAGGTATAAACAAATATATTCACAAACCTGATTTTCGTATTCCTTTTTTCTAGATTAATATAAACTGAAAGGATTTATCCTTCTTCCGTAGTCAACTGTCAGATCAAGCAGGAACTGGTATTTGGAAACTGAATCCTCACAGTTTGCATTCAGCCCATTATATTTCATGTTTTCCCACTACTTGACTGCTGTTTTTTATATTTTAACACTATTTTGAAAGGAAATGTGCAATTTATGACAAGGAAAGGGTGTGAATGACTGAATCAATGCCGTCATTGATCTCACTGAGAACAGAATCAAATGTTCAGTCAAAATGAACACCTTGGAACATAATCCTACAGACTTTATTCAGATTAAATCCTTGTTGAAAACACTGGGGAATTTGGTGTAAGCCTTTCATTATCAGAAACCCAGATTTCCATTGCAAAAACCATTGCAAGACTGCTACTGGCAATTAAAATCTGCTCTTTGCCCAGGATAAAGTCTTCATATAAATTGTTTAAACTGAACCTGGTTTAAGTATATGTTTGGAGGGATGAGGACATGGAAAAAAGGTTTGTTGATGCATAGAATGTGTCTGATAAATTTCTGTGCTATGACAAGAAAATAGTACAGCTGGAATTTTTGCAAAATAAAATTCACAACAAAGGCAACTGATCATTTTGGGGTTTGGTATAGCCATATTTGATTTTCACATTCACCAGTCCATAAGGCATTAATAATTAACTTAAGACATCTGGTAAATTATGAACTGGATCTTTTACTTGTACATGCTCCAGAGGAGGTTGGGGGTTTTTTTATATTCAAGGTATTTTTGTTAATTATTCATTTATGTTCTTGGAAGTATAATTGCATTACAAAAGTCTGCGATGGCTATAAATCTTTTTTGATCTAGGTGAGAAGGAAGTGGCTAGTCAGTTAAAAATAGGCTTTACTTAAACAACTGCTTTGAAATATATTTTTTTTATTAACACAAACCATACAAAGGATCTGAGTGTCACTTCTCTATTTTAAACTATTGCAACTACCTATACAGATTCTACAACACCCTTAGTGTATGCACACTGATGAGAAGCATTTTTGCAAAAAATACACTTTGCATATGACATTTAAAGCAGTTGATTAAGGAAAAAGGATAATTAAAAGTTGATAGAAATGTTGGATTACCATTTATGCACTCTCTACGTTTTATAATTGCATTAGTGTTACACAAATGTATTCCACCATTTCTGCAAGCATTAGGACTGACTTACTAGATTTTTTGGAGTGAAAATATTTTAAATTATCTCTGGAATCATGTTTCTTAATATGAAAGCCTAAATATTTTTTGAGGTTGTTTCATTTGTTGGTGTAATGCACTTGCCAGCATAGAGATAGAACATGACTAAAGGGTATCTGTGAGAAAGACATGGTCAGGTGTGTCCTGGTGCAGTGAATGCTAATATGACTTCAGTAGAAGCACATTATGCTTTTATTTCTGACTGTATACTGAATTATTTACACCTTCAAGGCAGCTGATTGAACTGCAGCATCAGTCAATTAGCAAATCAAAAATTTATATGATTCCAATTTAGCATGGAGTCCTTCTCTCTTTTTTTTTCTTTTTAGATTTTCACCCTGACAGTGACAAATTACTCCTCTGCTGGCTGAGATTGGAAATTAAAAGCATTTAGAGCTGCTCATGCATTTATGCTAATGAGAACTTCTGATATGATTTGCATGCAAAAGAGGACAATCTGAAAGCTCATCAGTTTTTCATGCTTCCGCATTTTGATGTAGTAGGATTTTTTCTGTTTTCTGCAGAGCAGAAAAATTTTTCTTGGGGAAACAATACCCTATGTGAACAAAAAGAGTTTTTCTTTTAAGTCAGAAAGTTCCCTTTTTTTTTTTTACCCTCCAGATTCTTGTCAAATCATTTGCTTTGCTGTTTCAGAACTGCAGCCCACATTCATTAGCATTTTAGATGTTTATCAAAGGAACGATCCAGTATCTGCCATGCAAGATTATAGCTCAAGCTTCATTTTAAATTCAGCAAGAAAAAAAGACCCGAGGACAGATGAGAAGAGGGACGTGCACTCTGACAAGCTTCTTCACAGATACACCCGAATTAATCCTATTTAGAGCAAAATTTGATTAATCACCACCAGTGGTAGCTTAGTGAAGTTTAGTGAAATAGTTAACTCTTGACAAATTTTGGGGACCTCTTTGGCACAGCCTTTCTGGGATGCAAAACAAGAAGATAGGCATTACAAATTAGAGAGCAGATAACTTTAAAATTATTTTTTAAAAAGCTCTTGTTTAGTAAAGAGATTGCTGCCATTTTTAGGCAGTTGGTTTTGCTTTCCAATTTGTTAAAATGAAAGACAATGGGTTTGTGTTGGAAGTTATCCTTCTGATACTGGCAATCTGAAAGTATTTTTGCTGTTAGAGTACTTGCTGAATATAACCATAATCCATTAGTTCTTTCAGCCCCCAAAAGCTACTATTTAGGGTTTTAATTGTAAGTATTCCTTTGGTCTTATCTTTCGATTGGTCAAATTCCACTGTATTGTTTAGTAAAACAATGGCAAAATATGAGTTGTCTGTACATCTGAATTAAAATTAAGAAATTAAATTCAGATTGTAACATATTTAAACCATTCTTCCAGAATACCCCTTTACACTTTGAATCACGTTTCACCCCCAGGAGTATACAGCAGCACTGAAGGCTTTCTGCATTTCAGAGGTGTTACAGAAGAGAACTTCACTCATTGACTTGGCTAGCATTGCAGCGAGGTGCTTTACAACCACTCAAAGGCAGCTAACAACAGGTGTATACCATTTTTTCATCATCTCCTGTCTTAAGGCAGTAGTCTTGCTTCATGTACTTGAAAATAAAATGTCCATTCTTTTTACAGTTGAAGCAGTTCCCCTTTATCTTTTGCTGCATTGATGCCTGGTAGTAGATACCTTATTGCATCCCCCTCTTAGAGAGGGGTGTGGCAGGGCAATCATGGAAGCGGAAACAGTGTGAGGTGTCAGGAAAGGAAACTAGGAGGAAAAGGGTCATGCAAGATCATAGCTCAGCCTTGCTTGTCCTCTTTGACAGGAGAGGTCCAGTGGAAACTGTTGTACAGTGGTATTCTTCCTGAAAAACCCTGCTGAGATAACCAATTGGAAAAAAAGACGTGATAGGGCAAGGCGTAATGGCCTTAAGCTAAAAGAGGGTAGGTTCAGGTTAGATATTAGGAAGAAATTCTTCTCTGTGAGGGGTATTAGACACTAGAAGAGGTTGCCCAGATAAGCTGTGGATACCCCATCTCTGGACATTGTCTAGGCCAGGCTGGATGGGGCTTTGAGCAACCTTGTCTAGTGAAAGGTGTCCCTGTCCATGGCAGGAAGTTGGCTCATTTTTAGGGTCCCTTCCAACCCAGGCCATTCTATGAGAATACTAAATTTAGAACGTGATTTTCCTAATTTGACATCTTATGCAATCTGAATTGTCTCTAGAGCTGGTTCCCCAAACTCTGTTGAAATTCACTTTGTCTGCAAAGATCTCCTGAGCCAAGAATCTACTTTTTTTGGATTTACTGTTATCGTCGCAAAGATAGGTGTACTGCCTATTGTGAATACACTTGTCTTCAGTGGGAGGATTTGAAAAGGCTTACATTTGATGACACTTCCAAGTTATACTTGCTTTGGTTTTGATCAAAGTATTTGTGCTTTATTGTCCTCAATGATGATTGTGAGTGGTAAAGAAGAGATTTTGCCCTTTGGAATTTTTTTTTTCCTCAATTAATCCTACTCAACTCAGAGTGAGTATCTGAGGCCCTTTAAACTAAAGCTAACAGCAAAGAAAAAAAATTCTTTTGGAATAATTTAGATGCCAATTTAGTTCCCCAATGTAATGCAGTTAGTTTCTCATCAATGCTAAGAAAGCATGAACCTTTGCTGTTTACAGTTCATACATATGGAGCTGTATCTCTTTCCCTCTCTTGGCAAAACATCATTTTCACAAGGTCCTCATGACCTTTTTTGGGGGGGAAGCTGCTACTTCTTCATCCTTTAACAGACACGTTTGTAAATCACCTTTTGTCCTTCAGGGAAATAGGCTATCAACAAGTATTGGATGATAATTCAAAAACCCCTGGTCTGGAGGTGTCAAAATCATTTTGGAAATAGTTTTCGACCTTCTTCCTGGTCACCTCTTTGTCAGTAGAGATTCTAGCTTGCCAGGCTGAGGAGTTCAAATGGGACATTTTCTAAGCCCCGATGTTGATTCTCCTCAGGATTTATATGTTCATATGCTGGTGGACAGCCTTCCTTGAAGCTAGTTCAGTGTTCAAATGCAGCAAATGAGCAATAATTACCTTTGTGAACAGAGGGCCTCAAGCATTAAAACTGCTGTCTGATGCTCTAATTGTAGCCATCATCCTATGTTCAGCAGGGAACTGGGAATATTTGACTGCAAATTTACCTGACTGCTTGCAACATACTGTCAGAAGATTGCTTTACAATCATTTATTCTTCCTGGAGATTTCTCAGTGCTTGCAATATCCCATTTATAGGTCAGTTTTGGTCAGTTATTGCTGAATTTTATGTGTGCCAAAACCTCTTCATATAGATTTCTATCTGGCCTGCTTTACTGGCAAATTATTTTCTTTCTCCTGTTTTGGTAGGAACCATAACATTGCAAATTCTTATTGTCTTCATAACACACAAAGTAGAGTATGACAAAAAGTATTACTGGGAATAATTTTCCATTCTTCAGTTTACATCTTAACACCAATGTAGACAAAGTCATGAATAGTTATAGGAAGTACTTTAGAAGTGTTGTGTTATATTGCCATGTTCTCTGTGTGAAACTCCCCTTGAAGTCAATAAGAGTTGTGTATGCTATTCAGTGGCATAATCAGGCAATAAATTATGAAAGCTCTGCAAACACCAAACATAACAAGCCACAAACTAAAGACATTAACAAGTGACAAAAATACCCAGTAAAAGAGTTAAAGCTAATAGTTTCAAATGTGATAAAATTCCTATGGCTGGTAGGATTTGGCGACCTCTACTAGGTGGGTTAAAAGAAGCTTACCTTGTGCACCTGCAGTGTTTCCAGGCTTTCCAGGAATCTCTGAGATTCACTCAGATAGTGAATCTCAATTGCAGCTATGATGGAAAACAAGGCTGAATGGAGACTTGCATGGCTCCAGCTTTGCAGTGATTCCTGCTCCAGGATGCCTCACAGTTGGCTTTGTTGGCACTCAAATTTAATTTTCAGAAGAGTTTAAAACAGATCTAACATAAAATAACATTTAAGTCAGTGGTAACACTAGATGCTTGAAATCTCCCCTCAGAAAATTTGCTTCAGGAAAAGCTGTCTATGAAAAGTGCATTTGAAAGTCTACTTTTTTTTTTCCCAGTACATTTTAAATAAAATGTTGAAATAGAATTTTCAAAAATGACCACTTTAAGCCTATAATCCAAAATGGAATTACTAAAAAATTTAGAAGATCATGACACAAACAAAAGGGACTGAGAAATGTGAGCCTTGTATTGACTAAAAGTGACATTCTGAAATTGTTCTCTCAGATCTTAAAAGCCAATTAAGAACAAACAAAGGATCCCAGAGGTCTGAGATTGCTGTAGGCTTTAGAGCTGAGTCTGACTTACAAGAAACAAGATCTTTGTAGAATACAGCCCTGCTTGTCCTCAGAGTATTTGTAATGGCAAGACGTTTGTGTGCTGAGATGCTGCAGCTGTTATCAGAAGCCAGCAGTTTATTACAAAGCAAAGAGGAAACTGGCTGTCACTGCAATGGTTTTTCTGCCTTTCCATTTGGAGGATGCACCCATGGCACTCCCTGGACAGTAAAGGTTTCTAACTGACTATGAAAGCATTCTTGCTTTACTGCTTGCCCTAGTTCTGAAGCCCAGGCTATGAGAAGGGGTGTGGAGCTCCAGCCAACCCTGCTTTTAGAGCAGTGCTAGACTGGCCAAAAATCAAATGGGTTGACTCAGACTCTTCTGATACCTTTTTCTTTTGGCTAGAATAAGCTGAAAATACTTTCATGTTATTTTGCTTGAAAGAAGACTCATGATTTCCTGCTCACTCTTGCTTACTGTAAAAAAGAAACAGTAATGGAGAAGAGGCCTTCCTCTTCCAACACCCTCCACTCTTTCCCCAAAAAAAGCAATTGAATTACCAGGGAGGTGCTGCCTTCCTCCATCAAAGTTGATGGACCCACGTCTGGCTACTGGTTTCATCATTAGCTCCTGTCATAGCTCAGTGAATCCATTTACTGTAGGTTTGGGTACCAACTGGAGAGAGTGAGCACTCAACAGAGGAAGGGCTCCACAAAGAAGACAAATCAATCCTGACTTGGCTTGTTTAAAACTGTATCCGGTACCAAAGAGCTCATGTAAGAGGCCAAAGCTGAAAGCCAGATGCAGCCATCATCCCGTCCTGTGACGAGTAGTCTGTCACTAGAACAATGAATTATGCCACCCAAGCACAGGAGGCTCAACCTCACTCATCTCAGGCATTCTTGCTCCTCTTCCCTCAGGGGGCCCAAAAGAAAGGGTCGTTTTGGGAAATGAGGAGAATGTAAAAAGCTAACAGGAGGCAATGGAGAGCTCCCACCATCTAGGTGTAAAGAGATGCTCTCTCACCGGGAAGGTCCTTCTACACATCTAAAAATCTCTTTATTCCCCTTTGACCTCACTGTCACACAGCTGAACTCTTTGTTTGCAGGAGCTATCACTCACATAATATTTTGATTTCACATAAAAAATGTGATTTTGTAGGCAGATGATAAGCATTTTTCAATTCTGGCAAAATCAAGGGCTCTTATGGGAAAGAAAGCACTGTAGTAAATATTGCTTTCTGGTCATTTATCTTTTGCGTGCAGAAAAAAAGTGTGTGTGCTCTTAATTGATATTCATTTGGTCTTTCATGAGTTACTTCATTTTCTTTGAAAAAAATAAAGGAAGATAGAGGGAGAGGGGAGATGTATAATTCCCTCAAAATATTTCTTAGATGGGTATTTTTTTCCACAATTCAGTGGTGTTGAGAGTAAGAAAATGTCTATTACTGTGTTAGTAATTACAGAAGAACTTTGCTTCAGTCTACAGTTTCAAAGACAGTGTACATTTTTCATGTCTGAGGAAAATTATTGTGGACATTTAGCCAGCAATAAACTTAGACTTATAAGCAGGTCCTACATTTACTTGAATTACTTTTATGTGTGCCAAGACAAATTTGGCCTACCTTTGTATTTCTGTTTACCATTTACTGGCTTATACTGTCACAGTAGTTGTTTTATGTGGAAGGGAGCATGGAGTATTTTTTCCTGTTCCGCTCTGGGTGAGTAGTTGGCTACAGGTTTAATGCATGTATTTCATGAGTGCTCCTGAACTGTCTGGAAGGCTCAGAATATAATGCAGCACTAGAACTGGACATGCATACGATTTCTTGTATTCCTTAAAATGTACTCCACATCTGCTCCAAGGTAACTTCATGCCTATTCCGAGAAATCCCTTTTAATCATCCAGTTTCCGGGATGCTTAGATTTCTCTCAGCACTTGGTGTTTGTTGCTCTATGTCCCAGCTGCTCAGAACATACAATTTCTCTTCTATGAAAAAGCAAAGCTTTAGAAGTTGGTGTTGTCACATGTTTGGATAAAAATGAGATGTTCAGAAATTTCTTACAAAAATGAGGTGGCAAGACTGAGCCATCATTCATTTGCCAACAGTTCACTGGTTAGTCCACTCACCTACTTTTCTCGGAGTGGCTTACAGGACCTCACTTTGCCTTCTCCCACCACATGGGAGTTGTTTGCTCTCAGATTGGTGGATGCTCTTCCTCTCAAGCAAGGCTTGAGAAATTTTGCAGAGGTTTTTGAATCATTTGTTAAAATATTCCAGCCAACTTTACATCATAATTGCTCTGATTTTTCAGGAGTCTTCCAGAGATTTTCTCACAAAGGTATTTCATACATGTATGTTCTCAGAAAGTGTCTTACATGAAACTTCTGATGAGAGCTTCATAGAGCTATTCAAGATCTTGGTTTTGCTTCATACGATTTAGATTTGATTCTTCTTCAATAATTTTCTAAGTGTCCCCATAAGAATAACCTTCGAAGGCATGCTCAGAGCATAATTTGTCATCTGGTTTCTAAATAACTCCAGCAAAACTCCTCTGCTCTTTGAGAAGTTGACGAGTCATTTTGCACAAACTCTTTGTGTAGATGAGATATATTAATCTGAATCCTGCTCATTGTCCCCAGCAAAGGGGTAAGGGTGACAATTTTTTATATTCCCTTCTTGGATATATGTAATTCTATAGCTGAATACAAGTTGTTGGTTAGTTTCTAGTGAGTATTTAATGAATAAATGGAATAAGGATGAGAGAGAGATGCTTCATCTGTATTTATTTTCTGACATAGCTGACAGCTAGAGTGATATCTTCTTCTTCTTTCTTCTTTTGTTACAGCAGCACTAATCATACCACACAGCGACACATTTGTCATTATATGTAATTATGTGCAATATGTTTATATTATAATATTTTATATTGGAGAGGCATAGGTTTCATAATGTTTTTACTCCAAATTTCTTTCTGCTACAGATTATTTCAGTTTATGCATATTTATAAATTATATTTAAAAGTACAATAGCACGTTAATTATAATAAAATTATAATTGGAATTTGGAAATAGGAGCAACTAGAGAACTGGTATAGATGACAGCATAACTTGTGACAGAGGGGCAACATTTTTTTAGGGCTTGGGGATCATTGCTTTGGCTCCCTAAAAATGCAGAGAATGACCAGAAATTATTCAGACAGGCTGCAAATTCTTTTGGGGTTAAAACAGGTCAGAGAAAACCCTGACCCTTCAGAAGCCTTTTGAAAGACCTGTTCCTCTATGGACGTGTTACTAATCCCAACAGCAACAGGTTTTCACCCTCTCTCATCAGCACTTCCCTTTTCCCCACTTCCTCCCCTCTTTTCTCCAACCCAATTAGCAGATTAGCCAGCAGGCTCTGAAGCCTGAAGAAGTAGAAATTAAATTGACTTTTATCACATGCCAAAGTAGCTGTGGAGTTACGCAAGAGCACAGCCATACCCTTAGAGAGTGCTGTCCTTAAGGACCCCCAAGGAAATCAAAGGTGCCATCAAAGACTCTTCCAAAGTTGCAACATTATCCTCCACAAAATCTCTTCCCAGCTGTGTACAGATGAGTCCCTGGAGGGTGGGTGACAGGTGCTGGGGCCAGCAGCAGAGGGAAAGCAAGGGACTGTGTTAGTGCAGTCCACCCCTAACAAGGGCATGTCGTAGGGCAGGGCATGAGAGGCAGAAAACAGCACTGACTGCAAGTCAAGCACATTTCCTGCACATGCTGCCATTGACAGAAGAGAGAAGATGTTTAATTGTGGGTGAGTTTTGGCTGTGTATTTGCAAATTAGTGTAATATGGCAGTGCTGACCAGGCAGATGTAGTCAGTAGGTTTTAACAAATTGAGGCAAACTTAATTATTTAGACAATGAAGTATGTTCTAACTAAAGCCATTTTTCTATATTGGTGTGTTACCTCATGTTAATGGGGTAAATATTTTACCTAAATGTGAAAACATCTTCAGAGGTCAGTTATGTACAATTCAGGCAACTTGTAGGATACACACAAAGCTAAAAGACCTGCACCACTTTATCCAGGTCTCAGCAGCTGTTTCAGATCTTACTTTGTATACAATTGAATACATTATTATTGTCTCAATGGTAAGACAGTAGACCAGACATGAGCTGCTCTTACAGAGGAAGAAGAGTTCTTAAGATTGCTAAACAGTTTGGGTTTGAAAATGTTTGGGGATGTACTGTATAAAGTACAATTCCGTAAGGTGGCTTAAACCAAGCTATTTCTGCACACAGAGAAATGAGTGTGACTGGGAAAGCAAATATTTTACTTCCACAAGAGAGGAGTAAGGAAAAGGGGAGCCCTTCAGCTACTGGACTGCATTAGAGCTGCTCACCCCACACCTTCTGGGCTCTGGCAGAACCCTTGGATCTACCACACACTTTGAACAATTTCACCTCTAAAACAGACCACTGGATGTCTGCCTGCACACAGGGGATCACACGAATTGAGAAGGTTGCTTTTGCACACATAACAACTGATGAACCTTCTCTATCTGTCCTGTGGCTTTCCTCTGACTGTTAGCTTTGAATCTTAATGATGACACCGTCTGTAAAAACAAATAAAATAATTGTAGCACAAATACTTTGCTAATGAACTTTATTATTAATCCAATCATGCTGATAAAGAGCATTCAGCGTGAATATCTTGCCAAACTAATTAAGGTTTGAGGTTTTATTTTTTCTTATCTTCATTAAATCAGAGAAACCGAGGAGATCCAAGAATTGAAAAGATCTCTGAGGAGAAGAGCAGAAGAGCTGAATCACAAAAAGAGAAGACAACAAAAAAGAATTCTGTAAGAATAGGAAGGTAAAGGAAACCTTTAACAAAATAATTTTTGTTAAAAAGAGAGGAAGAATTTTACACTGCAACCATACATATTTATAGTTCACTGTGCATTTTTTCTGGTTTGGTTTGCATGAATTTACTTAAACATCATTGTACATATTTTGATTGCATGTTTTCTAAATAAGTTTGAGGAACATGTGGGAAAATTCAGTTAGGCCACAACATCCTGTAAAATTTCTAATTGTCCAAGTGATCAACACACAGAAGGTCAACATAAATACATAAAGAAACACACAAATATTTGTCATAAACATGGAATAAGTTGTAATAGACAGTAACAATGCCTTGTCATCACACTGCAGATGTGGATGTGCCACATTATGGAGGATGTGCAACCAAAATCTGCTAACTGACTCATTTTAAGCTTCAGGAGGAAAGCCAATCTTACTCCTCTACCCTACTGCATAGTGTGTCAAGTTCTACCTTTTCTGCTTTGCACAGGTCACCGTGGCAATTTATTTCATGTATGCTATACAGAGAAGGCTTACTTTTTAAATATATTTATGGGTTATAAAAATTATCTTTTAATGGAATACTGATGTTAATCGTCTCTAAATGGTTACAGAGTTCTGTGGTAAAAAGAAAATTTAAAAGTGGAGGATAATAAGTGATGATTGAATTTGTAATGTTCTCCTGCTATATTCCACTTGTTCTTTTCATTTCCTTAACACAATTATTTTGTAACAGACTCTGATAAAGTTTTACACCTAAAGCATTGTCATAAAATATTCAGAAGTTACTTTATTACTGCTGAGTAAGTAGTTTGCTTTTATTCTCTGGTGGTTATAGTATGGAGCTGTATTGCTGTATGAAAGGCTAAACAACAGTAAAAAATACAGACTTTATGCTTAAAGTTTGGCAACAACATGCACACACACACTTTTAAGGGCATGTAAGTCTTGAAAGGCCAGGTACTGCCAGCAGGTACTCTGGCAGGTTGAGGTCTCCAGGGAATAGCCCACTGCAGAATAGAGAAAGTGGAAAAATGCATGGCTCTGCCACTTTATAATGAGAAGTGCTGTATGCATCCTCTCAGGGAAGAGCTGTTCTGGCTGATCACCTTCTTAACATCTTCACTGCATTAGACCTCAGCTGTGGGTCCAGTCCCTTCCGTGTACAAAGGACACTGACTGGGTAGGAGGGTGACATTCTGCTTAATATTTGTGTAGGCCCTTTTAAACACTGATCTGCAGAGCACTGCCCCTGCAGAGGGGCACAAGGTGGAAATTGTCTGCTAGTTTTCAAGAGATTTGTACAACTCCTAGAAATCCATTTCTCTCTTTTTTTAATGCCTCTGAATTGTACTGCCTGGAGGATATTTTCAGACTTTCCCTTTATTTGTACTGGCTAATCTTTTTCTGGCAGTAAACAAAGAATCCCTTGTTATACAACAAATATTACCTATAGTTTTTTTCTGTCACAGGTTGCACTGGCTATAAAGAAAAGAATCCATTCCCAATGCCCAGGCTTTGGAAAGCAAAAAGTGGCTTCAGTTTTATATGTCTTGTCTAATGGCTAATGGCTAATCCCATGATTGTGCCCACATGACATGAAGCTGAGATCTGTTTTTTTAAGAGAAACATAGGAAAATAAATAAGTGAAGGGATACTTACCCCAAGCTCTTGGTGATACACAAATTTCTAAGCAGAAAATGTTCCTTTCATCCAGACAAATTTCATCAGGACATTGCTTCTACCCCTGAGCCAATGAAGAGGATAAAACATTATTAGTGAACAGGGAAGTTTTCCAACTGGTTCAGAGAGAGATGTCACCTCCAAACCACCATGGGGGTGTCAACATTTTTTTAGAGAAATTTTTTCCTCCTTAGAAATGCTAATAGTTGGTACTTAAGGAGAAACAATGGATGTGGCTGAGCCCTGCGGCCATGTGGGTGCAGCACCTCCCTGTCTGGGGGTTCCTCAGGGAGGGACAGAGACCCAGCGGGGGGTGGAGCTGGTGGGGGCTGGGACACAGCCCGGTCCCGCTGGCTCGGCCTTCCGGAGCCCCGCCCTGGCCCTCAGGCTGCTGCTGCTGCTCTCGGCTTTGGGAGGGGGACGCGTGTTGGAGCTGTGACTGGGGGAAGGGAGCTCTTTCATCGCTGCGGTCCAGCCCAGCCTGTTTCTCCGGCCGCGGCGGCAGAGGTTCGTGTCCCGTTAATATCTCGCTGAGAGGGGAACTCTTTCCACCTGGGGATCCCGAGATCCGAACTAATTTCTCCCAGTTCCAACTGGACCGNATTACTAATTCGGAGGGAAGGGGGGTTTACATTTCTCATTCCAAGGGAGGCTCCTGCCTTTCTTGGTAAACACCTGTCCAAACCGCAACAGGGGGACGGACATAAGGCTCAGGAAGATGCTTCAAACTGTAGACACTAGGAGAGAGAAGCATAAAAAGTCATAATGGAAGAAAACAAGCAGATTTCAGGTATTAACAGGACTTTTGAGAACTAAAAGATCACACAGTCTCTCTTACCCAAGGCCTCTCTGGTTCTTATGGCTGGTATCGAACTTCTGAGTCTTGAGAGATGTTCTGGTTTCCACAAAATTTCAAATGACAATGACATGTTCTAGATGGATGGTTTAAAGAAACTCTTTCACGTCGTTCTCAGTAATGAAGTCCAGAGCAGCTTTAAACAGAGTCATCTTCCACAGTACACCAGATCCTAGGGAAAAAAAACCAAAATCTGTCCTGAAGAGCGGTAAGGATTGGGGCAGAATACTGCACCAACTGTGTAATTATTCATCTTTCCATCACCCTAACATTAAGGGGAGAAACATCTGCAGTCCTTCCTTTCTAACTTCTTGCCTCTCACCATGCTTTTTCAACAGTGCCTGTCAGCAGTCCACAGGCGTTTCATTTCCAGCAGATGCTGGACACAAACATATTCCTTTTGTTCTTAACCCAGCACAATAAAAACCTTCACCTTCACATCAGAAATGTTAAAGCAGAATAAATTCCCATGGAAAATATGATATTCAGATGTGTTGACACCTTGAAATAGTTATCAAAGAGCACATCAAATCATTATCCAGCTGCATCTTGATTGTCATTAAATGTGGTTATTATTATGTTTTTCAGCGAGAAAAGGCTTTTACAGTGGCAAAGACACCTCTCCCAAATCATATTTTGATTACATGTCGTAATAAACTTAAGTAATTATGGTTATTTGATATGAATGCAAGTGTATATTTTTCAATATTTCAGTTTTGTTTTTAGCCTCGCCCTCCAGCCCACCCTGTTGTAGGCTGCTAGAACAAAACTGTTGCAAAGATTTCTTTTTTTCATAGCCTTTTCAGGTTTTCTACTTTATATCGTCAGCATCTTTCAATCAAATGCATAAAGAAGTTGGGACTAGCAACTGTTGTATTTAGGGCATCTAGAAATCAAAATATTTGAGAAAAATTAAATGAGTTCTCAAACAATATTTATTATCTTTCTTTTTAGTTTATTTTGAAAAAACATAGTTTTTCACCCAACAGGTATCAAGAGTTCTAGTTCCCAAACTGAATTGCAAAATAAAAATATTTTGAAGTTTGTTCCAAATTAAACCATTTTACCTCAGAGAACATATCAGTCAATATTAAAAATATTGACTGATATTTGTTTCAAATGGAATTTTTACAAGGATTATGCAAATAAATAAATAAATTTTAAATTTATATTTATTATGGAAAAAAAATCATCTTGTTCAGAGACAGTGCTATTTGCAGATTCCATCTCTTTTGCCTATCCACCCAAATGCCTCAGGAATCGATGCTGTTTTAATCTTCTGTTGACTGTAAAGAGTTACTCTCGAGTTACAGAAGCATAAATAAAATGAATTATGTGCTTTAGTCTCTCACCTTGGTGCTCAAGGAAAGGAGAAGAAAATGGAAACCCTCCTGGCCCTGGGAAATTGCTGTTTACAGGCTGCATGTCTACTCAAACCTTGGAAAGAGGGATTTGCTTTTATACAGAGAAGGCAGCGTTGCTCAGAGCTGCTGTGATGAGGCAGGATGCTGAAACAGCACACGGCGATGATTCTGCCTCTCCTCGCAGGGCTGCTCCACACAGGGTGCCTGGAGGAGCTCAGCAGGAAGCCTTCTCCTGCTGCCTTTCTGCAGGCTGTGTGCAGCAGCACGATCCAGGGCTGCAGCATGCTCCAGGTGTGCTCCTCTCCCAGCCTGATTTGAGGTGCCCTGCCCCTCGCTGAGCTCAGCAGTGTGCTCCAGCAGGCCAGGTCTCTGCTGCTCAGCCATGGCAAGGTTATGGAGGGAGCAGTGCCCCAGGAGCCTCTGCCTGTCACCAGAGAAGAAATCCATCCCCTTCTGCGAACCAGAGTCTCTGCCCCTCAGATAATAGGTGGGATCTGTTCTCTCTCAGATAAGGAAGATGGTTCTTGCTCCTTGCTTCTGCTGAGCCAGGCATACATGGCCAAAATACCACCCAGCTGTCCCAACCTGACAACAAGCACAGAGCTACACAAAAGTATCTAAAAATAAAAAAAAAGTTGAAGGGAAATAGCAATAGTATTCTCCTCAGATAAACAGAATAAAAACTCCCTTTTTCTCCCTCATCTCTTTGGGAACAAGGTGCTCAAACACAAAATTATATTTTTCTGTGATAGAAGATTGCAGGAATGCCTGAGGAAGATCACATTGATGTGACTGCAGAATTAACTGCCATATTCCATCTATTGCAGGAGGAGAAACCATCCTCCTTTCAGAAGGGGTTCAATATTTAATGACCATCAAGGCATCGTTGTTGAAAGTGAAATTTTAAAAGGCAGCGCTAGGACTTAAAAGCAAGAAAGTGAAGAAAATGAAAGTACAGAGACAGTCATTTAGTTCAGGTCACAAAATATTTATTTCTGATAGCATCTTTGTTTCTTTCACTCCTGAAATGTATTTTTATAGTATGTGTATAACTCTGTGTGTGTACATTTGTGTGTGATACTGATCAAGGCCTACACCACAAATGGATTTCCTGTGTTCAATTGGACCTACTGAGGATTTATGATGGGTGTGCTCAGATCTTGTTTTCCTTCCTCTTTAGGACCTGAGACCTATGCAAGAAGCAGCACCAATGGTTTGATGAACAGTTGTTGCAGAACACAGGTCTACCAGAAAATCTTGTTTTAAAGCACTATGCCTGTCCCGTATGCCCCTGTATCACGGGGTCAAACAAATACACATGATATGTTCATATGTTCTTGTGCCTTCTGATATTTGTGCCTTCATGTGTTTCAACATCTGTGTAGCAGTGTAAATCAGTGGTTAGTAGTCAAAAAATGCTTGGGATTATATCCTAGAGATTTGTGGCTAGTAGTTTACCTCTAGTGGCTAGTAGTTTATCTTTGAATAAAATTATTACTTAACCTGACTTTACATGTCAACCAAAATGTGGATGACTGTAAACTATTGTGTGTGTGTGTGTGTGTAGCTAAAATTTTTCCACTTACCTTGGTCACCTCCAACAGTTAAAAACAAAAATCAGATAATACTCTTGCTGAAATTAATTTTAAAGAGAAGCAAACAGTAGACCAAAAGAATCTCCAGAGACAAAAAAAATCACAAAATATTTTCTGTAGAGCTATATATGAGAGACACTGTGTTTTTTTGGGGAAAGATCTAATCTGGATTACTGCTCTCTTGTATTCAGCTATAGAGGAATAAGAGAAGGTCAAAAATAGGTAAGAATTTGAAAAAGGAATTTTTAATAGACACAAGATGGCAAAAACCAGTTAATTAGAGAATTATAATGTGTCTTCTTAGAAGTTATCCTGAAGAAATAATTTGTAAATATATTGGGCAAACAGATGAAAGTTCCATAGACAAGTTCCAGGTTCCAGATGAAAGATCTACATAGAAATGGTGCAGGACTGGTGCTTCAATTCTTGGTGATGAAATAGGACTTTCCTGCAGTAAAAGAACAATATACACCTGAAGGCTTCAGGCATTCCAGTGTAAGGGAATCCCTCTGCTAATTCCCCAAGAAGGGTGTCTGCATGGAGAGGTAGATTAGCAGTTACACCTGTTAGAGGCTTGCAATTGTGAGTAACACTGATGAGCCAGAGCTCTTTAAAACTTGCTTTTCCAGGATGTGCTCTTGGGAGAAGCAATGCAACTGAGTCAAGTACAAGGCCAGTCCAGCAGTTGGGTTGATTACAGTGAAGTTTCCTAGGAAGGTGAAAAGTTGGAGTTTTCTATAGTGGTTAAAATGTGTGATACTCTTTGCAAATACTTCTCTTTTCAAAATGGTTTTATTTTTCGTAAATCACTCTACATCTTTCTTCCAAGAGCAGTTTTGCAAATACATTGTCCAGAATTTCCTTCTCTGATCTTAATTATCCATCAGCCAGCTTCCCTCTTATTAATTAGTACTCAAATTTTAGCAGCAGCTTGAACCGGGTCACCGTTCACATGTTGAAACAACAGATGCAAAGGGGTTTGTGAGTGACAGGATAAAAATTAGGCACCATCTTGGCATGAAGTTTGAGAAAGATGTTAAGAAATATCTCTGCATTTCATATTGGAATCTATTCCACATCTCCGAGTACTGTATATACTGTACAAATGCTTCATTTTAAGTCTGCCAACATTGCCTCTCCAATTTGTCAATCCTGGAATTCTTTTTAGTAAGTGTTACAAATGTACGACTCATCATTGTTATTATGTTCCATTAGAACATTTGCCAGTTTTGAGTTCTGTCAGATATACGTGATAGCATTTGATGAATCACTGCTGAAATGATCCACTACAAACAACATCCAATTTTTTGGAGTGCTTTCTACCAGTATTGATAAGTATCTGGGGTTTAAATGCAATGCTGCTTCTACATACTCAATCATATTGCTTGTTGCAAACATTTGGGATGAGTTCGCTATTGACTACTTAATTAATCGTCTTGGCTCATACTTTTTCTGTCACTCAAGGATTGCACTAATCTACTGTTAGGATGATACTTTGTTAGAGAAGAGGTGCCACGCTCAGTTGCACGACTGATTTGGTAGCCTGTTTCCAACACTGGGGCACTACAACTACAGCAAACCTTCATTTGTACTTGAGCCTTGCATTTCTTTCATTTGAAGGGTGTGCTCAGCAGCGAGGTTGTTGCAGCAGACAGGTCGAGACTTTGTAAATATGCACACAAACTCCCTTGAGCGAGTCATCGATCCAGAAAATGTCCTGTAGAGCAAAATCTGCAAAGCAGAATGCCTCACCCTGTACATATCCCACCTCAGATACAGCCTTGTTTAAGTTAAGTGGTAGGGATAGAATCAAAAAGTTAAAAAAAAAATGTGGTGAAGATACAGTTTTGGTAAAACTGGGACATCTCTGTATTCTACTTGTCAGTAGAGATGAAATTGTTTCAACTAAAAATCAACAGGATTCTTGGAAGGATTTCTATAATCATAAAAATTTGTTTCAATGGCAAACAGAAAGCAATTAGAGCCTGGTAAGATGCATACAAACATGAAGTCAACAAAGAGTTATATTCTACAATATATTCCAAAAGCAGTGTTTACACCTGGTTTTACTTGTAGCTATAGAGTCAATATATTTTTTTGTCACTTCCTTGTTACTAGGGAGGGTTGTCTTATTTTTGGCTCATTCGTATTCATTTCCCTTCCCTGTGGACTAGAAAGGACCTTAGACTTATGACATTAATTTACTGTATTACCAATGTGCCTCGGCAACCCAGTGAAGGACCAGTCTCCTGACTGGTGAGGCCCTGCCCACCAGGTGAAAAATGGACTCTAACCCAAAAGACTTTCCACCTGAATTTCAGGAAACATCAGTGCAAGAACAAGAAAAGAGGACAGACAAAGGAATCAGCTTCGTTTTCTGTAACAGAGAGGGAGGAACCAATCAGGGGATGAATAAGAATCGCTTTTCACATTTCTTCAGGAGGCAGACCTTAGAGAGGAAGGAGAACCATGAGAGGTTCAAGAGGTCAAGAAAAATGGCATTTTAAGAGCATGATCAACTGTGCTGAGAGATGATTGACTGTGCTGAGGGAGCCTCAGCTCATACAGAATAAAGATAGACTTAAAAATTAAAATACGGTGGCTAACACTGCACTGTTTTGTAGTAGTGTGCTAAGTGCATCTTGAAGCACGTTAGGGCTAACAAGTGCAATAACAAGATAGCAGCCACACCCAGAAAACTCAGATTTTTCCTTAATATTGGAACTGTGAGTAGATTGGTTATGATATTGACTTTGAAAACATTTGATGACTTTTCTTGTTGTAAAACCCAATGCTTTATTTGGACAAAATGAGATAGATATATTTGACTTAGATGTTGAGGATATTACAGATCTTTGTAAAAAATTAAATGCCCTTCTGTCCATTCTTTACTTAAAACAATAAAGTAAAACTCTGTCTTAATTCTCTAAGGTGTCTTATTAGTCTTTCTGTCATTAATTCTTCCTATCACTCATCATTGTGTTATTTTAAGTAATAAGCCTTCCATGAGCAATGTCATTTCTTCCACTATTATATTACCTCTTTTCTGGGAACAAAACTATTTTGTTTTCTGCATTATGGAAGGAATTGCTTCTGTTTTAAAGGTCTTGAACTGCCATAAATAAATTTGCCATATATCTGCTGTGCAATTCATAGTAGAATCAGGAACACTTCATTTTTTCCCCCAGTCCCAAGCTTTAAACCCATAAGCTTTTTGCCCTTTTTCTTTTCTTTTTTTTTTTTTTTTTACTAAGAAGTATTCCTTTCTCCATTCAAGCCCTGTCTAGTAAAGAGTATGAAAAAGAAATACAGACTGCAAGGAAAATATCTTCAAGGAAGCAATAAAGCTTACCCTGTACAGTTACCTGAGACAATTAAAATATACCACTGGCTTCCCCAAATAATTCTGTCAGGTTTTAAAGCTACCCCCTCCTGCAATTCAGCTTCTGGAAATTTCTCTTCAACAATCAAATTTTACCTCCTTTCTCCTTTATGTACAAGGAGGCATAATTTTTACTCCTATTTGCCGATATAACTTAGTCATGCTGTGCAGTCAATCAAATCACATCTTAAGTGCTGTAGGTTGTTGAAACAAGAGAGAAGACTAAGAGCTCTTACCCACTGGTAGAGTGTCTCAAGGCATGCCCTGAAGTTCCTCAGTCATGTTTTTTCCTTTCTCCAAACCCCTTGCTGGTTATGGCTCTCTCATTGATAAATGGCATGTTTAAAACAGGCACTGACTGTGCAGTCACCTAACAGCCTACCTATCCACAGTCCCATTCAATTGATGTTACATCTCTCAGCTAAATACTTCTGACTTTTACTTGCAGCTTTGCCTTATGTTATTTATTTTCTCCTATTCCTTGAATCATCTTTTACCCACTTCTTCTACTTTTCCCAATTTTTTCCTCGTATTTTCTGGTCTGCTGCCCAACAGCTCATTACTGTGTATGAGTCTGTTATGACACAAGTAAGTGTGATGTCATCAGTAATGGTTGCAATAGAGGCAGCCTTGGAAATCAGAATAACTGGGCCCTGACTGCCTCAAGGTCTGATCTAATACAAGATGATAAGTCATTCCCTGGGACCTTTGAATCAGCCAGAGCTACCTGACTGTCGGTTTTGATTTTGTGCACTTTCACTCAGCATGTGCTGCACTCTCTTTCTTCCTTTAGCTTTTTCCCTGTGTTAACCAGGACAGCCGATGTTATTTCAAGTCCACAGAGACAAATGCACTTTCCATCTGCTTATAATTATGGCAGGGGGAAGAGAAGCTACATTACGTGCAGCAAGTGCAGTGTGAAATATTGCAGAGGTGTAGGTAAGAGTGCAGCATTTTTGCTAAATGTAGTAATATTGTGAAATCTGCACAAACTCAAAAGGGTATAGAAGATTGTGGACCATATCTTAGGAAAAAAATCAGTAGTTATATCTAGAGTATCATCTTCCTCTGCCTTGCATAGCCTGTCAGCATTGTAAAGACTTGACACAGCAGCCCAAAGTAGTATTTTGAAAATGGTCTTAATATCCTTTTGCATCTGACTGAGTTTTTGGACCTGTCTGCCTGTTTAGCTTTTGCAAGAAAACCTCACAACCTAGAAACCTCACACCTTATGCTAGCAAAAGACCACTGATACCATTCCGGTGGCAGTAAAACACACAGCAGTTCCCCCTCAAAGTGTGAAAAGATCACATACTTCACCAATACAAGAGCTTCAAAACTTTCAAGCACAGATAAAAGCATGGAAAAAAAATACTCTTTGAGCTAGGTGAAGGAATGATCAAAGTTCCCTGAACACAGAAATGGTTCTGTCGTAACCTCAATCTCAGGCTGAAAAGATCTGAAGGTAACAATCACCTGTATCTGCACGCGGGTTTACATGGTATGTTCCATACAAATATCGTACCTTCAAAGAACATTGAGCAATGAGGCAGAGCATTTGAGAACCAGAAAAAGTCAATAGAGTAGAATTTTTATGTAAACCATCAGAAGATATAGCTTCTATTAAATAATTCATGCAATAATGAAATTAGTTGAGGGAGTAAAGTTATCTCTGGTAGCTTACTAAACAGATTGCAAGCAAGTAACCTTATCTTGCCAAAGTGTGACCACAATTTAAAATTCTACCAAATGTGATATGTGGAATGTGCCTGGAAAAATAAAAAAAAGGCAATTGCCACAAGGTTAATAACTATTTTTTTTTTTCAATGTGGTAACAATGACAAACCACAGAAGAATACCATCCAGGAAATATTTCCAGCAGAAGAACCTCTGGAGCTTATTCTTGCAAAGAGGAACCAACACCTTGTGAAAGGTAAATGAGATGAGAAGTTACCTTCTGAAATCCAAAACTGCTGATGAAATGTGAATAAACAAAGTGCTCTGCCAATTTTATGACCCAAAAGAAAGGAAAATAAAAACCAAAACCTGAAAGGTAAATTGAAATGTGCCTAATAATTAAGCAGCTGATTGGTGGTGTCTGAATATGATGCACACATGTGATGAATATGAATATGAAGCTAATGCCTTTCTAAAAAATGCTTTACAAACAGACCAGTTTGCAATAAAAATATATCTTCATCTTTATGTTTCCTTAGATTCATCTTAAAAAAAAATAAATTTTCATTATAGAGCAGTATTTTGCTGAAAAAAATCTCAAGTGGAAAAAAAGAGTCTTTCATGCATAGTGTTTGACTTGAATTAATATTCATCAGGTTTATCAGATGCAACTTTTGTTGTTCACAGGGCATTAAGCTGGGCACCACTGACATTTTAAAGGATATCCCAAGTTTTATAAACTGTCTAGAAGTTCAAGGAATCTGTTTTTCTCTCTCTAACTACATCTAAAATCCTATAAAATTCCTTGCATAATCAGAGTAGATTGTTTGCTAATTGCGGTACAGTTGCAGTTGCAAAATATGATGCAGATGAGTAAAATATGGATGATTAAGGTCCACAGTTATTTTTTCTGTTTACAATCTATTTCTTTCAGAGACAAACACAGAACCCAGGCATTTAATGTAATAGATGGGACAAATAATCTTCCCTATCTTCAAGTGCCAAAGACCAAAATAACAACAAAAAATCCCCATAAAACTTGGATTGGTTGGAAAAATATCTAATGTGTTGAGTGTTTTGAGTTTGAAACTTTATCGCACTATATTTCCTTTTACACTATAATTCCTTTTACACCACTTTTATTCAGTACTGCAGTAATCTTACTTTAAAGAATTCAAGGTTTGTAGCAACTACAGCCCATCTTCAGCAGTCAGGAAACAGGGAACAGTCTGTCTCTATTTCAAGAAAGAAAGGCACAGGAAGAATTAGCTGTATTTAACTGAATTCTATTATTAGCCAGTTTATTACATTTAGAGAAGACATTGTCAATTCCTGACCTGTAAGACACAAATAGAACAGGGTAATTTATTTATATTTTGGGAAAAGGAGATTATTCTTTTTCTGGGTCTGAGCCACACACAAATGAGGATTATGTTAAATTAATAGTTTCTATCAAAAACAATTTTAAAAATTTCTATGTCAGAAAAGTTCACCTCGATATTTCTTAAATTTTTAGAACTTTTGGATTCAAGGGCTAAGAATTGGATGTACATTTTAGTGCAAAGCAAGAAAGGGAAAGGATCTTTTGTTTTCACCATTAAACAAAAACATGCATTGCTTCAAGGATGAAAACATGGCTGCTTTACCTCCCTCAGTGTAGTTTTATCCAGAAATTTTAAAGCCAACCTTTACTGTCTTTTTAAGCCATTGACTATTTCACAAGATATTCAAAGCAGAAAACTTTAAGAGAGTACCTGCAGTGAGGAAGATCTCAGGATGAGTCTCTTCTGTCTCAAGTGTGTGTCCTGAGTATTTGTGAATAGCTAAATTGTGATAGCACTTGGACTCCAGTGTTAAATTTTGGCTTACTGAGATTAAGTACAATGGATAACCTTTGGCAGAGGTATTAACATTTCAGTAGCACCAGTAAACTGAAAAAGCCTGAATGAGTAGAAGTCCAAATACACCTGATATAGCATGATTATAAGCAAAATTAATTTGTTCATTAAATCTTCTTTTATACTCTGTCAGACTTCTATTATTGAAGAACTGCTCTCTTACTTCTGTAGTTGTTTAAAACCTTTGTTAAACTCAGGCATTTATTTTAAAATCATATAAACTGTATGATCCACAATTTATATTTTAAAAGAAATTACTTTCTGTGGACTTGTCTGAGCAGAAATGTAGATGATTAGCTTGAAATTAATAATATTATAATGTAAAGTAATATATTTTTATTATTATAATATGTTTCTTCAGCAACAGCTGTTACTTGTTAAGTCAGTGTTTCTCAAGCAAATTAAAAAGTTTTATTAATCAAGGATACTATTTACCATTGAGTTCCATTATGCCTTTATGCACAAGTGATGACAATTTCTACAGTGACAAAATAAATGATTGTTATCTTCAAGTGCACGGACAAAAGTGGCCTTAACTTGTCAGGCCTTTTATAAGCAAAACAACTCAAAACTTCTATTTGTTTGCATCAGAAATGAGTACAGCTTTGTAATATATTCTACCATGTCAACTAATGTATTAAAATATCCTGCAAGCTATGCAGAACAGAAAAGCTAACTGCAAACTTTAAAAAGAAATGTTGCCTGAAATTAATTGCAATGTACTTTAGGCAATGTCTAGTATACCTGAAAATAATAAAAGTCATTGTTTTTTCCCAACTACCATAAACTGCGTACTGGAAAAATTGCCAATAGTTAAAGTTCCTTGACTCAAATACTTGAGTTTTAACACAATTTATACCTGCGTGATTGTTTAAGACAATTGTTACTTGAACTGCTAAAACTGTTAAAATTATTTCAATCTGTTGTAATTTGAGCAGAGTTTGCCTCTATTAAGATCTTTTTTATAAAGGAAAAGTTGTTGGTTTAATTATCATGTATGCTTGCTTCCTATCTGCTTCAGACTGCCATTTTTCCAATAATGCCAAGACCCATGTGTTTTCCCACACACTCTCTTATCCTTTCATTCTCCACCTTGTTTTCATACCTGCTTTCTGGTTTTTCATGCCTAGTGCATATTTTAGATGCTACTCTGACTCTGAAAAAACCAAAGTTAAGGAAACCATTGATCATGGAGACTGTACCTGCAACAAACATCCTCAGGAAAAGCCTGGTGCAGCTCCACCTTTCCTTTTCCATTCCAGATAAAAATAAAGCCATTTGGAGGATACCTGCACCTTCTATAAATAAAGTTGCTGTGACTCCTCTGAGTTTCACCCCTGTGACCCTGCAGCTAAGGAGGAGCTACTTCTATTCTCCATTCCCAGGCAGGGCTGCCATGCAAAGAGCCCCTGAGAAACCTGGTTCAAGGATGTGCATGCTTCAGGGTTTCCTTAGAAATACAGGTCCTGGGTATCTGGCTAGGGCTTTCAGGTGCCTACTACATTGACACCAGTCCTTCTGCAAAGGGGGATGTTTCTTTTGTTTGTAATTTCTTTCTTTAAAAAGCCCATTCAAATCTGTCCCAGTAATTCGGTATTTTCACTACGCCTTCAAGCTAAACATCCACCACTTCTACACTTTGGAAGCAACAGTCAAACACAAAGATTTTCACAATGTTCCCAGGAATTTGATGGGATGTTGGGTTTGATTGCATTTTTTTTTTTTTTTTTGCTAATCATGTTTCTTTAATACCTGAAGTGCTCCTAACACAGAAGATTATGTTTAAACTACATGGAAGAATGCTTGGAAAGCCCCACAGAAACATAAAAGAAGATTGTTCAATGGGCAAGAGGGGAAGGTATAAAAAGCTTGGTAGAGACATGAATTCCTGACCAAATGAGGCCATGTGTCTGGTATGCACAGAATGCTTAATATCCAATACACTGGGCAACTGCTGCTTAGGGAAACATCTAAAACTATGAACATCTTTATTACAATAAGTTACCTTTCTCCAGATTCCAGTAGAACAGTGCACAGAAAAGAGAGAGTTTTGATGTTTATTTCTATATTTATACTCCTAATGTTTTTATAGTGCTTGTGTTTAGAAGTAAAAGCATATCTTGATTTTTTTTTTTTATTTTACAGTGCAGACATTTCATATTCTCTCAAGGTATGTTCAAGAGATTGTCTGTACATTTACTGGAACCTCAGTGGTCCTGTTTTATCATATTCAATATGTGTGTATGCAGTAGAAATACATTCAGCTACCCAGTATTATGTAAGGTGCATAGTTGGCTCATATGTTGTTGCTCTATTTAAACATTAATAATACACACACACTCTATGGGTCCGATATCAAATATGGATGTTTTAATGGAATGTCTAAATCTCAGACATGAATGCTCAAATGAGCCCTTAGATCCACAGAGTGGGCATTTACACATCTAAGTGTCCATGTAAGTACCCAAATGTGCAATTTGGATAAACTATTAAGATGCCCATATTTGAGAATTAGGCTGACTTCCCAGCATTTCTGGCAACATTTAGTGCAAGGATTCTGGCAAAAATGCAAGGTTTTAATTCTACTACACTAAGGGGTGTTTGATTGTTTGTTAGATAAAAAAGAAAAAGAAAAAGAAAAAAAAATTGCAGTTCTAGAAATAGATTTTGCTCTACTTTTACTTTCAGTGTTTTATACAGTCTTGCAATACTGGGATAACAACACTGCTGCCTGAAGACCAGTATCCTCAAGAAAAGGAAGCTCTAATGTCTCAGGGCATATATTGAGGTTTGACATATTTTTATATGCAGAATTATAAAATAAAATGCTCTGTGGTGGGGTGCTGCAGGTTCAGTACCCACTGAAGCAAAGAAGTTAAATAAGCTCTCTGCTTTATGGACCCTTAAATGGTAAGTGATGTTCTGGGCTGCACGCTCTGTGTACAGCTATGAAACAATAGATGTAAGGTTTTTCTAATTCTCTACAGAATCTGAGCCGAAATCTGAAAGTTCAGTAACTTCACTGGGGCAAGAGTACCATAAGAGCCCCTGACAGACAACTGAAGTCAAAGTAGATGCATTAAGGTTATTCACCACTCTGGAATATTTACAGGAATGATCACAAAACTATTGTGAGCCATTTTAAAAATATCTCCCAACTTTATAATTTTAAAAGGAAAAAAAGCCTTTTTTGGCCATGAAGTCTAAAGCTTTCCTTCTTAAGAGAAGGAAAATTACTCAAAATAAATAATTCCAAGTCAAAACAGAAGTCATAAAGAAAAAAAAGTCTGATAGTTTCTAATGAAATGTATTTTTTTTCTTCCATTTTTTTTATGAACACAAAGTACCTGCTCTGTGACAGCCATGCCAAGACTTAGCTAGGTTTCAGTTACTCTTAAAGCAAACCTGAGACAATATGCCATTTTGGTTCTCGACTTTTTTAGCACAAGTCACCAATTTATTACTGCAAGCTACTGTTTTAAGCTTCTGTTTTCAGTTCTGATGAAGTACTTACAAGCTTGAGAGAGGTTATTTCTTTTTCCCCATACCAAAAGGGGATAAAATATATTAGTCCTCCCACAAACCTTGCTTGTACTAGAACTGTGTCTTGTCAGTCTAATAGGCATTTGTAAGATAGCTCTATCTTAGATTTTGCATGTTTTTCTATGTTTTATGTTCTATGCAGGCTTTATCGGGTTCCCTGGGTTTTCATCTCTCATTTACAAGATCGTGTTTTGCCTTTTGTAAGAGAATAGTGGCTTTAACATTTATTTTGTTTTAGCTAGTTTCCCTTTTCAATTGTGTCTTGGGGTGATTCTGTGACAATCCTGTATTCCCCATTGCCTGCTGGAAGATTTTTGTACCTTTAAACTGCAGCCGGGAGGACTCTTCAAAGCGGCTCCCTCGACCTTGCAGCCAGAATGTTTACAGATTTTTACCCAGCTGGAGACTTTTTTTCCCTCTGCTGGTAACAGAGGAGAGGGGGTTGCTCTCAACCTTTTGGATTTTGACTGGAGAGGGACTGAGATCTGCCTCAGCAGCTCCTATTCCTTTGTGGACTGTTTTTGGCTCGTTTCTTCATCCCAGACTAGCTCACCATCTCGGGGACGCTCGGTTGGGACTCTACACCCCCTCAACCTGGCGGGGCTTGGCTCTGCTTAGGCCTTGGCCCTGGAGACACATGAGAGAACTGCAGGAAACCCACCAACCTCCACCTCTGGGATGGGAGTGGGGTTCAGTGTCCTTTTCTGCCCTGTGCCTGGGGGAGGGGGAACTCTCTTTGTTAAATAAATAGGTTTTTTCACTTTCATTTGCGAAATTCTTTTCCCAAACCTGTGGGGGAGGGGCTGCCAGGACCTGCTTGCCTAGCCAGCAAGAGAGAGAGAGAGAGAGAGAGAGAGAGAGAGATATCTTTTTTGGGTTATTTCCTCCTGGATTTGTGTCCAAGCCAGCACAAATTGAAAAGCCATTCTCTCCCCATTCTCAAAGCAGCTGCACTCCCAGCATTTGTCTGATGTGTTATCTTTCCTTCCTTATCATGCACTACATATGTGAGGATGAACAAATCTGAAGGGCTCCTGCACCTCTCTGGAGCTTATGGAGCTTGGTACCATCAGTCTGAACTATGGTTTTGACAGACTTAGCAAGATACATGGGATCACACCTGGTCAGTGGCCAAACAGGACCCCTCCCATGGCACAACCATGTGAGTCCTTCTAATGCTGTGCTGAGCAAAAATCCAAGTTCTTCAGCTGCCTTTGACAGTGACAGTGGTACCCTTTGTGCTGGCTGAGATGCAAAACCAAGTTCATATGCTTAGAGCCATTGATGATCCCACACCATTTCCCAGTGGGCACTCACAGTTTCCATGCCACATTATAGGCTTCATCCATTTCAGTGCTCTGCAGTTCACTTTAAGGTTGGTATTGCTCACTTTAAGATAGGTATATGCTTTACAGATAAAGATGCCATTTAAAATATTACATTGTTGAATGAAAACTCTGTGTTAGGAATTCTCTCCTTTTTCATCTTCTCACTGCAAAGCAGAGTAAACTACCATAGAGAGGAATGATGAAACATGCAAATATTTGACCTAAGGAAAGCCTTCATGTTGCAACACAATGCCCTCAAATCCCTCAGAGATTCCTTTTTTCAGTCAGACGATTAGGCAAAAATAACCTTGAATGACTTCAGTTAATTACAATACAGTTATGATGAATGTGCCCCATTATGAAGACGGAATTAGTAAATGAAAATTACTTCTGCCTAAAATCCAGCTTTTCTGTAAAATATTATTATTAGTTTTTCCACAAATAATATTGAAGGGAAAAAAGTCACACTCTTTTCTCTACAACCTTTTATCTCTGTTTCCTAGTTCTTCAGTTTTTTGTTTGTGTGCCCATATGTATGTCTATATAGAAATCAAAATCAGAACAAACTTTTGCAACTTCTGTACTTAGTCCATTGGACCCATGCAGTCCATGAAAGCCTTCAGAAATAAATTGGCTGAGGAAATCTTACATTCAAGTCTGCCCTCTATCTACATTCAAAGGGTTGTCTATGCAGTTTTGAACAGTTCTTTTTAGAAGCCTGGTTGTAATTTTGCCAAAATACTTATGAAGTACTTTAACCTCTTTTCACTCAATAGAGCTATTAATAATGCTACCTCATATTTTAATTTCCTGATATATATAATATAAAATGGGAATATAAAATTTCCTGATATATGTAATAAATATATATAAAATGGGAACTTCTGCAACTAGAATGTTATATCAGAGACGATCAAATAACCTCTCATATTGACATCCTTCCTCTGTGTGGCACCATCATGAGCTAAAATTCAGACTAAAATTCTACATCATAATTAAGAATTGGATTGATAGACTTGAATATTTTTTGCACATTGCCATTCAAGACTTATGTTTGTTGATACTTATTTCTCCTAGTGAAACGTACTCCATGTAGGTTTTATTTTCCACTGCATATGTCTTTTTATCTTACACTGATCATTTGAAGTTCAATGCCATACTGCATGACCTACACCTTATGAATGTGGGGTTTGCATACCATCAGATTTACGGAATGAAATCTCATAGTAAGTTTAGTGAAGTAGGTTTGAATAATATAATGGAAAATCTTATGTAGTTGCTCAGTCCATCCATCACTTGTGTGAGTTTCAGACTCATAATGAACTGTAAAAGGAAATCCAGAAACACTTTTGTAAAATAGCAGTGATCTACCCCAAGAAATACATGACAATGAACACAGATTTCTGTGAGAAGTGAACAATCCCTGATATGTGAGAATTAAACTGAACATCCCCTAATATGTTAAAGCCACTGTAAAATTAGACACAATAATTTTGGTAGTTCTAGGTCCATTGCATTGTAGCCCCATAGCCCCCATTTGCAGCTCCACATACCTCTGATTTTCCAGCTTGTTTCTTCTTGTTCTTCTGCCTACATTCACTACAGCATGTCATAACAGAGAGAAGAAAGGTAAAAACTGTTATGAAAAGCAACATTCTAAAAATAGAATCAGCTTCCAGTAATTTTGAACATTTTCCTTATGTGAAAAATAATTCAACATTTATTGTAATTTGTATAGCATAATGTCAGGATAACTGCTTTGAAAAAGAAAAAATAATTAGAATCAAACACTAGAGAAATATTTCCTCCTTAAGCAAAACCTGCATCTTGCAACTCCCTCTGTGGTTCATACATGCTTTTCCCTCCTCACAGACCATTTCTTTTTCCCATTCTACCTCACTGCCTGAAGAAACTGAGAGTAGAGGAGAGAGGACACTTTTCAAAGCAGGATATTACAAAGGGAATCCCCAATGCTTACAGGATTACCAGGAGTCTTTGTTTCCTTAAAACTTGCCCCCCTGAAGTAACCTGTAAGGTTTTTCCCTTTTATCAATTTGCCACTTTCTCCCACTGCTCTGAATACAGCTGTAGCCAGAATACTTTCAATAAATATGGTCACTACCTCTCTGAAGCCTCTGCAGGCAAATGTTAAATTGCCCCTAGTGAAAAAAGATCCACTCTTTATTTCTGCATTCCTTAAATATGGCAGTGGGAGAAACTGGGGAAATAGAGCAGAAAAGCAGGCTAGAAGAGAAGAAGCAGGGAACAGTGTAATTGGGTAAGGTGTCATGGGAAAAAAGGAGAAGGACAACATGTGGTAAAGGAACTGAAGGATAATGAAAGATGTAGTGAATAAGTAAGAAACAGAAAACTGGGAAGCAAAGAAGATGAGAGTTAAACACTGGAATGCAAGAGGGTGGTGGGAGTGGGGGGTGGAAATGCCAAGTCCTAAATTTACTGCAGAGAGGTTGATGTGTAGACTTCTTTTAACAATTGTAGGATTTTTAAAAGCCAGAGGGACTCTTGACTTTCAAGTCAATTCAAGACTTAACATTAGTAGAAGAGGAGACTCAGAAAGTCCAAGTAGCATCAAAGAGCAAGACTTACACTTCCTTTTATACCCAAAGCTAATATTAAAGAAAATTGGGAAGTACAAAAAATTTAGAGACAAAGATACAGTGAAATCAATATTGAGACTAAGAAAGTTCTGTACAAAACACATTATAGGCCGAAAAATCAATTTTGGAACTTTCAAATGCACTGTAATGAAATATTGCAGACAAATGGAAGAATACTCCCAACCATGAAAGTGTGAAATACCTCCTTTATATATATAAAGAGCTACAGTATTCCAATAACTGAGAAATACTTACTTTATCAACTAACATTAGGAAGACAATAAAATATCTCTATACCATATCAAGTAATATTACAGAGACTGGTAAATATGTGCTTAGAGAGTATTCAATGAAATAACTACGGGAGAAAGAGAAACGAAATTGCCTGAACTGGCAAAAAACCCCATATACTTGTTTAACTAACACTAGGAAGACTGTAAAATACAGTTGTACACTTATGGAAACACAATGAACTGAAAGACATACAAAACCTAATCTTGCTTTCCCTTAAACTGAAGTGATACAATTCGAGAATGGAGTTATGCTGGATCTACTCACTGGTAAGCAAAAGAAGAATTTCTCTCATTTAATATATATTATTCAGTCTCCAAGAAACAATAAAAATAATTTTGGAAGCTAAAAATACCTGCTGAGCATCCAATAGCGTTCACTTTCGAAATATTAAATTTTAATGGCCTCTCCATGAATCTCCTTCTGACAGCTAAATTGTGAAAAGTCTGTGGAGCAGCTGAACTTCCTCCAAACAGCAATTGTTTTTCTTAAGCAAAAGTTACTGTTGTAGACCAAATACAGTCATTGTGAGACTGCCTTGTGCGATCCTTACAATGAATTAAAGTCTCATATTTTGTGGCAGTGCATATGGAAGCAACAATAAATAGTTCTCTTGTCCTAGTTAGGAAAGAATGCATTCAAGAGGGACTATTCTGTATGCTGGGTCTGAACTCTGGATGTTCTATCAGGATAGAAACCTACAGTGAAAAAAATTATAATTTGGAGGCTATATTGTCAACTCTGGCAATTTTTATTGAGGGCTTTGTGCTATGTGATTTTCCTAGATCTCCTCTCGTGAATTGAAGGTATTATGTGAAAATATTTTCTTTCTCCTTTTAAAAAAAATGCCTTGTCCATACTGTTACACAAAATCCTAATACACAAAACAACAGAGACAAATATAGAAAAATAGCCAAATATATTCTTTTTAAGATGATGTCATGATTTTTGGGAACAAACTAACAATAATCCTGACTGCCTATTTTTGGCAACATGCTTTCCTTCCCTTAGCATGTTATAAAAATTCTTACTTAGGGAACTTCTTATTATTGATAACTGGACTCAAATTGTAGGAAGCACTTGTGTGGAAGGGAAGTTGTTCTTGTTTCTGTAACACATTATTCCTTACTAAAGACAGGATTTTTTTCTACTTGCAGCCATTGGCAAAACTGTGCAGGTTTCTGCCTCTGTATAAATAATATGATCTTTATATACTTTGCCTGCTGTGTTACATGCTCCAATCATGGGAAAAAATTATAAAACAAGAAGTGGCAAAACGTTCTTGCTCACGATACAGTGTCTAGCCAGACATGGATGCAGGCAAGTCTATCTGACCTTAAAGAAAGACAAAGTGCAGTATTAGACATGCTTTCCATCTCCTTACGCCCAAATTGTTGTGATTGAGAAATTTTGTGTTACAGTTCAGTTCTCCAACCAGACTGAAGGAGAACTGAGACTGCAAGGGCAGCAATGTTCATTTGAATACATATTAGGCTTAACACAATCCAAAAAATTCAACTGTGTTTGAAAAGCCTTTTTAATATGTTTATTTTTGGCATATTTATGAGGCCCTTATAGAGCCAGAAGCAGCAGTAATCTGGACAAAGGGGGAAAGATTTTCCAGAGGGAAGTGCTATTAGTACATTAAGAGATAAAATAGTTTTTCAGGAGCTAACAGAGGAAACAAAAACCTGAAGGTTTTTATGAAAAGGAAGCTGCAAGAAACAGTGCAGGCAATGTTTAAATCTAAAAAAGAGTGCCCCTAATCTAGAATTGCTTTGCCTGAGCTTCCTAATGTTGATTATGACAACAGAACTCAGCTGTCCTAAGACCACTTACATGCACATTTCTTCCTCTCAGGGCATCCTGATCCAGGTGACTAAAGCAGCTTCCAGAAATAATTATTTCTCTCATAGGCAGCAACAGGTAGTTTGTCACCTGAAGCATTCCCTCACAAAAATGCTAACATGGAATACCCAGGTTTTTCAGAGAATACATCTTATGATAGAGCTCAGGGGCAATGAGCTACTTGTTAAGTGGATGCTGAAAAATAGAAACATGATGAAGAATAACCAGGAGTGGGAAGTTTCTTCCTCAGTCTCTTCAGCTGGAGAAGGAAAGGAGAGGTGAAGGAAGACAATGGGCTCACCTGGATGTGGGAGCTCCTTGATCTGCTGTTCCAAATTAATGCATATGAATGCCTGAGTCCTCATTGCTCAGCTTCCTCACTGGAGTTGCCCCTTTCAGGCAGCTCAGCAGCCTGTGAGCCAGCACAGAGTGAAACTGCTCTGTAACACAGGGGAGGAAAAGTTGCCAGGAGCATGGAAGAACAAGGCTCAGCTCCCTGCTTCACACTATTTTAATTGCATGCAAAAGCTTCCCTGAAGAAGAAAGAGCCCCCTCCAGAGAAAATTCAAGATACATTTGGAAGGTCAGGATCTGCATCTCCAGTCTGAACCAGGCCAGGTGTTTTTGATAAGCTTCATTGTCACAGCAGCGTTGACCAGCTTTGTAGCTTTTGTCATTATGTCTACCCCGAGGCTGCAAAACCTTTCTCCAGAAGGTAGGATGAAAGAGAAAGTTTCCACTGAAAGTTTTAGGCTTGATGAATCATTCTGCTATGATGAAAAGCCATTTTGTCACAAAATTCCTGGCTAGCTCCAGTGGTGATACTATTGTCTAGCATATCTGTCAGGCAGCCCTTCTAATTAAGCTATTTTCGTAGAAGACTCTGGGTATAGTTTGTGAATCACAAAGCTTGTGACTCTAGTTCCATATCAACATTGGGAAATTCTCCCAGAGGGAAATCATAACACTGTGCTCTACAACCCAAAATTGCTATATAAAGCATCTACTCTTCCATATTGGAACAGACTGTTCTACTATCCTAGCAGCCTTTCACTTGTCTGAAAATATGGAATAAAAAGGAGAGGTCTTTTTATGATCAGAGAGGCATTTGATCAAAGCTTTTCATGTGTTGCTGGACACAGAAGTATTTCATAACATAGTAGTTAGACATATTCATGTAAAACTTCAGAAAAGGTAAAATGAACAGTAAAGAAGTCTGATGTTTTTTTGAAGTGCAGACAAGGGATGTAAAACCATGCCAAACCATCATGTCAGCACTGCCTGGGGGGTTGAGTTGTTCCTGACTTCTACATCATTTTTTCTCCATTAACAACACTTGAGTGATAAAGTGGAAGGAGATTCTTGGGTGAAACTAATGTTACCCTCCAACTCTGGTGCACATCATCAGGAACAAGTGTTGGTTTGCTGTAATTCCACCTTCTCTGGATTTGTGTCTTGCCACAGGTTTGTTCCCGCTTTCAAAGTGGCTGAAAACAATAATTTTAAAGTATTCAATTTTTGTCATTATCTTTATTGTCCTTGTCTTGCCAACTCATTTCCAGGGTCTCCTTCAGCCAGTGGGAATGGGTCACTCATGTGTTCATGGTTTACAGTGCAAACTTCATGAAATCACCACTATTTTTTTTTCCTCTGTTATTTCTTTCTTTTTAAAGGATGGTATGTACCTCAAAGAGATAAATAAAGCTTAGAAGAGAAGAAAAACACTTAAATGGATCTCTGGACAGTATGTCTGCACTGGTTTTGCCCATCTCTACTGGACAGTCATGCCAGTACAAGGTACACAATTACCAGCATGGTGGAAGCATGGGCGTCTCAGCAACAAGCCCTTTCATATGTTGTGTCTGAAGACTGCTCAGGAAGTGATCAAAATCAAGACAAATCATTTTACTAGTATTCATTACTTTCTCTTTTTCAGTCTCTTTCAAATTCTGCCCTACTGGACAAAATAGCACAACTTAAAGCTAATAATCTGAGATCCCAAATTCGTCATGCAGAAAATAATCCCTTGAAAATAGTTGCAGCTTCCACCAAACCTCTTATTTCCTCTTCCTCAGAGAGCTACCAGTCAGAGGGAAGTGATGAGAGCAAATTGTTAAAAAGGGAACAGTACACCACCTGGCACCCAATAGTGTGTGCTGAGCTTGGCATTCACAGGGGGGGAGAAAAATACACACAATCTCGACATGTATTTCCAAGTGATGATATGTAATGTTTTATTGAAACTGCTCATAAGAAGATATTCATGTGTGATGCATAGCTTCTAATTAAATAAAAGTGCTCGAAATTTATACCCTGAAAACTTGAACTTTAAACCAAAATATATTCAAGTGTGGGAACCTGAAGTTAAGAACCCAGCAGATATTTAGATGTTTAGCACCTCACATGGTATCTTTCCTGAAGAAGAAACTGAGCATGCTAGTGAGGACAGAGGGCAACAATCAAGTTCCCCTATTTTCAGTTTCTGCCACTGTTTTTTTCTTCCTGTAACAAGCAATTTACTTTTCAAATATGTATATGCCATTTCAGTTCAATAGCTGAAAAAAAGTATGTATTTGTTGAAAACTACCTGTGAGTAAAAGTTGTTCTGGGCTCTGTGTTTGGATACACTGATTAATTTTGCATTTTTAAAGATCTCCATTACTGTTTGTACTCATTATAAGGAAAAAAACCTAGTTTTTCAACACCTAGTACTGTTATGCAGTTCCTGAAACTGTTATAAGTATACAACAAATATCTGAATAATTTAGAAATTGAAGTAGTTAAATTTGGAACTGAAATTTAAAACTCCTTAAAGGTGAAAGAAAATTTTCAGAAGTTCAGAATCGTGTGTAAAGTTGACAATATAGCTTGGCTCTGGGTATCTGGAAAGTATTTTCTCCCACATACAGGCTTCTCCAGATTTGAGTCTGTGTATAGATAATAACATTATCAACAACTCCCTTTTTGATTCCATACAGATTCTACTTCTGTATACCTTTTCAAAGGAACTTATATTGACACCTTACATTCAACACCTTACAGACACACCAGGTTGCAAATTCTGCTTTCAGATTTTGTCTCTACAATCAACCATATTTTGAAAGAAAATAAGAAGAGATTAATACAAACAAGTGTTATTTGAAGGTTCTATAGTTCTCTTGAAAATGCAGTATTATCACCATTTCAAGCACTTTTCCATAAATGTTACCTAATTATCTCCTACCAGCCAATTTTAACTCAGAGGCATTGCTCATCTCAGAAGAGAAAAGTGAAACCTGAAATCAGAAAACTTGGCTGCTTTCAGATGTTACTATAATAACAAAATTCATAGGATATGTGCTTTTAGAGAATCATCAGAGACCACAAAACTTAAGAAGCGGCCTGGGCCTCTTTTTAACTTCCACTGAATCAATGCACCTAATCAGTGACATTGTACTTAGTGCTGGTACCAGAAGAATTCTTTGACTGAGGAGATTTTTTTGCCTTTTTTTTATAGATTTGGTGTTCACTCCTCCGTGAATCTCAGGAGGGGGAGTGAAATGCAGATTCATTTAGGCTACAGATATACATACATAAATTGGTACATGTACTTGCAAATGTAAAATCTCAAAGTTTTTGCAATACCACAAGTAAAGCTTACTTCACAGATTTCCCTAAAGTATGGTCTGATGTAAATCCCAGCTGCTACAGAATATAAGCCAATCATGTTCCTTTCTTAATACAGTTGACACTGCTTATTGCCACACAGGAAACATTTCTTCTCCTACATCATCTTCCTCCCTGCAGCACTGTGCTTCTATAGACTTAGCACTGTTGGAGCAGTTCATCTACTTCTCTAATTTGTTTATGCAGATTCCTTCAGTCAGTGCTGTGCAACTTCTGCAGCACAGCTCTCTAAGCTCTGCTTTGTGAGCTTGCCTCCCATTGCTGATGCCACTTAGCCTGCTGCAAATTGATGTGGATGGCTCTCTCACTTTGGAGACCGAACACTTTCACCTTCACAGTGTGCTCTGCTTTCACTGGCCTGGGGCTTAGGAACCTGAGATACATTCTTAACTAGGAAATTCCACTTTGCATTGCAACATGCTATAATCATACTAGTGGACTGAAATTTCAAGTATCCTAGAAAATTCCACCTTGTCACTCTTCAGAAGGGCATTGGTTCCAAGAATTAGCACATTTCCCTCATCCCCACTTCATATTAACACTTGAAACTAAGTACAGATTCTTGCTCAACTGATGAAAGTCAAAGAAGTCAAGTACAGCAGTAGCTTGTGCATGTTTTCTCTTATTAATTATATGCATAGTAATACTGTATTTATGCAATCATTTTCACACACCCCTTTGGCACTGATGAATGCTTATCAATGTTAACATCATGACAAAAATGACAAAAGCCAGGAAGTTCGATGGTAGGAGTGGAACTTTGCATTTGTCTTGTGCTATTGCAAATAAAAACACAGGCTGTGTCCTAGGTCACATTTTCAGCCTCTTGAATTTTGTCAGTTGAGGTTACAATCTTCTAAGCTGTGTTTTTATGCGTGAATTCTTTTGATTTTTCTCTTAATGACAGTCAAATTTCTGATGAAAAGATGACACCATTCAATGTTTTGAGAGATGCTAAGACAGGATGATCAGACACCTTATATATTTGCTAGCTACTCTGGGGTTCTTTATGACCTCTTAGTAAAAATATATGTTTACCATTAACCTAGGGTCATTTATTGACCCCCTTAACCTACAAATGTTGCTTTGTACACCGTTGACATCAATGCAGCATAAATTACTGAAGCCTCTCCCTGAAGGATTTGTAAATGGCATCAATTCTTTCACTATCTAGATACCAGCTATCAGGGGGAAATTCATGAGAGAGTTAAAAAACATGAGGTTAATTGAAATTAGCCCTCAACTGAAAAAGGAGTCTTAAAGGAATTTTGAAGTTCCATTAAGTATGAAAATAATATTTATTCCCATGTGGGAGGCAGAAATTAATCTCAGATAAAGAGCTGCATCTGTATTTCTGTTTTTCACTTATCTTCCCATCTTGGTTTTCCTTCAACACCCTTGTCACATCCTGGGATTTGTTTCTGTGCTGCTTTCCAGTATATTTCTTTTTTTCACCCTCCTTTGTGGTGGATTTCTTGCACTGCTCCATGAAGGAGACTTTTGTTCTGACAATCTTGTCCAACAGGCTTTCTGGGGTGGATGCTGCTAGGTACTCAGTGAGAAAAAAAATGCCTCAGTCTTCTGTTGGGCAAAAAGCTTATTTTACTGCCACCACATGCATATAAATTCACATTTGTCTTTCTAAAGCAAACAATGAAATTTATGGGTTATGTTTTAAAAACCTTTATGGAAAAAGTTTACATACTGTAAGATCAAGATCCAGGACAGCTGACAGGCAGTGCTACAAAATGCCTGAGATTAGAGATTTCTGTGGAGAACATTCAGCTATGGGAGAGCAGGAATTGGTATTCACTAGAGTTCTGCCACCAGCTCTACTTCTGAAATAAAAATCTAAATTCCTCAAGGAGCTTCATGTTCAAGAGCAGCCACAGACAACACATTTCTCTTTATAGTGCTCACTCCTAGAGGGTGGTTCCCAAATTGATTCCTGGGGACCAAAATAATACATGCTGTTGCCATCAAGATGGTGGCAAATTGCCAGTTGGCTTTTCCTCTTTCTTGCTGTTAAACTACATTTGGTGATAGAGAAATAAAATAAAATAATGTGTTCTTCCTTAAGAGTACGTTTCTATATAACCAACTGCTGTACCCACTGAGATGCTTCCCAGTCAGCAAAGAAAGGAAAAGACAATCCATGAAATCTTCTACCTCTTAACATGCAAACAAAGCAGTTGAAATATTTGAGAACACCAGTAAGAACAGTTCACTGCAGGCAATCTAGTTTTCACAAGGGCTTGGGTACCAGGCTGACTGGCACCTCATGCCCATTTGGTGGAACAAGTCATCTGCTGTAACACTATGAACCTCAGCTCTCCACAGGCACACAAAACTCACTTGCACTGCCATGTGATATTTTAAAATAAGTAAATATTTTCCTTTTGTATTTACTAACAGTGCTGTCCGTGATTAGCAGATCCAGAAAGACAAACTGGATGGGAAAAGACATAATTAGAGGTGGGAGACATTTTTTTTTGTGGGGCAAAAAGCACTAAGTAGCACTACCCTGAGTTGGGCCACTGTAATGTTAGAAACAAGGATGGTATAAACACCAACAGTGCATTAATGCCTTCTTGACATAACCTTTGACTATGATTCAGGGAAACCTGTCCCTGCGATTTCTGATAGAAAGAGAACAACAAATAATGGTCAAACAAAATTGCACTTAGATCTATTTTTAAGCAGGTTGAGGTTGTTACAGTATTTTTAGACTGTTTACGGGAGGTGACTTAATGGAGATTCTTAATCTTGTAAAGAGCTACCTTCCCTTTTCATTGTAATATCACTTTTTTTCCCCACCTCTGCTCTGGTACAGAACTGTACTGTCAGTTCTCTGTTCATCCTTTTGTGCCATCATCTCTATCTCTTGCTATATATACATCCTGATTTGTCTCCTGTTCAGTAACCTATCTCTTTGTTTCCACCCTTTGTTCCATTTATCTTTCTGATGGCTGACATCATAGAATTTGACAAGACTGACATAAGCCACAGTGGGATTCATCTTAATATTGTAAAAAAATCCAAGTGAAAAATACATTCCCAGAATATTTTAATCACAATATTTTAATTAATGTGTTACTCTGAAGGCATAACATTTAAGGCTGTAAGGGTTCATATATTTAGTCTTAAATTACATTAACAATTAGTACCATAAACAGATAAGAAAATGGCACAGTATCACAAAAATGAGTAATTGGTTCCCGTTACAAATAATCTTTCCCTTCAGCAAAAATATACAGGGCAGTATAACCTCCATTTCTCAGATGGGATTGCTTCACTGCTGTGCTGTTACTTTTTATCCTCCAGCCACAGTAGCTCTGGTCTTACAGTGTTTGAAATCCTGCAGCCAACCTGCCTTCACCTGTATGCCAAGGTGGGAAATGTCATCAGCATTTGTGCAAGTGGCCCACTATCTTTTGATCTCAAACCAAAATTTTCTGATAGCTTTAATCAAAGGCTTTGGGAATACTCAGAATTCAGCAGTACTTCTGGATGGACAGAGGGATAAGTGGACCAGTGTAGTGAAAGGAATGACTTTTTTTTTTGCCATAGCAAGGTATGTGTGACTAATTTATTTTGCTTATGGCTCTTGAGCTTGGGTTTATGAATCCTTCAAAGATGAGATCTCATGTATGTTTTCTTACCATGGGAGAGCCAGGGAATGTGAAATCTCTGAAGGCGTTTTGGTAATGTCAATGTGGACTTTTGAAGCGACCAAGGCACTGTAGTTTGGAGGAGAAAAAACCATTGAAAAGAAGAATTTCAGACTAATAAAAACATTTCAGTTAGATATAGAAAGTGTGTTTATTTTAGTTTTTCTGCACTCTTTGAATTTGTGACAATCAGTATTCATTGTAACCAACAAAAACATTAATAGTAAAAAACTAAGTAATGTAACTCTTCTGTCAATAGACCAGCAGAGTGCTGTATCCCTACTTGTTCTCCTGATTGTCTCTGGATCAGATTTGTTATAAAGCAAAATCACTTGTTATGAGATGGCCTAATGGGTGCAGAATTATGAAACAGCTGTTCAAAAAGCTGATCCAGTGCCTGCTTGAGACAACAGTTTCAAAAAAAGCATTCACCTGAAAAGTAATAGAGCAATACCCATCCCACAGTTCAATGAAACACATACTGCCTGAAATTCAAATGCATCATTAATCTCTATCAAATCCCATTGAATCTATTGGTACTCAAGTTCACAGCCACACATTTTGAGAAATAAAACTCAGCTTTGTGCCAAAGTTCTGTAACAGTTGTTAACACAAAGCCATTACATGTTCTATTCATCTTATATAAATAAGATAGATGCCTAAATAAGATAGATGTTTTATGGCAGATATTAATATTTCTGTAAGGAATATAATGATTAAATCAAAACAACACAATTGTCAAAATGCCTTAAACACATTTGTCTATGACAGAGAATAAAAAGAATGTAGACTTTATTTTCTATTAGAAGCAGTTTTTTCGTAACCTTTTATATTAATGGTTTCCAGATTTTATAGTATTTTTTATTAGCCAAACGTGATTTCTTACAAATCAATGTGTTCTGATAACCACAAGAATCACATTGGCAATACTGAAGAAGTAATAGCAAAAGAGATGTTTTTAAACTTGACTATTATCTCTAGTTTCTGAGCAACTTTTATACAGGCACAATAGACATAACACTCGGAAAGAAAATTACAGACAAGAACTGAAACAGGATTTAAAAATATTTCCAGCTCCTACGCATTATCCCCCACAACTATAAATATAACTATCAAATTAAACTAATTTGATGACAATGGCTCCTTTTATCATTATTCTTCTCACAATCTCCTCACCTAGTACTCAGTTCTCAAAATCCTATCTTTAATCTGCTGGATTTAAGTGTTAAAAGAGATTTCAAACAATGAATAGCTGCTGTAATCCTTCAACAGAGTGGAGGGGGTTAAGTAGCACCACTTTAGTCATGCCTGAATTCTGTGATTTTTGAGCTTAAGTAAAACCTTTTAACATTATTTGACTATACCAGGTTGATTTTTTTTCAGTTAAATTGCTAACCAACTTGCTGAATCTCAAATTGCTCCCATTTTTACAGGAACCATGCCAGGGTATTACAGACAAAATGGCTAAATTGGTTCTGGATGGAACCATAAGCTGTTTAAAATAAGATTACATTTATTTTTTTAAACATCTTGTTTGTATGTATGTATGCATGATTTAGAGTGTTGGTATTCTGTAATTTAACTGTATGATTTTATGCCTGCTGAACTTTAGGATGCTCATGAAAATTAGGTTCTTGTTTTTCTTGTTCCTCTGATGAATGAAATTTCAATAAGTATTGTCTTAGCTCCTTTTTGCCTGCCTTGTGTTTTCCTGTTAACCATTTTCAATCATGGCCTACTATCTTATTTTTTCCTGTTTAATTCTCCTATTTGCATGCATCTTTACATCCTTTCTTGCAACACATTCTCTTTCTTAATCACTGCATTATATTGCCAATTTCTCTCCCCCTACCTATTTTCTGTGTGATATCTCTTAGAACACCCTTAACCTTTATCCTTTTGTATCAGCATCTCCACAAACTGCTGCAAAGCACATTCAAAAATTGCAAAGGAAAGCATAATTCCTAAGGAACAGCGGGCAGGTATTTGTGAGAGTCCAGGAAGGACTGGAAAACAAGCTCATCACTGTGGACCTGGTTCACCTCTGAAAAGTACCTGCTGGTGAAAATTTCCTTTTTACATCACTGCATGCTAGAGGGAAAGCTGAATCAGCCCCCTTGTTGGCTCAGCTCTAAAGACAAGCAAGATCAGGTAACACCTCTTAAAGCACAAACACAATAGCACCTGCCAGAATTACACTGCACCACATCTGTGTTTAACTTGGAAACTGCATTTATCTACAGAAATTTTAGGCCATATAAGACATGAAACAGGAAATAGTGAAATCAGAGATGATAGCTAGTAATCTTGTCCTTCCTGCCTAGCATTACAATGTGGAAAATATTGTGGTTAGAGACAGAAAAACATGATTTTAACAGCAAGGTAGCAAAAAACCCTCTCTCTAAACATCTTAACTTAGCTTTCTAATTCTGACAAGCAAATGGAGGGTATGCTCTATTTGATCTCTAAAATAAAAAGGAGGAAAAAATACCTTTCCCAAGCAATTGGAAAATTCCTTTAGTTGTGGCAATAGAATACCCAGTTATTTGACATACAAGCAGATTTTTCCCTTGATATAATTATGTGTTTAAGATACATAATTAACCAGTTTGTAAACTGATATCTCACCTGAAGATCACACTCACTGAATTCATATCCTTGTTTTGATATACTGTTTAAATGGGAGTCCTGATATGTCTTTTACAAATTCAAAATACACACAATTCCTTTTCAAACATTTTATTTGAGAATCAATGCCATGAGTAATTAAAGATTGTTTGAAAAACCTCTGCACTCATCTACACAAGCTTATGTACATCAGCATACCAGTTGCAGAGAAGTAATTCTGCCAGACTAGAATGGAAAACCCCATAGTTATTGACAAGTAAAAACCCCAGACAAACCTATAATCATTGATAAGGGAGGAAACAAACAAACAAGCAAAA
>VZRX01021262.1:81493-114406 GCA_013398075.1 Notiomystis cincta
AAAAAAAAAAAACAAAAACACAACCAGCAGTAAACTGTGTATAGAGTCTGTTCATTAATTCTATCCATGTGGTCACTGTGGTGGGTTGACCCTGGCTGGATGCCAGGCATCCCCCAAAAGAGAAAATATAGCAAAAGGCTCAGGAGTTGAGATAAGGACAGGGAGAGACCACACAGTGATTACCATCACAGGCAAAACAGACTGAACTTGGGGATATTAATTGAATTTATTACCAACAAAATAAGAGGAGAATAAAGAGAACTAAGGTAAATATTAAAAACATCTTCTTCCTACCCCTCTCTTCTTCCCAGCTCAACCTCCTCCCTCAGCAGTGCAGGGAGACAGGGAATGGGGGATACAGTCAGTTCATCACAGATTGTTCCTGCCACTGTTCAGGGAGAAGAGTCCTCCTCCTGCCACAGGGTGGGGTCCCTCCCGCAGGAGACATGAACTTCTCCAATGTGAATCCATCCCAGGAGGAACAGTTCTCCACAAACTGCTGTAATCTGGGTCACTCCTCCATGGGATGCAGTCCTGCACAACCTGCTCCAGCCCAGGTTCCCCATAGGGTCCCAAGTCCTGCAAGGAATCCTGCTCCAGAGTGGACTCCTCTCTCCACCAGTCTGCAGGTCCCTGCAGGGACCCTGCTCCAGCACGAGCCTCTCATGGAGGGAGTCACAGCCTCTTCTCAAGCATCCACCTGCTCCAGCCTGACTCTCCTTGGGCTGCAGGTGGATCTCTGCACTCCCTCTTGACTCCAAGGACTGCAGGGGGACAGCTGCTTCCCCATGTGTGGGAGACTGAAATGTTGATGGTTAATGACTCAAACAATTGGCCATTTGTGAAAGCAGCAGGAGCTTTGCTCACGATGTGCAAGGTGACCACTGAGGCTCAGAGGGGGTACACAGCCACCACTGGAGGCTGCAAGCTGGGGTTTGAGCAAATAAGGGAAAAGGTCAAAAATAAACAGATCCTGTGGACAAAATCTGCATGGAGATGGTGGTGATCTTATCCTAAGAAAACATTTTGTTTCACCTTACTCAGGATTTTTTTAAAAATACGCTATTATTTAGAACTAATTGAAATTGTTTTGAACTAAAGTAGTAAATAAAAAGCCCAGATCATTATTTACCAAAACACCAGCAGTTTAGCCCTCTAAATCCCAGTTTTCTTCAGAAAGATATTTCAATACAAAATCCTAGTCTTCATGATCTATTCTGTCTAAACATTTCCTTTCTTTTTTTACATTCCCAGTCACCATTTTTCATTTCTGTATTGATATATATTGTATCACATGCATATTTTAAAGTACCCAGGTATCTCTTAAATGTATCAGAAAACCTCACATAATCCTCATCTATACAGATAAATATCACCAAATGCCAGCAATGAGATCAGTCAACAGAATAGTATCTGAAGAGTTAAGAATATAGATTAAAACAAAGTTCCATACAAAATATACCAACAAAAATTTCTCCACCTAGGTTTTTTGTTGGTTATAATTAAGACTAGTAAAGTTATAAAAGCAAAAAGGCTTGTTTGTAATCTTCTATATCACTATCTGGCAGAATATGAAGATGCTCATTGCATCACTAAATTAACTTTCTCCCTGCTGTTGTCATAGGGGTGTTTCAGCTTATTTCAGATCATCTTCCTATCCAGCTTTCTCATAACCTGCAAACAAAGACAGCATTGTCCAGGATGACTAAAAAATCATGACCTTTATACCTCATCTGTCTGCAAAACAGACACCTTGGGGCATTAACAAAACTAAGTCCTAAATACAAGTAGTCACTTGAGAGGTATCATACACTGCAGTGCCAGTAGATTCTTTGATCTCTGGTGGCTGGGAACTCAATAATTCTTGCTGGTGATGATTGTCCACCCCCCCAGGAGGCATGCACAGAGGGAGCAGCAGATGTAAACCTAGAAAGTGACTGAGAAAATAAATCAGAAGAATGGGCCTCTCAGCTTACCCAGCATGGCCAGCAAGTCATGTTTGCAGCATCTCTGTAGAATTGCCAGTCATTTATTTGGGCTGGAAATAAAAACTCATTTGACTGCTTTTCACTCACTGACCATTCTTTAATGCTGATTTTTTTATTCCAGATTATGTGTGTGTTCTCTTAGAATCTTTCTTTTTTGCTGTTGTTTGAATAATCCAGTATTTTACACTTACTGATGACTTCCATTCATGTAGCTCAGTAAAATGCAGGCTCAATGATCTTAGAGATCTTTTCCAGCCTAGATGATTCTATGATTTCCAGTTTTCTTTGTGCAAATATCTTATTTTTCATTGTTGAGTATTAAGGTATAAGGAATGGATTTGTTCAAAGAGACCACAAGATCTTTATCCTTTGACAGTGTAACAAATCCCTCATTCTCAAATTACTCAGCAGGCCTATCTTTTTCTAATACTTCCACCTGGTGCCCCATAATATGCTGGATAGATGTGAGGAGCATCTTCATTTTTAACAAGATTCCTTTGTTCTGTTTTTGCGTGCTCAATAACAAATAGCTTGGTGTGTTCCTAAACTTTGCAGTGAACTTCAAAGTGAAAAATGCTCAGGCATACCTTATCTAGCACAGAATACTGTAGGTCTGATCGGCATTTGTAGCAGAACTTTGTTGGCAACTGATCCCATGACCTTTCAGAGGTCTAAGAAACACTGTGAAATATCACTGGTGTGATAACTCCATGCATAACATATCAATAGAAAGTGAGAAAATCATCAATGCTTGTGTGAACCAAACTGAGTTTTTCACAGCTCAAACAATCCATAAAGCTTTCTCTTTGATGTTTTAAGAACTTTTCACCTCTTTAGTAAAATAAAGGCTCAAAATGGAAGAAATTGAATTCCCTCTCTATCTTCATATTTTTACACCTATGTGCTCTGCCAAAGCATTTTTGCACTAAGAGATATAGTGCTGAACTCTCACACTTTCTGCCCACCTCATACCTCTGCCTACGCTTCCATCTTGTTTTCTGTTCACAGTCAACATAGTAGATCAAAAAAGCAGTCCTTTTATCTGGAATTGTCTGAAAAAATGCCATCATCTCATTGGATATCCCTGTGGTATTTTTTCTCTGTGAATGTGAGCAGGTGTGCTACATATGTACATACAAGCCTCATACACATATGTGCAAGTGCCATAGCATGTGCCTCATGCATGCTCTCACCTCTCTGAAATCACCAGCACTTCCATTGCATAGTTTGGGGAGTTAAAAATATGTTAGTATTGACGTCCTCCTGATCCATGAAGTAAGCCACCATTTCTGCTTGGCTCAATTGCTTTTCTCTTTCTCACAGCCCATCTAAGTAAAGCAAGAACATCTAGAGAGAAAGCAGATGAAAATGGGGCGGACAAACCCTGCTGCTTGAAGGTCAGCAAACTCTTTACTCACAAGAGTCTGCTCAAAAACTCACAAGGTCCTTTATCAGATTCTGTATAGCTTTTGTAACAGGACATCTGATAATTTGCTTCTCTGCCAAAACAGAGTGAGATGTGTGGTTCTTCTCAATCTGTTTTCAAGTGATCTCACTCTGTGAGGATCCCCATCCTCATCTACAAAGGGAACTACTTGCTCAGCACTCTAGGGCTGAACTGGGGATGGGGTCAGGGAGAAAGAGAGAGCACAGATGGTCTCTTCTTCTGACACACATTGGGAAACAAATGGAGGGAAAAATCAGAAGAAGCAAAGGTTACCACAGCCCTGTTCTCCAATGGTAACCTGAAATGAGTCAATATAGATTTAGTCCTGTACATAACCCTTCCTTCTTCGCAGGGCGGCTCTATTAATCTTTAAAAAATGAACTGATCTTTAACTATCAGATCCTCTTTCCAGCTTCGACATCTCTAATCTCTTTCTCTCTCCCCCCCTATGTTGGTGTATGTTGTTGAGATTTAACTAAATCTCTGGGGCACATGAGACAGAACTGCCTGGCCTGTGGCCTGTTGGTCACTGGCTTGCAGAAAATGATAAATGGCAGAGTAATGATGCTCACATACTGACTAGGATCTTTGGGTCTTTGGGCAGCACCAAGGAACCAAGCTCAGGTCAGTTGCAGTAGCATTAATTGGTTGTTATTAACTTCACAATGAACAGCAGAGGTTAATGGCAAGGTGTAGGGACATTTTCCTAAAAACAAAAGTGAAACAAAAAAGGAATGGTTGCTAAAGAATGGCCAGCTATACAAACAGACCAAAAGTTCATTTCAATTCATATAATATCCTCATTTGGAAGGGACATTCAAGGATCATCGAGGCACCTCCTGACTTTACACAGAACCACCCTAAGAACCATACTATATGCCAGAGAGTCCTTATCAAAAGGTTCCTTGGGCTCTGGCAGGCTTGGTGCCATGGCCTTTTCTCTGAGGATCCTGTTTCAGTGCCCAACCACCCTCTGGGTGAAGAACTTCTTCCTAATATCCAACCTAAACCTCCCCTGACACAACTTTACGCCATTCCCTCAGGTCCTGTCACCACAGAAAGAGATCAGTTCCTGTTCCTTAGTTACCCCTCATGACGAAGTTGTAGACTGCAATGAGCCTCATTTTCCAGGCTGAACAAATCAAGTGACTTTTGCAAGCCATATGGCTTCCCTTCTAGACCCTTCACCATATTGTTCACCCTCCTCTGGACACACTCTAATAGCTTTATATTTTTCTTATACTGTGGCACCCAGAACTGCCCCCAGCCCTTGAGGTGAGGCCGCCCCAGCTCAGAGCAGAGCAGGACAATCCCCTCCCTTGCCCGGCTGGCGATGTTGTGCCTGATGCCCTCCAGGACACACTTGGCCCTCCTGGCTGCCAGGGCACTGCTGACTCATGTTCAACTTGACATCCATCAGGACCCCCAGGTCCCTTTCCTCAGTGCTACTCTCCAGCCCCTCATTCCTCAGTTTGTACCTACATCCAGGGCTTGCCCTGTCCCAGGTGCAGAATCTGGCACATGTCCTTGTTTAACATCATACGGTTGGCGATTGCCCAGCCTACAAGATCTCTATGCAGGGCCTGTCTGCCTGGGAACTTGTCCTGTGATTTTTTTCTTCACATTTTCCTTCATTTATTTGAACAGTAATCCTCTATTTAGCACCAAACATAGAATTGGGAGCATATGAACTTATCTTGGTCTATTTCAGTATCTGACAGACAAGTTCTATTATAACAAAAGCTGTTCAGTGCTTTGCAGTCTCAAAAAAACCTGCAAAAGCCCCTTCCACATCTGAGCTGCAAAGGACAACCCATCTGCCTGGCTGCATGAACACTAATTGCTATCTGACACTCTTTCCTTATTGCCTTGTGGGGTGACTCTGAGCACTTCCTCAGCTCCTGACAGAACTCATTTACAAAAATGCACTGCTGGTATGGATGTTTTAATTGTTTTGTTATGCAAGGTTACTTGTTTCTTTGTAAGTGATCTTTTGGATGTTTTTACCCTGCCCATTTCCAGTCTTTCTAGATTTATCAGAATCTAGAGAATTTGGACTTGTCCTGGTCAGTATTTAGTCATCCTGGTCCTCAGCCAGGAGTTGTGAGTACCAAAGCCACTGAGTAAAAATATAACAGAGAAATAATTTCCTGGAGTCTAAGGCATAGGAGACTTCAAGAGCTACAGCCACTGGCAGATTCAAGGGTTGTGCCCTGGGGAGCTGTCTGAGAGGTCCTGGTTCTCACCTACAGCATTGTAGACTGCAGAGCCCAGTCTCCAAATGTATCATCTTCTTGTCTGCTGTGGCACTGTGGTCCCTTTTCAATACCAGCAGGACTCAGAGCATTTAAAATGAACCCTTGTGTCCTGTGGCACATAGCAGTTATGATGTACCTCTTTATTGCATCCTGAGTGAAGTTTCCCTATAAAGAAATATTGATTGAAGAAAAAAAACCCTCATAAGAATCAATGGTTTATGTTCCAGCTGTGTTTTATGTTACAATAACAGCTCTTTGGAGGGTTGGTGCTGAGTGAGTGCAAAGTAATACCAGTAATTCTTCTCCTGTTGGATCATCCTGTACCAAAATCATCACCATTCTCACCATTGACTCATGGACAGAAAATAGCTACCATGTTCTCAGGGGATAGTGGAAAATAAAAAAACAACAGGGGGAAGGCAGGGGGTGGAATATGAATAGCAAATCTGCTCCAAAGAACAAATGTTCCAGGAGAAGTGCCAGGGTGTGGTGAGGGAGGAAGTGCCAGTCTGTGCCCAGGCACTCAGATCCAAAGTTCAGTAGCAGGTAGTTAAAACACTACTGAGCTAACTCATCATTGCATGGCAGAAGCTGCAGGATGGTACATGCCTGGCTAGTGGTGGGAACCCAAAACTCCATTGCTCTGAGCTTGGCATGCTTGCAAACACAGAGCATCCCAGCTATCTGTCAGTGGTTTTACAATAGCAGCAACCTCCTCAGTTGTAAGTACATGAGTACACAGCTAGTAATGAGTTGTTTGCAAAGGGATTTCATTTGCATGTCTCCATTATTAAATATTATCCATATAGAATGCACAAGATCTTTCCTAGCCAGGCAACCACAGGATTTCATTCCCTTCAGCAAAAACCAGTTTTCTTTCAAAATCTCAGTCTTCTTTCTAGAGCACCTCTCCCAGTCTCTTTCCCTACTTATTCCCCCCTAGACACATGCCCTTCCCTGAAGTGACCTTCTTCAGACCAGTTTCACCTACCCCAAACAGTGCTTATCATCCTCATAGAGATCCTCAACTCAAATCCTTGACTTGCTGTCTACAACCTCCTGAAAACAGCCCAGTTGTGATCCCTCTCCACCTTCTCACCAGCCCTGCAGCACAGCCATTCCCAAATACTGCACTCACCACCCTGCTGCCTTTCTGATGCACAGCCAAAGAAGAGTTTGGAGCAAAAGTCTTATGAGGAGAAGCTGAGGGAGCTGGGGGTGTTTAGCCTGGAGAACAGGAGGCTCAGGGAAGACTTTATCACTCTCTACAACTCCCTGAAAAGAGATTGTAGCCAGGTGGGGGCCAGATCTCTTCTTCCAAGTAACAGGTGAAAAGACAAGAGGAAATGGCCTCAAGTTATGCCATGGGGAGGTTTAGATTCGATATTAGGATAAAAACTTTTGTTAAGCTTTGGAACAGACTACCCAGATAAGTGGTGAAATCATCATCCTTGGAGGTATTTAAAAGATGTGTAGATGTGGCCCTTAGGGAGATGGTTTAGTGGTGGAATTGGTTGCCAAGTTAATTGTTGTACACAATGATCTTAGAGGTCTTTTCCAACCTAATTGATTCTATGATTCTATGATCACACCGAGCCACTTCATTATCATCTGTTATGCACATGCAGCTTTGCCATGTCATTTGTGCCAAGAGACACCACACAGTGGCTAGGCATAGAAGGATTAAAGAAAATCTCAGTATTCCTGATGAAGCAAATCCAAACCCCCTAAAGGATCTTGAAGTCTTAAAGAAGTGGCCCTTCAGATCAGGGGTGATGAAAGGACTTTGTTTTGCTGTATCCATTCTGTAGGGATGATTATGATTCTGACACCGAATGCATTCACAGAACCCAAAATTTAAACACATTTTTAAAATGTGTCAAGGATTTATAGACTACTGCTTGAGAGAACTTCTAAACCGGGAAAAGGCAGGACTATTTTTAATGTAAAGCCATTGCTACCTAGCAAGAAAACACTTTTGTATTCATATAAAGTATTTATTAGGTGTGAGGTTTTATAAATTGTTTAGTCCTGCAGCCTTTAAAAAAAAAAACCACCAAAAAAAAAACCCAAACACCAGGCTATTTTGAATGCATTACCAAGCGTCCTGTGGAATATTTCACATAAAAGGAAACAGAAGATGTATAAATGTAAACAGGCTAATTGTATGCAGATATAAATTATGCATGTTGGTCTTATGAAAAAGCATCCCTGATTTGCAGGGGTCTTACTCAGCAGCTTTGTGTCTTGTCTAAGGGGATATTTAGTATGGCTGTGATGTGCAGAATTTAAAATAAAACTGAATTCGGCAGAAGAAAAATACAGTCCAACTGTGATAAAACTACACTGTTGGGAGTAGGAGTTGTTTATTTTATTTTATTTTATTTTATTTTATTATTTAGCTTATTTTGTTTTGTTGGCTGTTCTGCCATTAGCCCTGTTCACATGTGTGTGCCTGCCCACAGATACAGAGCCAAGTAAAAGATTGTGTTAAGACTTAACGTTTGCAAAGGGATTATGGTTATTTTGATGTTTCTTAACAGGGATATGTAAAATATTCTCCAAGTCACAAACCTTTTCATGGTTGAAGCATTTCTGATTAGTCCCAGACACGAGCAGCCTGGGCTGCAGAGGTTCAGAGCAGCTGCAGTTCCCACCAGCCGCCCTGGGGACAACGTGGAGCCAACACCTGTGAGGAGCCCAGCTAATCGGGACAAACTCTAGAAATGGCTCAAACAGGACCCTGCCCAGACAAAACTGTGCCACTCACTGTCTTTTCCCCCTAGTCCTGCTGATCCCTCTTCAACAAATAACAGCAGCAGCATATTTGAACTCAAGTTGCAATATTCATGCTGAGGGATCCTTCAAAGTGGGAGCAGGATTATGTATCCCTTGGATACCCCCTGTGGGTATGACTCAAGTCCATGTTTCCTGTCTTTCTGGCATGGATTAGTGAAATGATGCTGAAAGTGGAGGCACAGGCAAGAAGGTTAATCGAAACAAGTCCGCAGAAACACAAAGTAGCACAGCTGAGGTGGAACCAAAACTCAAGGACCTCACTGCAAGTCAAGTCGAGGTGACTGGTAATCTTCATTCTAAAACTCTGGAAGAACTGACACATGTATTCAAAAGGCCTGAAGCTATGATTTTTAATGAATCTATCAAGCCAGGGTAATACCAAATGATTAGGGAACAGTGAGGAGAGAAAAAACATACTGATTCAGGCAATGACAGTCCCATCCATTTGCTCGGTCCTGCTTGGGATATGTCTATTAAAAAACAGATAAAAGGGTACTTCAGTGTTAAGTGACAGTACAAAAACATCAAGACAAAGTATAAACACAGAGAAAGGAATTTTTTCAATTGGAAAAAATGTCACAAACCAAAATGCAGTCTTCATTACCATTTCCGGCAAAATAGATGCACAGGGAATGGTTCAGTAATAAAACCCCAACAGCTTCTGACAGTGTGTGGTGGTACACAGCTCCATTAAGAGGAGCTACTGTACCTAGATATTCCAACCATGCAGACACACAGTGTTGCTGTTTCAGAAAGCTGGAGAAAAAAATAATAAAAAGAAAAGAGCTATTTCTGACTCGTTGTCTATTGCTTCTTCTGCTACATTGTGCGATGGGGCAAGAGGCACAGCTTGCATATTCACCTGCCATGATAAATTACATCAATTTCAGTCCCTCAAGACGGAGCTACTGGTGCAGAGAGCCACTAAACACTACCAGTTGCTTTGTGCTACAGACACCAGTCAGTTAAAGGCACACTGTGCAAGTGAAACATAACCCTGTATCCTGGGACACAAATGTGACACAGGCTGGACACAACTGTGAGAGGGAAAGTGGGATACTTCCTTCACTCCTACGTTGTAAAGATGTCTCCATTATGCTGCATCCTTTGCTAAGAATCTGTACTCTATTAGAATAAACCTTGAGACAGCCATTGGCATCTCTGACCCTGTCAGCTTTTCCATCTCCAGCAATGGCCAGTACCAGCTGCTCTAAAAGAGAACAAAAAAAAAAACAAAACCCTACAGCCAGCAGCTATTCAATAACAGGCCTTAGGGGAAGTTTCTTCCCAAACCTCATTAAGTGTTGGCTTCATTCTTAAATTCCTTTTAAACTTCTCAGATTCTATTCTGGCCACTTTGTCTGGTGTCTGCTCTGTGGACTGGGCTTTCCAGCGAGGATTTTCCTTGGCTGGCCCCAGCAATTTCTGAGCCCACGCTCACAGCTGGCTCCAGAAGTGAGCAGAGGCTGTGCACTTCTCTTGCTCCAAGTGGCTGGTGGAGACAGTCACCACAATGCAGGTCATGGCTGCTCTACTGAAATGCAAGTGAAAGAGGATCTATCTCCCTTACCTGCTTCCCACTGGCTGCCATTGGCATTCTTCTTTTTGGTTGGGGATGAGATTTCTTCTTGGGCTTTGGGGAGGAGGGAGGGGGAGCACTTTGAAGCCCCTCTTGGACCCAATCTAAAGCACCCTGCTGTGCAGCAAAAGAGAATGAATGCATGTCACCAAGTTCCAGTTGATGACGCATTTCACAGCAGGGTGCACCTGGGCATTCGGGAGGCAGAAACAGCACTCACGTATAGGGAGAACCATAAATTGTTAGTGAATTAAGGCCCTAAGGGTTGTTTAAATATTGCAGTAATCATCTTGTCAGGCAAAGTCCCACATTCTGCTAAGATTAATCTGACATTCATCAGGAATGGCACAATAGAAGATTATTTAATTTGGATCACACTGGACTGGAAAACTGGCAGGAGGACAGAAATGACCCAAATTGGAAACAATCTGCAGAGAGTGTGCCAGACAAGAAAAGAAAGCAGAGAGCAAAAAAGTGTGTATCTGTTTATTGGACACAGATACATTAATTGCAATGTATACATACATGCATTAACTTAAATGCTTGCACACAAATGTAGAGGACCATGGAAATTTCAAGAGCATTCAGTATTGGTCTGTCTTCATTTTGGTATCAACTCCTTGGGACTCTGCTTTAGACTTAAATAAGAGTAGAGTGGGAGTAGTTTTTGAAACATCTCTCCAATATCTCTTCTGCCCATTTTTAAAATTGCTCCCTCATATTATTTAAAAGGGAAACGACCTCGAATATTTCATATATATTCTGGAGTAAACACTGGCCTTTAAGTGAATTACTTTCAGGACAGAAGCACTCTCTTGATAGAGCATGTATTTTAATTATTGAACAGTTTAGTGGTGTAAGAAATGTATCTCCTCTTCTTAAAGTCCTTTTAAAAAGAAGTGACTGCATCGATGGACAAGGGAAGGACTACAGATGCCATTTATCTGGACTTCTGTAAAGCTTCTGACACAAACATCTCCCCAGCATCTTTCTCTTTAAATTGGAGGGAGAGAAATTTATGGGTGGACTGATAGATGGATAAGGAACAGGTTGGATGGTCACACCCAGTGGATAGTGGTCAATGGCTCAGACTCCTGATGGACATCAGTGACAAGTGATGACTGATCCATATTGAGATCAGTATTATTTAATATCTTCATCAGTGGCAGAGATGAAGGCATTGAGTGCACCCTCAGCAAATTTGCAGATTATGCCAAATTTGGTGTGTGGCCTACACAATTGAAAGACCAGGATGCCATGTAGAAGGACTTGAACAAGCTGGAGAAATGGGAATCTCATGAGGTTTAACAAGACCAAATGCAAGGTGCTGCACCTGGTTAAGGCATCCCCTGGCATCAAAACAAACTGAGGATGAACAGTTTAAGGCCAGCTGTGCCACTTGGCCTAATTGTGGCCTTTCAGTACCTGAAGGAAGCCTAGAAGATGGAAACTTTTTGCAAGAGCATGTAGTGACAGAACAAGGGGGTATAGCTTCAAACTGAGTAGGTTTACATTAGATATTAGGAAGGAACACTTTACTGAGAGGGTGGTGAAGCACTGGAACAGTTGCCCAGAGAAACTGTGGAGATCCCAACCCTGAAAGACCAGGTTGGATTGGCTCTGAGCACCCTGGTCTAGTAAAAGGTGTTCCTGCCCATGTCATGGGAATTGTAACTAGATATCTTTAAAGCCCCTTCCAAAGCAAGCCATTTTATGAATCTGTGATATAATTCTATGATTCTTTTGGCAACTTCACTTAAAAATGCTCTCTCCAGCTTTCCTAACCATTGCAGACTTTTCCACATTGCTGTAGTCTTCCTATATGTTCAAGCAATGATAAATCTCATAACAGCTCCATATACATTATTGGCTTTCAACCCAGGGAAAATAAAAAATAAAAACACATTTCCCTGGATCATTGCCATTTTTTACCAAATAAGTTACTTAGCTTATTAAACTTGTCAAACAGCAAATACAAAGAAAATGATGGTTTATCTTACTGATTATTCAGCCACTGCACGCTGGTGTGGGTAAGAGCATGACTGAAACATTTATCACTATTCACAAGATGTCTCTGCTCTGCTTTCCTTTCTTCCTTTACCATTACCATGGAACACTATGTCCCCCCCTGCTGTGTTCCCCACCTCCCAAGAAAAAGCTAGAGTTCTTTAGAGAGGAAAACTTTTAAATAAAATGTAAAATATTAATTGTTCCACAGTCAAATGGGCATATTTACAGAGGGTTTCAAATTCCCTAACAATTATGTGCTGTATTTGTAAGCTAGCAAACAGTGAAGATAATTTAGAGCTTTCAACACCAGTGCTGAATATAATCAATGTGAATCAGATTCACATTACCAAATTGAAGGCATTTCATACATACATTATGTCAGATCATGAATCAGATTTGTGTAAACTGAAATCTTGGAATACACAACCACATTCACAAAATTCAACCACAACCACACCAGTATATGATTATGTTACATATCAAACAGCCATGCAAAACAGCATAGTATCAAATTAAAAGACCTTTGCTGCTTTCAGGACATGGACAGAGCCAGGTTTATACAGCACATTACTGCCAATTCATCTATACCCATCTGAGTAAATCAGTTGGCAGAGAGGGGCAGATTACCACTAATGGCCCTATTATGGAAAGAAGCTGCCACCATTAGCTATTTTACATATGGACAAAAGAGAATTTAATTGATGGCCCATCGCCCAGCAGGCAGAGAGAAATGATGATTTTCACCTTAATGCCAGGCATTAAAAATTCACAGGGCTGTGGAAGAAAGAGATGTTCATCCACTCTCACTCTGCTTATGGGTCATTTTAAGCATAACTTGAGAAAAGCAGCACGAGGGGAGCAGTTCTGCTTTTAGGAAACTTGAGTTGTCTGGGAAAAAAAATCACACATTGTACTATTCCAATGTTATGATGTTAAATAGTCAGTACCAGGGCCCTCTTTTATTTCTTAGCTACGATTTTAGTGCTACCAAATAATATCCCAGCATTCAGCAAAATAAATTTTGTAGATGCTTATATTAGCAAATGAAGGAAAGAAGGAGGATTTTTGGAGACATAGTACATAATAGTAATAATAGAATTTATCTTCACATACTTAAATACAAATGTATACTCATATATTTATACATAATATTTACTTAATTTATGGTTGGCTTGTTTGTATTTGTATATCTCTAGATTTTCATTTACCCATTGCACTGTAGTGTTGTATCTCATATTTGCATTATTCTGGTAGGTCCAGTCTTACCTTCCATGTTTAGCTCAGAAGTTTTTCTTATGCCTCTCCTCCTGAAAGACCCCTACAGACTTTGCTGTCTTCAGGATGTCTGCATTTCATACTTCATCTCCTATGAAATCATCAAGTGTGAGGATGCAGGGGACTCCAAACAGGAGAAGCATTAACCCTGGGGTAAGTCACAGATTTTGATGCTGAGGCACCTCTCCTGCTTCCTGCCTTCCTGTAGAGATGAAGGCTGCTGGGTCTGCAGTCATTCCTGAGATGCTCTAAGTTCCTCTCTCCAATGCAAGGTCACTGCAGGTTATTAGTAAACTTTGAGATGGTTGTGTTTGTGACTAAGCAGCACAATGGCATAATAAACTGTATGGTCTGCAGGGCAGAGACCATCCAAATGGAAAACAGAGCTGCTGAGTGGGAGAAAGGGTCAAACATAGAAGTCATGTGGCCAGTTGCAAAAATTTTCTACATCCCCAACTGATGTAACAGGATAAAGTTAATCTGTCATGTCTCTAATACGTATTTTATATGAGCAATGTGGGAATTGTAAGAATATATGAGCCTTGTCTCTTTTCTGCCTAGACAGCTAGAGTCAGGCTGAAAATCTCTAGCCAGGTTGGTCTGCATTCGAAAGCTGACTTGTCAGGCTAGAACAAAGAGCAGACAGCTTTTTGAATTGGAGACATTAGAATAGAAATAAGATAGCACTCCTTACTGTTGTAAAATTGGACAAAGTAAACAGAGAAGGAAAGTGTCTGGATGCCATGCTAGACACAATACTGGATGGATTTTTTACAACATGCACAGGAAACAGAAGGTTGGTAAGCCATTCAAATAAATTTCAGAAGTAATTGCTCATGGCCATTGCAGAAAAGTGAGGGTAAATGGGGGCTAATAATGGACTACTCCAATTTGTTTCTCTTTTCCAATATTTTGTCACTATTCTGGAAGCAGAAATTGCCTTCCTGCTTTAATTGATAGTACTGGAAGACAGAAAATAGACAACAGTGGCTGTCAAACAACTTTGTTCCCAGCTCTTTCAAGAATCCAGAACATTCTCTAGCACTGCATAGGCTGTGGTGTAATCTAACATGGGTCTGTGGCAAAAACGGTGCCCAGAGCCCTCTCTGGGCAGCTTGAGGCGGGTTCAATGCCTTCCACACTCCACTCCTAACAACTGTTAGCAAACAGATCCTCTGGGGGCAGTTTTACAGGATGGTTGTGTGAGGTCTCTTGCTGTAAACCTCCAGTGGCAGAAACCAGAGCTTTCTCAGTTCCTTTAGTCATTCTGGTCCTTTTACAGTAAGAAAAGATTTAGATCAAAGTGAAGATTTCACCTCAAAAGTAAGAAAAGCTGGACTTATCCCTTTCAGGTAGCCAACTATTGCTAACCCAATCCACAAAGAGGAGAGACTGAGATGGTGGGTGAGAGAATCATTGCCTTTGTCAGAGCAGGTCTCTCTACCAAAGTTCATGTGAACATTCCCACAAAACTGTAAGATTTGAGTACATATTTGCATAACAGGAACTAAGAACTACCAGTCATTTAGACTTTCTGATAAGGAGGGATGCATCCACACTGCATCTAGCAAAAATTAGATAGAGATTAATTAAAGTGTGGAGTTTGCTCTGTTTAAAGAATCAAGGCACACATGAGAAGTGAAACTGTGTATTCATTTAAAAACACTGACATCTCTAGAGATTTTTGACATGTCAGCATCGGAAACAGGAAGGCTGGAGAGAACAGCCAGGAGTAACAAGGAGTAATAACCATGTGGCCTTCTCCTTCCACTCTTCCTTTCTTCCCCTAAATGAGACATCTGATCAAAGGCTCTTCCAGAATTGCTAATGAAGATTTTTTTCTTTTTATTTCCATGGAATCCAGCACCCAGGGGAGGAATAAATGGGCAAGAAGGGTAAATCTTCACTGGCAAGATGATGTAAGACCAAGAGTCTGCTGTATGAGCAGTGCTGGGAAAGCACCTGTCACAAGTCAATATACCTTGATTATTTTCAACTGTTTAGATTCTGCATTTCAAGACTGATCTTTTGCATGTTTTATCAAGGCAAAGTCCCTTTAAGAGCAAGTAAAACTAGCTAGGAGCCATCCCTAAAATAATTTTAAAGAACAGGAAACTGAAAAATCTTTCAGGCTTCCCCTGGTCGAACAGAGAATATTCTCACCAAAAAAAAAGATACATTGCTACTGTAAATAAGACTGATGCAGTTTCACTTGTATGATTTTACTTCTCTGTCTTTGGCCTTGGATGCTGTCATCAAGAAGAGTGGATATCACCTGTGTTCTTAATAAAAAACAAAAGGACAATGATTTTCCTTATTACACTCAAGGTTGTGGTCATCAGAATGAATAAAAATTACTCCTAATTTTCTACATGATTAAGTGAAGGCTGGCGAGAAGCTGCCCTGAAGTGGATAAAACTATGTAGGTACACAAATAAGAGGTACTAAGATCAGAATCTCTACATTCATGGAGAAAAAGGAATCTTTTCAGGGTATGTGAAATTACTAGAGTATTCTCTCTGTGTGTTCATTTGTCTTTTTAATAATAAGGGCAGATAAGTGGAATTAACTGTTTTGGGCTTGATATGAAGGTTATGCAGGTTTAGTTATGCAGGTTAAACTAAAAAGTGTTAATGCATTCCTAAATGGTTTGTGCAACCATTTCTTAACATGGAATTATATTGCATCTCCAATACTTCCACTTGACTTTAATGATATCAGCTGATTACATTCATGTAGAATAGCTCAGTTATTTATTCCTCTGATTTAGCTGGTTATTTCATTGTACATTCTTATGATACGAAGGTACATTCTTATGATATTTTGTTCAAAATCAAATGAATTTTTCACCCTGTCTTTTAAGTATTGCAAGAGCTGCAAAGAAAAGTACTTAAAAAGATATCAGCATGAAGTCTGTTTAAGCAAATATTGGTTTTAGATTAAAATTTCATAAGTGTGTCCAGCATTGATTTATACAACATTGCATAATATGGTTTCAAACTGTCTATTACAGGTTTCTTTAAACTATATAGACATAGCTAGTGATTAAAGGCTTTTTGTTCAAGTCCCCTGTTGGTTTAGAAAACTAAGAAAAGAAGTATTCTCAAGAAACATTACATGATTAGTCTGAGAATGCAATGCAATTCCTGAAGCAAAATTCATACCGAGTTTTTGTAGGATGCAGCTCATGCAAAAATAGTCTTTTACCAATTGTTTGACTGGTGTTAAAGCTCCATACTCAACTAAGTCAACCAATATCTAATCAGGGAGCTGGGATGAAACTTTCACACCCACTGGCTCATTTCACGTGTTCCCCACCGCAGAGATGTTTCCTGTCCTCTGGAAAGCTGCAATGTGCTAGAGATACCAAGGCAGAGCAGTTGCCTCAGAATGGACCAATAAGGCACAATTCTGCTTTGTCAAAAATGCAAAAGATTCATCTCTGATCAACTTCTTGGATCTTCTTCATTGAAGAAAATTATACCAGTTCTATGGTTTTGTTCCATAAATGAGTACAACCTCGGGACTTCTTGAAAAAGCCCAAACATCCTGACTTTCAGTGAGCCCTGTGCAAGAAAACCTGCATGCTTAAGAGGAGCACACATCCCTAAACAATGATCACCTTTACAACTTCAGTGACTTGCCAAAAGGCACAAGAGATGAAGGAAAATTCAAGCTGCCACCATTATTTTTAAGTGTTCCTGTTTAAGTACACCATCTGCACAAGAATATGTTGCTTCTGAAGCCACAGGTTCTCCCATCACTTTAGACCTCCTTTCTAAGGACACAGGAAACTCCTGAGAGGGCATTTTTGTCCCCTACATCCTGACAGCTGACATCACCAGATCTCAAATCCCTTCTAGCAGACCCCCAAGTTCGCCTGGATCTCAAAAAGTAAAAGCCTTTGTCTACAATGCTGCCTTATATTAACTCAGGGGAAATTAAAAAGCGTGACAATTTGTCAGGTATATTGAATTAATTTGTTAAAAATAAACAAGGTTAAAAATGGAAAAGAGTGTTACTTCCAGCAAGATGAGAGGAAGTTCCTGATTGCAGACTGTGAAAGACAGCTCACCAGAAAAGTGTGCAAGCAAGGGATCCAATGCTACAGCACCCCTAGTGTCATTCCCTTGGTCACAGTGTCTCCTAGGACCTGCTGGGTACTATTTCTTGCCTCAGAGTTGGGAGGTTTGGAGCTTTTGAATGTAAAAGAAGGTTTTCATTTTCATAGTTTCTTTGAAAATCTGTGCATTTCTCTAATCTGCATTTCTCTAATGATCAATGTGCTTCACTGTGGTGTACCTTGAACCAGCTGCTTCACAACTGTGGGAATGTGAAATCCTTAAAGCCTCTCTAATATCACTCCCTTTCATACCAAGAGGAGGTCTTGGAAGAGCCAATTTCCCTATTCAGATCTACTTTTCATCTTGAAAATCAAAAAAGCTGTAGTTTTCAGCTCACACTGTATTTTTTTCTCAGTAAAGCTGTGGTTTTGGGTTTGTTTTTTTTTTTTAACCTGAGTGTGAAGAAGATTCATCAGAGTTTAATTTTATTTTCTGTAAATCACACAAAACATGTTAAAACTCATTGTTAGTTTGAGGTTTAGTCACACCTAACTAGACTGAATGCCACAACTCCTAATATTTTCCTACTGCCTGTTTTTTAAAGTGAAAAGATATGTGAAAAGCTGTAATGTTCTTTAAACATAGGTTATACAAAAATTGAGACTGAGCTGTTTTAGCAAAATAGGCATTTGTCCTATATCTTTAAGATAAAAGGATCCCAAACAAATTGAGGAGAAGTAAGAGATAAAGGGATCTTTATATCCTCTCACACTATCTAAAGAACCCCTGACAATGTAGGCAGATTGTTTGCAACTCAAATGCTGATCAAAAAGAAACTACAGAACATATGCTTACAGGAATGAAGGATCAGTATTGACAGTGTAAGTAGGAATCATATTAGCTACATACAAAAAACCCCTTGGGTTTTGGAACTTCACCACACCATTCTAATGCTACAGTTCTCAGGATTCATTCTCATTACCATTACATGTGGTCCAAAGCAAGAAGAAAAGAGAAATAATTAATTTCAACAAAGGCTTCCAGTCTGTAATATTAAAGACCAAGGTTGGAAAATGAACTCTGTGCTTCACTAATCTGTTTAAAGGTTCTGGCTACTGTTTTAAATATCATGTAGTACAAAATAATCTAGTACATCCTTCCACTCCATTCTTAAACCTGAGCAAAAGTAAAACATTAGCCCATATATTTATCCACAAAAGTAAGTTCTGTCTTTTCTTCCGCGCTTTTGTTTTCCTATGAAATCAAGAGCAGCTGAGCACACAGGGCCAGGGAAGTTGCCTTAGTGATTTTGTGGATCATCTTTTCCTTACAGATGAAAAGATACTAACACTTCCTTGCATGAAGTGTCTTTTTAAACTGTCAAAGATGCTTGATTAATCCTTGTTCAGGGAAAAAGCCTTCATGCTCTGCTCCTCGTGTCTGTGGAAGCCAGCTTTCTGCTTCAACACCTCTTTTATTAACCCTGATCTCACCGTGCAAACAATACAAGTTTTTGCACTTCTGAAACTCTCCAACGATATTGTACGTTTGCACACCGCGAGAAAGCTTTCATGCGCGACTGAGCCTGTTCGCGTTTTCCCCGTCGGATTTGAACTGCTCAGATTTTGTGGGTGCCTCTGACTCAGCTGAAAAAGATAGCTTGTGTCTGCACAGTTAAGTCTTTCAGTGTAGCCAGCAGTACCAACAGAGTCAAAGGGAAAACATAGGAAGCTCCAAAGGACAGATTCCTACTTGAACATTTGAGTTAAATTTCTTTCAGAGGTACCCTACAAATTAAAACAGAATCAATATTTGTCTGGTTTTGCTTCTTTGTTACAAATTTCATAAAGGTCTCTGAATATTTGCTAATTTTTTAATCCACATGTTTTGGGTTTGGCCTTGATTTTTTATTTCTAGAATTCAGAGTTATAATTCATATTTCTTACGATAGTTCATTTTAATTTAAGTTGGTATGGTTTGCTTTTATAGGAAAAAGAAGAAGAATCTACTTTGTTATGGCAGCACAAAAAATCAAAAAAGTAATGGAAATTGGTTAACTGAAATATTCTAACCAATCTAAATATATTGTCCAAAATATTTAGTTTTATTGAGGCTGAAGAAAAATAAAGTATATTTTCCATTGTTGACTACCACCTTCTATTTAAAGTTCACTAATGTAAATGAAATATTTGAAAGTCTGTTATGTTCACAATTCTAAAAACATTTATACAAAACATATTTTATCATAAACAACTATATACTGAATGTTTCCCAGGTTAACCATGTACAGCCAAGCCAAAATATTTTCTGCCCACACTGATGAAATGGAGAAGGAATTTTGTTTCCCTTTCTTAAATCAAACACACTAATTCCACAGCTCTACCTAAAAAAACTTGTGAGAAAACACTCCTTTGTTTAAGATTTAAAACCCACAGAGCTTTTAAGAGCAAATAAAGATTGTGCCAGATGCTGCACAAATCACATATGCACAGTGCAGCACTGATCCCTGCTCAGCCATACCTCAGGAAAAATAAATAATATGTAAAGATGAAGCCTCCAAATAGTCCCCTAGCAAAACCAGGAAATGCCTGATTTTATATTCCTGATATTTCCAAGCACATCACTTAAATAAAATAAACTCAACCTCAAAAGGAGATAGTTTTCTAGCTTTTCTTTCACATCATGAAGAAGAAGAGAGGGCAAAATTCCAGTTTTCCATCTCACTGCAAGTCACCTTTAAAAGTGCATGCTTTTCCACAGCACTAGCTCCTGTTCCTTTAATTAAGAATGACAGATGCTCAACATCTGGAGAAAATAAGGTCTGATTTAGTGGCTACATTGCACTGGTGGAAACTTCAGACTGCAGGTTTGGAGTTACAGAAAGTTTGAGGTAGATATTTAAGCCAGTTGAGCTGCTGAAAGAAATCACATGAAGTGATGTCTAAAGAAACAAGATGAGAAGAAGCTTTAATTTCATTTAAATGGTATATTTCCATTTTTCATGGCCATATGCAACCTGCCAACCTCTGTATCTCCCCTCTCTTCTATGCCTGCCCTATGTAATTTGCATTAACTGATCTTTTGTCTTTGCTCATTTGGTACATCTCACGATCCTATTTTCACGCATATTTCAGTGGCAGATTAAATATTGAAAAAAAAAAAAGGAAGAAAATCTCCGATGGTCCAGTAGAGTGAATTAAATAACACAGCATCCTGCTGACCAAAAGTATTTTTGCCACTCCTTGGCCATGACCTCAAGAAACATCAAGTCCAGGATTGTAGCCATCATTCTGCCACTGTAGGCTTCCTCCTCTGTCATTCAGGAGTAGAGCCTGCTGCCAGCTATCCTCACACAGGTTTGTAATGCTGTCTTCTCTAGGAATGGTCCCTACAGCCCAGTGTGGGCTCACCTATAAATAAAGTGACTAATTTAGGGTGAAATCCAGAAAAATGGTGAATTCCAAAGAGGTCATGGATACTTCAACACTGCAAATGCCACACCAGTGTTTAGGAACTTGGATTAGGACCTAGCTGATTATCNAGCTCACCTATAAATAAAGCAGTGACTAATTTAGGGTGAAATCCAGAAAAATGGTGAATTCCAAAGAGGTCATGGATACTTCAACACTGCAAATGCCACACCAGTGTTTAGGAACTTGGATTAGGACCTAGCTGATTATCTGCAGGTCAGTTTCCTGCATTTAAAAATCGTCCTTTTGTTATCACCTGCATCCTATACTTACCTGAGACTCCTCCTTTTAGAGTAATTTGGGCTCCAGGACCTTCAGTGGAAAGGCACTTCCAGGGTCTCTACTAGGGGACACTTTATCAGTGCAGTGCTGGCCAGGTGTTGGAGGACAGAGGGGGGCTGGTAGGGCCTTCAGGGCTGCACAGTGCTAGATACAGATCCTCACCATCAACACCTGGCCACCCACACCCAATAGACCTGTAGTGATACTTTCTGCAAGTCAATTCTGCTTAGCCTGTGATGGTAATTGATAAATTACCTGTCTTTATCTCAAGCCAGGAGACTTTCCATAATTTTCTCCTCCACCTTGTTGATGAGAGAGAGTAAGAAAGTGGCTGAGTGGGTGGCTGGCAGATGACCAAGGTCAACCCATCACAACAAGTAAATAATGTACCATGTCTTCTAATTGAAATGTGGCCAATATGGCTATTCTGGTTTAGTCTGCTTTCTCCACAGAAAGGAGCCCTTTCCTACCTCCCTACCTCCCCCCTGCTAAAAAAAAGGGAAACAAAAACCAAGCAACACAGCAACAAACACCACAAAATCCTTCTTGCAAACTGATTCACAAAAAAGTGTGTTGTAAACACATGCTTAGCTTCTATACAGTAAAATATATTGATTGAATAGGTATTATGGGAGTTATTTAGCCACAGGGCAAAATCTACAAGTTACTGGCAATAGATTTTGTGTGACTTTCAACATTTTGAAAAAGAGACAAGTAACTTTGCTCAGACATAATTTTTCCCTATTGTATAAAACTAAGTCTAAAATAAAGCCTTTTCAAAAATATACTCAGAGTCTGTTCTCTCCCCTAGACTCTTCTGCCTTTCTGTAAAGTATTTCTTGTGTGCCTTTTTCCATAATAGTCCAGCAACATGATTAGGGAAACAGCACTGGAAAAAACTGGTATTTCCAGCCTAAGTAGTAGTCCAGGCCTCTGGACCTGTGATTATCTGAACCAGTCCTCCTACTGTGAATACATAATTTTGGCTTTAAAGAGGGATCCCAGGACTAACGTAGGTGCCAGGAAAAATGTTTAATGTCCTCTTAAGCTCAACAGCAAGAATAAAGGCTGTGGGAAGTAGGTATACATATAAATTGAGGTGAAAATTATCAGATCAGAGAAAAAATGAAACATCTCAGCCCTTTTGGAAGAGATAGTGCTGGGGAAAAAATTATAACTGGCACAGATTTGTCTGCTGACAGTATTAAGGTCATGGATTTTAATTGAGACTTTCTTCCACTGATGGTAATTTCTATTTTATCTGAGATTTGGGAGGTGGTTTTCTGGGTAGAAAGCATAGTTCTGCAATAGAATGAATCCTAGGAAGGCCATGGAATAAACTTCATCTTTTAGCCTTTCTGGAATTTGATATTATTGTTCATAACAAAGAGAAATTGTGGGGTTATTTATTTTATTTAGCATTCTTCCTGTTTCTGATAATTGCAAAAGGTTTGTTTTGTCCAAACCAGGGACTTTAAAGGAAAATCTCTCTAGACCAGATTTAGTGCATAATAATAATTTACTCTTAAATATTAATTCTTATTCCTATTAACAACAATCTAAAATTCAGTTTCTTTAAATTTTTCAGATTCAGTGGATGCAAAGCATTTTTTCTTCTCAAAATTTCAAATGTTCCCCCATTGCTGAAAGAGCAGTGACAATTTATTAGCTGCTCAACTGCAGAATTTCTTGTGCTAGACCAAATTAAAACACATTTGTTGTATAAGAAAGAGCAAGACAGAAAAGGAAAAATTGCTCTTCAGAAAATGACTAATATATTATAGGTGTGTAGAAAAGCTTTGAGGCAAAAACTATTTATATGGGAAAGATATTTAACCCAGTTAGATGTTTTTGAAATAGTTAAATGCACCAGAAAGAAAAATTAAGGTTTGCATAATTTTATATTAGATGAAGTTTTCATCTTGAACAATGAGGAAGTTGGGAGACTTTTGGATGTCTTTAATGTCAAAACATTTTCTTTCCCTCGAAGGCTAGTGTTTGAGTCATCTCACATTTCATCTCTCTTCTGAGAAGAAGACTGAATTTCCTCATCATGGGGAAAGCCTTCCCCACTCCATGCCTCCCATGCAATAACAGCTGTCCTTGAACTGGTCATAATGCTTTGTCTAACCTGTCCCTGGAAACTACCCCAAGAGGGAAATCCCACATCCTCCCTAAGCAATTCATTTGAGGGTCTAACTGTCTTCACACGTTTTAAACTTTTATGCAATTGAAACTTATTTCCCATTGTCCTACTCAGAGAGAACACTGTTTGTTCTTCTTCAGAATGAGATCTTTTACACATGTCAAGCTGATTGTCCCCAGGGAGGCCCCTTTTTTTTCCTAGGTTATTTTTGCCAAGGTCATGGTTTTTTTCTGTAGTCTTTAAGGTTTATTCTTCTTTCCCTCACTTTTTATTCCTAAGAATTGTGCCCTGTGTTACTTCACAACTGTTTTCACACAAGCTGCCTTTCTGCAATGAATTGCTGTTAAGTTCTTTGAAGGTAGAGTAGGAACTGCTTGACAGGCTGTTTGTCACCATACCAGCTTTCTAAAAGATGCTTGAGTATTTAAAGTCCTCCATCAACACCGAGTCTTTCATCACACCTGATCTCCCAGGCTGGGTGCTCAATGGCAGACTTCAGCATCAGATCACTCCTTCCAACCTTCTGTTATTGCCCAGAGATTTCAACAGGTCTGTCATCCCTCCCTTTCGGGACTTCAGAGCATACATGCATGACCATGACACTTTCAGATTTGTAAAAATTCACTAAACCACTACCAGAAAGGGCTAGCATTTGTCAGGGCTATCATCCTAACATAAATGGATACAGCTCCAGTATTGATGCCAGCCAGGTTTAGGATTGAATCAACATATGTCAAATTAGAATGCATCTGTTAGCAGCTCTTCTTTGCTACTTTACTGCTACCCAGTTTCCAGCTCCCAGGTACCACACTGCCTGCCATGTTTATGTGACTTCTTTACATACCAGGGGCTGTTATACTGGTGTAATTTATACATCACCTGGTTTACAACCTCACAAAGTGCCCATTATGTGGGAGTCAGGCTGCCTTGTGCTTGGATCATTTTCTGACTCCTGTATCTGTGTAATGTATTCATTTCCAGCACTGCTGAACTGTGCTTAGCCATCAGAAAGGTGGTTGTTCCAGGTCATCTTATTGTACAATTCAGGTTTTTTGTATTGACAAAGCTCAAATTAGATAAATATTTAAGCAGGAATAGTGTAGTAACACTTCTTTCTTCATTATAATCACATAGAAACAAAAGCTATTACCTTTCTTCCCCTCTCCCCTCACTTAGCTCACTGAAAGCATACATTTCAGTGCACAGAAAAACTGCACAATTTCTTTATTCTCCTTAACGATAGCACACTAATGTGTGTTATCTGTAAGCGAGTTTATGTGCCTGCTGGTTCCCGTGGTTGCACAGGAAAGCATTGTTCTACCTTCAAAGAGGTGGTGATTTACAGGCCATACTACACACTCTTTTAAGACCCTGTTCACACAGGACAGAACCCAGATGGGGGTCACTGAAGTCTAGCAGGATGCAGCAAAGAGCTGGCAGAAGAGATCCCACCACACAGCCAGATTTTATTTAAAGAACTGATCAATTCAAAATATTTTTACTATTCTGTGCACAAAGACCCCTTGCCCTTTAAAACAGAGTATATGATATAAATTGAACATCTCCATTCCCCAAATGAGGGCATTTCTTTTTTAAAAAATAAGATCATTTGTAAGAGAATCTTGTTCAGTCATTTATAAATAGTCACCTCTGTAAACCAAGAAATAACCTTGTTTTAAAAAGTACCAACATTGTTGTTCTGTTGTCACCCGCTGGTAATTGAAAATGTGTTTCTGTCAGTTTCTCCTAAGACAGAATGTAATTCTTTCTAAGATCTTGATCTTAAATTGGCAAAAAAAGAAAAAAAAAAAGTCACTGATAAAGGAGCCAGAAGTTGTTACTTGTACTTTGCACTGGTGATATTGCTACTGCCCTTTCTTATAATCTAAGACATTATTCTTACTGGCTCCTGGAGGGCAGCAGTACAGTCCTAGTTTTTCATTGTTTTTTCCTCCTGCATTGGTATTGCACACTGCTTTGTACTGAAATGTGAGGACCTGCATTACAAAACAAATAAACTAATGCCCAAAATCATACAGGGCCAACTCTTGAAGTCTCACCTTAGCTTTCAGATTTGTCATTACTCATACTAATTCAAAAAGGATTTTACCTAAGCAGATCAGAGGAAGAATTAAGAAAAGCTCTGTGATAAGGCAGGTCTTTATGGTTAGAGTAATAACAATCCCTCTGTTCCTCTGCTTGTGCTTCACAGAGTAAATCTGATTTTGTTTTGTCTGGTCTTGTGGAATAAAATAATAGGAGTGTTCCTTGCACTGTCTGATTGATCTCCTGTCCTGAGAAAACAAAAACGCCCATGAAAGGAGAACTAAATATGTGTTGAGGAAGCACTGAGAAATACAGCTTTGTAGCTTCTGTACTTGAGGTGCCTCATGCCCAAAAACACAGAGGAAAGGCAGCATCTGCATCATAGTCAGGGCTATTTGCACTGTTGTGCCCATCTGCCCCTTGAGCCAGCTCAGGTAACAGTACAGAAGATGGTTCATTCCCAGAAAGCCCCCACAGATCCCAAACAGCTGTACAGTGCCTTCTAAAAGCACCAGTTCCCCCCTCTGGTGTAAATACAGACCTCTTCTGCAGGTTACAGGCAATGAGTTATGGACAACGTCTAACAAGCAACCATGTAGATCAATCCAAAAGAAAAGAAGGGAAGCCAAGGGAGGGATCTAACTGATGCAAACTGCATCAGTTACAGAAGCTGAGATTTATCACTACAAACCCAACCTAAAAGGACCAATTTTGCTGGAATTTTAGTGGTATATTAGCCAAGTTACATATTTTAGGTTTACAGTGTCATGGTTTCTGTTATTATTTTTTCTTCTGAATAATCATCACTTCTGCCTTTCTTTTTATCCTACTCCCCTTCACTAGCCCATACATTTTCTAATGTTTTTCAGGACCCTTAAATTTTCACTAAATTTTTTTCTTGACTGGCAGTGGAGGTTGGAGGGTCACTCTTATAATATTTTAACTCTTTTGTAAAGATAAGCACCCAAAAAAAGAGACATTATCTGACTTGGAGGCTTGTCTTGCTATCTCTTAGCAGAGAGTCATGTAGGCAACAAAAGTTTCTCCATAACTCTACCAGAATATCTCACTTACATGAAAAGGCTACTGCAGGTCATGGGGGTAAGGCGATTCATTCAGTATCACCCATCCCACCCAGGTCCTCTCTCTGCTGACTGGGAGTGTAAAAAGGCTAACTGCATTCCAAGGGAAGATTTTAGATGAGGACACACGTCCTTTATGCTGTAGACTAGGACCAACGGTTCATATCCATTAGTCCAGCAAAAGAAAGCAATCAGATGGCAATGATTTTCAATCACTGCTGGTTCAGGGTTAGATTCAAACAAGTGACCTGGAGGTGAAATGTTCCACATCCCATTACTGATCTTCTAAATTATTCTTCCCCCACAGATGAGGCTTGACACACATAAAAAAGTAGATTGTGAGGAATTGCAGTAGAAAAACTGAGACAGTAGCTCATAATAGATCTGGATTTTGTTAGCCCTTTATGCGTAGGCAATATTGTTATGGTACAATGATAGGGCAGAATTATTGATTGTATCTAGTGGGTCGTAACTGAGTAACCACACACAGCATACCCAGTTTATGAACTAATTCAACTGCTTTACAGTGTATGGCAATTTTTCTTTATATGAAGCAGCAGCCTATTAGAATTTCTATATTTTGGAACTATTTAAAATAAGGAATAGCTGACAAAATCTGCTTCCTCAAAGCAGAATTTATTCCTAATTTTTTTCTTCTTATAACTTCTCCAATAACTTACTGATAGAAACATTTTTCAGAAAATTTGCCTCTGGGGTGCAACCAAATCTGAAGACAAGAAAAAGTGCTGTATCTCATGGAGGATTTCATAGGAGATAAAGAATGGAAGAAAATGAAATTCCAAAATAAAAAGTGCTAAAGAAGATACTTTGGGGGACTGAGTTTAGTAAAAGAGGTGAAAAAATGATTAGGCAATTTCCTCCACTCACTGGACAGTTATCTGCCTCATTGGATAGGAATACAAACATTAAATGAGAGATTCGAGGCAAAACAAACATTTCTAAGGACTGAGCCATTCTCCCTCTTCCCTATCTCTGCCCTTCTGATGCTCTGAGACATTTAGCAGCTTTCACCAGGGCTCACTCCCTCCAACCCAGCAGCCTCCAGTCATGAACCTAAAGTGCCACCAGTGCTAGACCATGGCAGACTGGTCCAACTTCAAACAAGAGTCAACAGCTTTGTGCTATCAGCTGTTTGAAAATGTTTGACTCTTTGAGCAGAGGAACTTTTTGCAGATTTGTGGGGTTTTATGTTTGCCTAACAGCTAAACAGAACTTTTATTTAGTGCAGCTTTTTTTCTTTCAGGGAGCAGGCAATCACAAGAAGTGAAGATCTAGCAAAGAGTTTTTTTCTTTTCAATTCCCACCTCTGGCAAACAGCTCATGCAGCAAAGAGAAGGCACACAACGGAGCTGGAGGAGCAAAAGTGCTCTGCTCTAAAAATATGTGACAGTGAGTGATGCAGAAAGAGGCAGACAGGGAAGTGAGTGTTAGTAACGCTTTCGAGGATCAATCAAGTGCTCGCCTTTCTGCTATCACTTGAACTGTGGTGTCACTCCTACAGGACTTTAGACAAGTGTTTGTTGGAGCACTTACAAAATCCAGCAGTTTCTCTTTTCAGGGATGAATGAAAAATAGAAAATAGGGGAAGAATAAATTGCTTATTCCACTAAGAAAGGCTGGCTGAGTTTGGCATCAAATAAAACTTCCTTCTCACAATGCAAGATTGCTTGTGCACTGAGAAACCAGATGGGCTGTCAGAATTTAGATCCAAACTGACTTTGAGGTGTACTGGGACCTTGGTTATACAATTAAGTCAGAGGGAATAGAATTCTTCACAGTATTATCCAGTCCATATATAACTTGAGGTTTGTCCTCTAATACTTATTTAGGGTGAGCTAAATCATTTGTCTCTCCACTGACTACAGAAGGAACCTGGACAGCTAACTTGGAATAGACAATCAATTTTTGATAGCTCACATTAGGGGAGGTGGAACCGACCTGCAGTGTATTTCATATAACCAGTATCCTACTAAAATTTATTTTTCAGAATTAAATTTAAAGAGTGGAGGAGGAGAATTTTTCCAGTAAGTTCTTGAAAATAGACAGACACTTAGCAAAATAGAGACAAAAAATGATGTTCCTGCCTGAAGGTGACCCAAGGGAAAAGGCTTGCATTCAACAGCAGCCAGATTGTATTTGGAGAGGGGGGGAGGGAGCAGGACAGGAGGGAGAAAGGCTTTTAAAAGTCTTATTCCATATGTGGCTGAATAATAGAAAGTACGTCAGGAAAAACAAAAAACCACCAAGCCAACAAGAGTACCCCATGTGGCTGAACTCTCCAGCTGACTCAGTGAGGCACTGGAGCCTTTTAAGTCCAGCTTGCAAAGATTCAGCAGACCACATCTCAGACAGATTTGCAGGAAGGAGTTTACATCTCTCTTCTCTAAGCTAAACTTAAGTCTGGTATAAACACAGCAGTGTTTGTCATTCAAATGCTGCCACTAGTAGTGCTTCTCATGGTAGTATGGCCTCTATGGTGTTATTCAGCATCATTGTTTATCAAGAATGAAATAAGGATGATTAAAGGACAGGAAAGGGAAAAAAGTGGATGGAAAGCACCATCTGATCTACTCAGTCACTCAGAAGATAAAAATACTTAAATGTCTGAAAGGCAGTTCTATTGCATCATTGGTTTAATTGGTTTACATATCAGAAAATTATCATTTATTTAGCAAGGAAGTGTTTATACATCAGAGGCAGGATATGTCTTGGGCTGATAATGTGGAGTAAGAAATGCATAAGCTTTTACAACCATAGGAAAGAAGACTAATAATAAGAAAGCAGGTCAAGCTTTTACAACTGAGAAACTATCTCCCAGCTACAGTGCACCATTGCTTTGAAACAAAACTACACCACCATGGTTCTTGTTTTCTAGAGACTGACACCACTCATGGCTGCAGACAGATGGGGAAAGGCACCAACAGAAAGCTATCTGGATATACTGGCCAGGAGACACTATTCAGATGCTGTGCTTCTGCCTCTATTCCTGCCAAAGCATTGCAGGATCGGCTGGGAGATTTTACCAACAACTTTTGAATAACTTCAGCTTTTCCTTCCATACTGGTGTGACTTCCATGTCTGATAGTGATTTTGGCACTTTTGTGCCTGTCTGGACAGGTTTTGTAGAAGGGAGGAGTGGACAAGTTTGACAACTTTCAGGCTTCATTAAGTTCAAAGATTAAACTATGTGCAAATCCATGGACAGTGGGGCTGAATGTTGACTTGCATGTGTGTATTGGCATTGCTATTTGTAGTCAGTCAGCTTCAGAACAGTCTATTCAAATTCTCTTGAGTAAACTGCTCAAGTAAAAGCTAAATACTTGAAGTCAAATCTAATTACCTTTGTGTAGAGTGGCTATCTGGCCAGCACTGTCCATTTCTAGTCAGTCTTGGATGTTGTCACACCATTTCTTTAAGTGTCCAACAGCAAATTGTTGAAATATGCAGAAGCAGAGAGATTAAAGCATATGTTCAAGATGTTATGCCTCATGTGTTTGCCACTGACAGCTTAATTTCCATGTTTGTGAATTTTGTGATCTTGTTCACCATAACCAGCATACAGATATATGAAGTAATGCTTGTGTATTTCCAACTGATGTACTTTAGCTGAATTAATACAAGTAAGCACCAAAAATCATCCTTTTAGAACATCAAGTGTGACATTAAATGAGAAAGTGAAAGCACAGACCAGTTCTGTGCAGTCCCATAAAGGGATGTACCCTGTAACCCTGCTGTTTTTCAGTAGAAACTGGAGAGTCTGCTGAAATAAAAGCAATTTGAGCAACCAAGGGGAATTTTTCAAGCCTAGCAAATGAAAAGTGTTACACAGTCATATCTTTGCCTAATTCTGGCTCACAAAGCAAGCACAGTATTTGTCAAGATCACAAAGTACCCAGAATTTAAGAGCTTAGAAGTCCCAAAATCCAGCCTCCTCCTTCCTTTGCTATGCTGCTTGCTATGAAAAGAAAAATATTGGAAGGTTTTGAGAGGCTCCCCAGATTGACGTCTGCTGTTCGATACCCACCTAATGAGCTGCTTAACAACTGTTACCAAAATTAATGAGTCAAGTCACAGTTGTAATTACCATATTGCAGATCACAGTATTGTATTAGATTACCATGGACTTCTATTTAGGAATATTTACACCATGACGACTGTTTAAAATGTGCTCCAGTGTTTCAGCAGATTGCATTGCCTCATAGCCCATATTTATTAGGCTAGGCAGGAGTCACAGGAGTCTTATCATGAATTCTTTGGTTCCAGCTTGCAGGGATCAATGAAGAGCCAATCTTAATGTTAAGAATATCCAGGTATTGAAAAGAGCACAAATGTTAAAAAGACCTTAATTGTATGTGTGAGCATACACAGCAAAGGAGAAAGTATCTGGGTGATGAAAACAGTAATTTGGGGCCAGAAGCAAATGCCTCACTATCAGAATATATTACTACAACTGGGCATAAATTAATCTGATTTAACTTTTATTTCAGGAGATAAGTGGAATGCCCAGAATACAATGCTCCAGAAATTTAGGATAACCAAGCAGTTTCTTTATATAGAGCCATGCTTTCTTCTGTGCAGAAAGAGGTAAGAAACAGTTCTACACAACAATGTCCATTCATAATCTTGAAAAGGCTGTAATTTTACCTTCTTCCTATTTCACTCTCTTCTAATGAGAGATTATAGTAGATAGATAAACAAATCTTCTTTGCTTCATGAAATCAGATGGTGTGAAAATGGTCAGGGCTGTTGTGCATTTGGATTTAGCTCCTATGGGTTCAGTAGGCTGCTATATGTGTAAGTGTGAGTACAAACATATCTATATTTATATTTATATCTACATATATATACATAAGGTACTTGAACAAGTTCAGCAAACCAGCTGTGCAAGGGTTACCACTATCCCCTAAATCCAGGTGTCACAACAGGGAAACACTTCCTGGAGCATCTCCTCCATCTGCCCAGTCCCATTCACTTTTCTGCAGCCCCCAGCACCTCAACATGTTTATGGAGGAGGGCTTGCCCATGCTACACCCTGCTCCTGTGCAGGTCACTGGCAAAAGCTACAAACCCAGGAGGTTCATAGGTTACCTGATGGATCTCTTGCAATGACTGAGCGTTTGGAGCACTTAGCTTTGAATCTTGAAAAGGCAATTTCCAAATGGCTGGTCTTGGTTCCCCCATTTCCTTCACCAAAGAGAGCCTGTTAGTACAGACAAATGAAGCAAGTCAATAGCATCCACCCAGACGGGATATATTGAGCCAATTCAAGGGTAGGTGGGGAGCAGCTGCGCTCCTGCCTGTGAAATACTGCAGTCGTTGCCATTGTGCAGTGAGTCATCAAGCCCCCTTTATTTACACCTTCATATAAGTGCTGGCAAGCACTGATTTATGTGCTGAAAGCTGAGAACTGGGGTATGGCCATCTTACAGAAAAAAACACAAGCAGATACGTGTACAGACCAGCAACCTGTCTTCTATTTGTCCAGCAGAATTTTAAGCCACAAAGACCTGAAACAGATTGACCTTTTATTACTTTTGAATTGAGGACAGATTTCCACTCTAAAGGCTCAATTATATTGCTGGGTTTGTTTGCTTTTTATGATTTTGGAAGATGCCATGGTAACTTGGGCAATGAAACTGAGCTTAGGCTGTTTTATGCGCTGAATTTCAAGCCCTGAATTGTAGTTTACTATCTTAATCAATTTGGCGCCTGAAAAAATATATTTACATTTGAAGTGCAAGTTATAAGGACTGATATTTGGCAATAGGGTTTAGATTTCTGCCTGATTTTACCTGCTGGAGAACATGGAGCTATCCTGAGAAGTATGTGGTTGCTGGCCTTTTTGGAGCGTTTAATAGATTAATGATTTCTGAAGTTCAGCTATAAATAGCTGACCTTCTGTAAAATCCCTTCTATCAAGCATTTTTGAATGGGATATCTACTCTGATTTTAGTAGGAGAAATTTAATTGTTTGGATAACTAGATAGAGACTTTTATTTGTTTTCTCTATGCCTGCAGAATTGCTTGTTTTAGTTGCCTAGTGCTTTAATAATCTATTGACCTCCTCAGGAAAGAGGAACCTTGCTGCTAAAGATCATCACGGTGTGGTTATTGGAAGGTTCTTAGACAGATGCTTTATGTGAGGCAGTGCTAGGGTGAAGCAAAAACATGTGTTGGAACCGGTGTTTACCACTTTCTGTGTGTTTTAGAAATGTAGGGAAGCATCAGTAAACATTATGTGTCAAGTCTACATTTGAAATCATAACTGGCTGGGTAATAGGCTTTTCCTAACTGAGGAGCTTCCAGAGCACTGATCCTTATGGACCCTTTCACTGCTGAATGAGAGAAAGCAGATTTATTTCAAATTATAAGGAGAGGGAGTGAAAGAGAAAGGGAGGGAGAGAAGGAAGGGAGGGAGAGAAGGGAGGGAGAGAAGGGAGGGAGGG